>VMDO01001555.1:0-111707 GCA_007922755.1 Pedetes capensis | reverse complement strand
AAAAAACAAAAAACAAAAACCCCGAAACCTAGAAACCTTACTGAACATCCCTTTCTCCAAAAGGTATGTCTGCAAAAGAAAACACGGGACATATGCTTGCTCCCAGGCTTCCAAGAGCTAGTGAAAATAATGAACCCATTCTACCAGGTACCTAATCTCTTAATGCCCATGTCTTCATCATTGCTTGTCACAGAACGCTCTAGTTAAGCTAAATGTCCTAATTTTTTTTTTCTTTTGCAGTTAGGAGTTGAACACAGGGCCTCACATGTACTTTTCCAAGTGCTCCACCACTGGGCTCCACCCTCAACCCATTTTTTTAATTTTTAATTTTATTTATTTATTTATTTTTTTGCGGTACTAGGGGTTGAACCCAGGGCCTTGTGCTTGCATGCTTTGCAAGTGCGGGACCACTGAGCTGCATCTCCAGCCCATTTTTTTTTTATTTTTTTGAGACAGGGTCTCACTAAATTACGCAGACTGCCCCTGGTCTTGAATTTGTAATCCTCCTGGCTCCGCCTCCCAAGCCGCTGGGATTACAGGCCTGCAACACAGACACCACCGTGCCTGGCTCTTATTTTTTAAATTTTGAGACAGGGTCTTGCTAAATTATGTAGATTGCCTCTGGCCTTCAACTCATGATCCTCCTGCCTCCGCCTCCTAAGTCACTAGGATTACAGGCACGGGCATGCACCAGAAAGTTTTTATTTTGAGTGTTTACTATCGCTGTTTCCTAACAGTGATCTAGTCCAGACTCTGCCACTGTGTGACCACAGGCAAGTTACTTCACTTCTCTGCGCCTTGGAGTCCTCATCTTTTCAGTGCAGAGGCATTAGCCTTGGGTTCTAACCTCAAATTTCACAGATAGGCTTTAGATGTGCACGAACTCATTTATAAATCTGGTAACACTGGTTGCATCGCAGAAGAGAACTAGGTGGCACAGAGGTCAACTGTAAAAAGGAGCTATTACATTTGTACTGTATTCTCCTTTGCATCTTTTCAATTTTTTCCCCAGTATTAGGGTGCTGAATCCAGAGCCTTGAGCATGCTAGGCAAGTGCTCTACCGCTGAGCTGCACCCTCAGCCCACTTTCTATTTTTTCATTTTGAGATAGGGTCTCACTAAGTTGTATAGGCTGCCTCTGGCTTAAAATTTTGACCTCCCTGCCTCAGCCTCTCAAGTCATTGGGATTATAGAATGTGTCATGGAGCCTACCTTGCATCTTTTGAATTTTGAACCAAAAGAATATATCATCTACTCAAAAATAAATATATAATATGCATATTAAAAAAGAAAGTGTATGTAAGTTTAGTTATATATGGCCAACTGTACTTTCTTGAGGATCCAGAATTCTTATTAGATTTTTCTAAGGTGTCTCTGACTCCAGAAAGGTTTAGAAAACATTTCTGTAGATGACCTTAAGGTTCTAACTTCTTTTACTTGATAAAGAGAAAACAAAAATGAATTTTAGTACTGATTCCATTAGCCAGTCCAAGCTGGATGTACCGGCAAATGCAATTGGGGTCTTAACATTTAGGACTTGATATTGTGAGTTGTCTTGCTAATAGATCACCCACAGTGCTCCTTTCAGAGGTCAGAGGTTCAGATCAAGGCCAAGAACCCCCATCAGCTTATTCTCTCAAAGTTATTGAATTAAGTCTTCATTGCCTTACCCCCATGCCCACTTGCAGAAACACCCCTCTTGGATTAGGCACACAAGTAATGCATATAAATAAATACTATATAGATTTTAAAATGTTGGCTACTTTGCCTCTAAAGGGTAAAGACAGCAAGAAGAATGGGAAATGGGTGGGAGACCCCAGGTGAATAGATCCTAGGCTCACCCAGGCATTTGGATGTGAATCTCCAAAATCCAGAGGAAAGCATGCCTAGGCATTCAACACAGAAATTTGGAACTTTAGGGAAAGGGAAATGTAGCTGAGGATCAAATCAAGACTGGTTAAGGCAACCAGACTACCAGGTGAATGGGTCCACCAAAAGGAGGGTCATAGGCGCCCCCCCCTAAAAAAAGGGGAGCCACCATTTAGCAAATGGCCTTTGGCTATGGTAAACTTTAATTAACTACACCATTATAATTCACTTCCAGCCTGAGCTCCACCCCCATAGCTCCACTTTTTTTCTCCCCTCCCTCCTCCTTTCCCCCAGGTCTCATCAAGTCAGGCTTCCTAAGTGAAATCAAACTGGCCTCCTTTGCTGGATGCCTCATTGTTACAGTTACTGCTTCTCCTGCTAATAATAGCACCCGGCAACAAGAAGGGGAGAAAACTATAACGTTCTCAGCTCTTAATGACAGGCCCCCTTGCTTACCTGTGTGCACTAGTAATCAAGGGTCTTGAAATCCTAAAAGTTCCTGAACATAATACAAAAGCAACAAAGAGACAGCTGCAGACAGGCAAGAACCAATGTACAGAGAGGCAGATAACAGTGCAGGCTCCCGGTTTGAGCCACCAGACACTACTCACAGGGTCCACACCCAGACAGGTAATCCACACATCTAAGTCCACAGGCACGCATTCCTTTAGCAGTGGTTAAATTACACCCGTGACACTCCATCTTGTCAGGCTATTGAGCCATACCCATTTCAAGAGTATGTGCATTGGGAGCGGGGGCTGGGAGCACCTTAAAAGATCTTTCTGGCGATACATGCTCGGTTTTTATTAATGAGTTTAGGAGAAAAGCCAACCCAGACCTTTTAAGTGAAATGTGTGATTGGTAGCCAGGGAAGGATGGAGTTTAGAATTAACTCTTCCTACAGTCTGCGATGCATTATCATCCCAAGTTAATTACCCCTGAGGATGAAAATAGGTTTCATGACTCATAAGCACCAATACAACACTTGGCAGCAGACGAAAATGCAAGGACACATTTGCAGGAAGCTGACACGAATATCTATTTATATGTGGGGAGATTCTTAAAGAGGTGTGACAGGCACCTCCCAGGTACCAGGATGAAGAGGCTGCAGCAGATGCATCAATACTGCCATGTATCCAGGTCTCCAAACACGCTCGCACACATGCAGCCACACGGGGTCCTGATTTCCACCACTTCAATAATGGTGGTGGCAAAAACAGGAACAGAAACTAAAAAGGTGTTATTAACAGCAAGTCCCAACACCGACCTGACCTCCCCACCAGTGTTCTGGGCTAACCGGTAACTTGTTTTCCTCAAAGGAGTCTGCACCCACACCCACCTGTCTGCCTTTTGGCTACTTCTGCCATAGGAGTTGGGTGGGGGGCTCTAAATTTCTTCACAGATTCCTGCAGTTTTGGTCAGGACACAGTCTAGGCCCAGCTCACCCTACCCAAGAGCAGGGTGTGGCCAGGAATGAATTTCAGATAGGACTGTCATGTTTTGTTTTGCTTCCTGTCTTCTGATTTCTAGTCTTCTATTTGCCTCCAGGAAAGTACAAGGTTCAAACCAGGTTTGTTTGCATTCCCTTAGCTCTGGGAGGGCTCCAGTGTGGTCTCAGTCCCTGGGGCTCTGAGCTCTAAACAGCAGTTCCAGTCCTCTTTCCCCTTCCCCACCCATGGGCAATCACAAATGCCTGCCAAAAAGTTGGTAAGATGAGTAATTGCATTTCTTTACCAGTAGAATGGATTTTATTTGATGTGTGTGTAACTTTTGCTTTAAGAACTAGGTTTGGGTTTCTCCTACCCCCCCCCCACTTTCACTTCCCCCAAACCTGCTCTGAACAGCTGTGTTCTGCCTTTAGAAATACTTAAGTGGTGGGGGGCATGTAATGAATGAGGTGAGAGCTGCTTTTCCACGTGTCAGCTGGCGGCTACTGGTACTCTGTTGGCTGGGTACGTGAATTTGCTTCCTCCTACCCCACACTCTTCCCAGCCTCCACTGATGACTCCCAACTCTGTGGCATTTTTGTTTTAAATGTGCAGTAACGATGAATTCTGCCCTGTGTAAGAGGCAAACCACCCTAGCTTTTTTCTAGATTCCCCCCTCTCCCTACTTGTCAAATCCTAGCTGCATTGGGTACCAGCATGTACTCATGGCCCCAGGGCAAGACACCAAAAAGCATTCCTGACCAAGCAATTTACAGCTGGGCCCCATATGGGGGGAGATAGAGATGCTGAAGAGTAAACAGAAATCGCTTAGTCAGCAACTGTCGCCTTCCCCAAGAGGTGACTGTAAATAGCCTGGTACCGAGGGGGAGGGGCAGCCAGGCAGCATAGGGCCTTCCCCACTTGCCAGCTCTGAGGTCTTTTAAAAGGGACTAGCATTCTTGTTCTATGTTGGAAGTAGGGAGGTGTCCCCTAGTTGGAGTTGTGTGGCCTTAGCCCTAGAAAGACAAACTTGCTGACTCAGGGCAGAATTAATATCAATTGAATTTATTACAAGTTACTAAGCTCCAAGGCACATTACAGTGTTCTGTTAACTACAGAAATGTATAAAGGACAAACAGAGCAGATTCTCCATGTCTAGCATTTCGCTCTACTGTTCAAAAGCATCCGTGCATCAATAAAGCAAAAACAAAACAACACGTGAAGATCCAACACATTCAGGTCAGTAGAAACCAAAACATTTTCCCTTCACAAACTTGCAACAAAAAACACCCTATCCCCCCCAACACCCCCCTTACCATTTTGCAAACAAAACAGGAAAACAAAACAACAGAACAAAACAAAGTGAAGACTTCAACACTTGGGGCTGTTTAGAAAGAAGCTTTCACCATTTTATAGCATCATCATTATTTTTTTTTAGGCAGCAACACTGGCCTTGGCAAAACAAAAACAAAAATCTTTTTCTCTTGTGTGTTTTTCCTTTCAGAGTGCATAACATTTACAAAAATACACACCAGCAGCAGTCGTTGCTAAGGGGTATTAATTCTGTACCTAGGCAAACATTCTGCCACCAAATAAATGCTAACGAATATGATGCAAATGACCCAACCAATATTAGACTGCTTAACACAAACCAGCTTATCCTTCAAATGAAGAAGTTACATACCTTTGTTTCAAAATATAGAAACATACGACGAAAATAATGTCTATACATAAGACTAACTTTTTGCAGTTTGTTATATTCACAATTCTACATCTTGGGGGTGAGGGAAGGCAGGGTGGAGGTGGATGGGAGGGGGAGGGGCCCTCTGGATTGGAGAGGAGCTGGTTTAGGGCAAAGGAGGTGGCTGCCCCCTGTGGTTCAAGGGTCTCTCTCCTTTTTCACTTTAACATCCCCAGCTAAGATAGTCGCAATTTCGCCCTGCATGAAGGCCCAAGGTACATTCGACCCGACTAGGGGGCATTTCTCTCCGCTGGGGCAATATACCTCGCCAGTGGCCCCTTGGGCCTTGATACTCTCTCTAGAACAAGGAAAGCAGAATTTGTGGCTAGGGACGGATGGACACTGAACAAAATGCGTGTCCTCCAAACGTTCGTGGCAAATGGTACAGCAGAGGGGTCCGCTGTTGGCCATGGGAGAATCCGGAATGTTTTGGGGGTGCACTTGGTCCATGCCCGGGTGGGCGCTAGGCGGCGGGGGTGCCACCTGTAAATTCAGGTCCCCATTACGTGATGCCAAGCGGCGCTGCCCCGGCACTGAGGCGGGCGACACTGGGCTGCTGCTGTTGCGTCGCGCGGACGCTGTGGTAGAGTGCACGGAACTGCCGTCTTTGGGCGAGTGTGCAGTGCCCAGAGTGTCTGCCACCGACATGAGGGCGGCCATGGGGGACGGACCGTTCTGGGGAGCTGACTCCGGAGGGGTGGTCCGGTTGGAATGGGGTCCCAGAGGTGGTGGCGGCGGGGGCGGACCACCTGCCGCGTGCCCTGGTGCCGCAAAGCCCCCAGCCGACATGGTGAGCTTTAGTGCCTCGCTCTGGTTTGCCATCCACTGCTGCCTCTGCTGTTCCTCGCCCAACTTCAGCGTGCCCTCGGCTGAATCCGGGGGCTCAGGGGACGCCTTCCTCTTGCGCAGGCTGGCGGCTGCACCCCGGCCCGAGGGCGCAGCGGGGGGCAGGGCCCCAGTCCCCGGAGGTGCGCTGGGGGCGCGGCTGAGACTCACCAGCGCCGTGGGCAGCATGGGGCAGCTGGCATCCAGGTAAGGCTGGGGCAGCATGTCCGCGCCGGGCACGCCCTCCTTGAAGAAGCGCACAGCCTCGGGTAGCAGGTCCCCAAGCAGGCGCCAGTCCCCGGAGCCATGCTTCTTCTCGTACTCCAGGTACTTGAAGCCTGAGGACAGGCCCCGGCCGAAGTCCTTCATGCAGTCCTGGTACATCTGCTTGGCCACACCAGACGCGCTGGAGTACACGTTGCCCGAGCCCGTGGGATACTCAATGAACAGCTTCAGCTCGTAGTCCATGCCGGGCTTGGAGACTGCATCGAAGGCGAAGACGCGGCCCAGAAGCGAGTGGTCCTTCTTGAAACGCACCTCGTAGGGCGTGCAGCCTGCGAGCGTGAGAAGCGTGTCACGGACCATCTTGGGCTTGTTAGCCCACTCCTCCGCGCGGTTACGCAGACTCTCGCTGAGTTCGGCCAGGGCCTCGGCGTTTCGCTGCTTCTCCTTCAGCTCGCGCTCCTGGTCTGTGCTCGACACCGAGCCGGGTCTCTTGCCACCAGCACCCACGCCCACCTCCGCCACTGACGACGAGGTCGAAGACGGCGCCGAGGACGCAGCGGCCGAGACACCCGGGGCGCCCCCGAGACACGCGGGGCCCCCGGGAGCCCCTGGCGGCGCGGGCGTCGGGGGCCCACGGCTGCCCAGCCCGTGAGGCGGGGGTGGGGGCAGTACTGCCGTGCTAGCTGGGCCGTTAAGCAGCGTCTGCGGCAGCAAGTTTGGGGGCACCGTGAGCTGAGGGGCCCCGCCACCCCCTGGATTGGGCAGCCCCGTCACCAGCCCACCGTGCGTCCCGCGGCGAGATGCCACCGATGCCGCCGCGGAAGACGAATTGGGACTCTGGCGGTTGAGCTCCGGGGGCCCCTCCTCTGGTGCTGGCTTGGGGAAGCCGTTCGGGCCCCCCAGGCCGTTGGGCAGCCGTGCGGAGTGGCTGCTGCTCCCCAAGCTCACCGGTGGTGGTGGGTACTCGAAACGGCTGCGTTGTTCCACGGCGGCGGCGGCCGCAGCAGCGGCGGCGGCGGCGGCGCTTAGGCCGTAGCGCTCCAGGCCGGACGGGGCCGCCAGCACCGCAGGTTTGCTGGAACCATCGACGTGGTTGAGCTGTTGCTGCTGCTGTTGCTGCTGCTGCTGCTGCTGTTGCTGCTGCTGTTGCTGTTGCTGCGCGGCGGCCGCTGCTGCCGCTGCCGCCGCCGCCGCTTCCTTAGCCGACAAGGACACTGTCTTGACCCCGACAGGCGGCGGCGGCCCCGGAGATCGGCCGTCCTGGAAGCAGCCGTGAGCCCGCTTTAGCTGACGCGCGGTCTCGATCACAAACTCTATGCGATCGGCGCCCTCGTAGTTGACGCAGCCGCGACAGACAGGTTCGGAGAAGTCCCAGATCATGGCCCAGGGCATGCGGGGCAGGTCGCACAGGTAGCAAGACTGTCTCCGGGACGAGGACACCTGCGCCGCCGACATGATGCCAGCCCTGGGGAAGGTAGGCCCCCTCCCGGGCTGTCTCCGCGGCGCCTTCTCCTCCGGGAGGACTGGCTGGTTAGGGAGGGAGTCCGGCTGCGGGGGAGGAAGGAGGGGGGGCGAGAAAGTTCTGCCCCAGGGGCTGGAGGGAGCGCGAATCTCCACCGCCGGCGCAGCGCCTCTCCGCGGGGGCTCCACCGCCCTGGCGGCGGACGGGTTCAGCCCGCTCCTCGCCCCCACCTCCTACTGCGGCTGTCTCGTCGGGAGAGGAGCTCAGGAGCCTTCTTCCTGGTGCCGCGGATCGGGACTGGAAGCTCCGAGACCGGGGGGAGGGGGCTAGGGTGCTCGGTGCTGGCCGCTGTTGCCTCTTGGCCCCCTCCCCGGGGTGGCTAGTGCGTGGAACCTCGGAGGGGCTGCCTCTTCCTCTCCCCAGGGGGCCCCCCTACGAGCTGCGTCCTCTCCCCGCCAGGCACCCCGGGAGCGAAGGCTAGAGGGTTGTGCCACCCGGTGCCCGGGTCCAGTCTTGCTGAAGTCGCTGCTTCCCCAGAAGGCCGGGGAAGGGGGTGGCAACCAGGAGAGGAGCTTCTCCCCTCCGCAGCGTCGGCCGTTCCGCTGGCAAGGGCTGGGTTTGCACGCTGGAGTGGGCTGCCGCGGCCGCCGCGGCCACCGCTTCCAGGACGCACGAGACAGAGGAGAGGAGCGCACGCACGCAGGCTCCCGCCGCCCCCTGGCCTGGCCGGCTCCTGGGCCGCCGCGGCTGGCGGCGCTCACGTTGGCTGCAGGGCGCTCGCGAGGCGACTCGACCCTGGTCGCATCCCTTCCCGCTCGCGCTCGCCCGGAATGTGGGGTTGTGATTGTTACTCTACGTTCCGGAGGCGCGTCTCGGCGCTCCTGCTCGAGCTGCGGCTCGCGCTGTCCCCGGCTTGGCCGCGCGGGATGCCGCCCGGGCGGAGCGCTGACGTCACCACCATGCTCTGCACCAGTTCTTCCCCCCCCTTTACACTTCCTCTGTCTGTGGAGCCCACTTGTTGCTCGGGAAAGGCGCATGCGCGGCAGGACGCCCAGATTCCTCCCAGCCGGCCCCTCCTCCGCGCCTCCGCCCTCCCCTCCCCCCTCGCCGTATGTGTACAACAGCTGAGGCCGGGCGAGCTAATGCTGGAAGTCCTGGCCTGGGAGGTGGAAATTAAACAGACGATGACCTTTCCTTTTCCTGCCCGGCTTCCCCAACTAAAAAACGCATTTAAGAAGCACGAGCTTCGTTTCCGATGCCCGTTTCCCATCCCGCCCCAGGCAGTGAATTTAAATGTCCTGTTTTAGGATTTTCGCTGTGAATTTCAAATAAGGTATTACCCACTTCATCTGCGATCAAACGTCCCCGCCCCCATGGATGTTACATTCTTTGCCTCCACTGACGCTTAAGCACCTGCAAAATTAGGTGTTTTCCAGTCGTCCAGAAACTGCCTTTTTCTCTTTGTTTTTGTGTCCTGGTCTAGGAACGCGGAGCTTCAAGCTCTAAATGAATTCAGGTCGAGCCACCCCTCCCCCTGGCCGAACTCTAAAAATTTTGGCTTGAATGTCTTAAAGAAGCTAAGAGCACCCGGAGGCCTTTAAGGAAAAGTCAACTGGCGGTGCACAGCTGCAGTTGAGGGGCAGGGAGGGGGAATGCTGGAAAGGCTGAACAGGTGAGTGTTTTTTCCGGGTTTGATAAGAGAAGGTAGGGACAGCGTTTAATATTACGGATAGCTTTTTATATAAAACACCCATAGTTTTCAGAGTTCTTTCTCATGTATTGTGATTTCATTACATACTGCCCCAGAACGCCATGCCAGGCCACGATTTCTTTTCCTTTACAAGGTTACTGCTCATCATTCCTGCTTGTTGCAGAACAGGTATGTTGGTTGTAGCTTGGTTGGGGCATTTCAAGTAATTCTTATTACTATTATTATTTCATGAAAATCGAGATAATCCAGGGAAAGCTAGAAGAGGGGGATTCCTCACTATCCCTTACTGGCTTTGCAACCTTGAGCTAGTTATTTAACCTCTGTTTTCCCTTTGTAAAATGAAATAATAGCTCCCAACATGTTAGGGTTGAAATTTCAGTTCGTTTCCTGTCACAGTAAGAGAGAACTTAGTGAGCCTTACTATGGGCCAGACACCATGTAAAGTGGTTTACTTGCATCACACTTAATATTATCTACATTATAGTGCAGATATATTAAGGGGTAGTATACACCATACATGAGCTGGGGTTTAGCTCAGTTGGTAGAGCACCTGCGCTGTACTGAGGACCCAAGTTCAGTCCCAACACCACAAAAATGGGAGAAGGACATGGGAAGCAGCCATTGAAAACCCTGTGAGGGTCATTAGGAGTCCAACCAACTTGCAGGCACCTAACAACAATAACAATATACTATACATAATGTTAAGAGAGGGAGAAGGGCCTGGCAATCCACTCCCAAGGCAATCCCAAAATAGTCAACCATCCAAAACCCTATGAGGGTTCGCTGTGAGTCTGACTGGAGGGCACCTAACAACAACAACAACAACAATGTTAAGAGATATTTGCATTATTAAGCTGTTATTATTATGTACAAGGTAGATCTTCTTAACTCCATTTTACAGATTAGGCAAGTAAAGAGGTTAAATAACTCGCTTTCAGCTGTTGGCGCTGGGCTGCAATCTGAATCCAGTAAATCTGACTTGAATTAGGCTCCCAGGAGTGGTTTAGGGTGTTCCACATATCCATCAGCACCCCATTCTTTGTTATATACAATTTTACATGTAAAGTGCTATGCAAATATACCTTCATAACCAATTCCCAGCCTCCCCTTCCAGATTGTATCACTGATTTCTTCCATATAAAGAAACTGTGGATCTGCCATTGCCACAGACTGCATCATACATAACACCATACAGTATGTAGAGCACAGTGTCAGATGCACAGGAACCTGCCAGTAAGTGTTGGTTATTATTAGTATTGATATTAGTACTGGTACTATTGTGGGCTAACATGTGAAAGTATTTTGTAAAAGTGCATAAGACATAAGGTTCTTTATTCTTATCAGTACTACTATTGCTAAGAAAGCTCAGTTGAAGCAATATGAAGTACTGAGTTTTATTTTGACACTTAACCTCCAGAACTTATGCCTTTTTCCAGCATTCCCCAGCATCCTGATCTTCCACTCATTCTAGGGCCCCAAGAGCAAAGGAAATTGTAGTTTCTAAGGACAGGGAGAAAAGGAGAAGAGCCCTTAGGGAGCCCCTTTCATCTCAGAGCAGGCTGATTTTTGTTTTTGCAAAATAGTGAGCTCACTGTGCGCTCCAGAGCAATAATAAACTTTGCCTGGCTCAGAGCAGTGATTCCTCTGCAGAGAGCTGCTCCGGGAGCATTGCCTCACCCACTCAGACTTCAGCCCTCCCCACACCACAGCTACCCTGCAGTGAGTCAAAACA
This sequence comes from Pedetes capensis, assembly GCA_007922755.1. Classification (NCBI taxonomy): domain Eukaryota; kingdom Metazoa; phylum Chordata; class Mammalia; order Rodentia; family Pedetidae; genus Pedetes; species Pedetes capensis. The sequence continues at coordinate 100,715 of VMDO01001555.1, read as the reverse complement.
CAAGGCTGGGAAATGTCTTGACATTCCCTGCCAGCCTGAGGCTCCTGAGCTTTGGCTTGGCTGGTTGACCCATTTCTTTACATTATTTATTCAGCCCTTCCCTTTGTTAAACCAAAAATATTGGAGAAATAGCAACTTAGCCACAACCCTCTAGCCAGGCAGCTAGAGAAAGCAAGTTGGATTCTGTGTCATAGTGTTATGTTTGGTATGCACACACATATGTCTCCATCTCCTTGTCTGTCTCTGCCTTCACTGTTACTAAAGGATATGTGTGTGTGTGTGTGTGTGTGTGTGTGTGTGTGTGTGTATGTGTGTATATGCACACATATACATGCTGGGTATCTTCAGACACTGAGTTAGAAATCAGTGTGCACTTAAATAGACTTAAATAGACTTCCATTACAGCCTACAGTCTCATAATCTTTTTATTTAAAAAGCACTGCTTTCCCCATAACACTCCCCCCACCAACAAAAAGAAAAGAAAAAACCACCATCGTCTATGGTGATAAATTGCTTCTTAACTGCTTGTCTGAGACAGCCCTGTTGGGGATGTGTAAAGGACTGTGAGAGGCAAGAAGTCCAATGTTTTAGAGATGGATTTTCCCCTTCTTCCTTCTCTTGTGGTAATACTGTGACCACGTGGGAAGAAACTGAGCCTATGAGGTGGGGGTAACCTAAGACACCAGGTGCAGACACACAGATGCTGGGCTCTCAGGGACTGCAGACTAGCAGAGCAGGCTACAAAATGCCAGTGGAGGTGTCTCCAAAGTTCCTTCTCACTAGTCGTCACCCCCAGCTTGCTGCCTGAACTCGTATTCTCAGAGAATCCCAGGTCTAAACTGGCGCGAAAGGTCAGTTTTCCACTTGTCCTTTCCGGAGCGCCATGGCCCATCGTTAGGGATGTCAAAGCTGCCTGTAGCCTTTGAACTGCGAAGCTTCCTGCAACCTCCTTCCCGCCCTCTTCTGCCCCCACGGTTTTGCGGCAAAGTTGGGGCGGGGAAGAGGTGCTCTTGACCTGGCATCCCCACAGCCAGCTGGCTCAGGAGGCCAAGGCTGAACCTCGCCTCACCCCGCTGCAACGCGCGCCGCCAAGCGCTCCGGCAAGAGAAAAGCCTTTTTTGGTAACACTCAGGCCAGCAGTAAGCAGGGCCCGATTCCTTGGCCTCCGAGAGCTGCCTTGGAGTAGATGAAAACAAACGTCAGAGTTGAGCCCTCCTCTGGCCTCTCCAGGACCCCGGATCCTCACACACTAGGAACCCCAAGGGCGTAAACTGAGCACAGAGTCCGGCAGAGACCGCGCAGAAAGGCCAGGGAGGGTGGGGTAGTCGAGAATGCAGGGTAATTTACACATTTACTCCTCGGGCCCGGATCCGTGGCGGAAGTATTTGCCTTTCCCTAAAGGATTAATCCTGGTATTAAAAAAAAAAAAAGTATGAAGTTAGGCCAGGGCATAGGGTTATGCAAGAGCCACTCGAGCGTGAAATCCTAGGAACAACGTGATTCGCTGAGAAGCCCAGGGGAGTGGAGCTAGTCGCGTCCGCCAGGACCTGCCCAGCCCCGGGCGCGCGGGCAGGCCGGCTCTCGGTGCAAAATTGGGCAGAAGGAAAGGGCGGGCGGGCGGGCGTAATGGTTGGTGCTGGCACACAGTGGCCACAGAGAACGGTTGTATCTCTGGCTGCTTTCTTCCTGGAGGGGCGGGGAACACAGAGAGGAAGAAAGACGGGGGGAGTCGCGTCTGGTTCCTGCCTCCTCCCCGCTTCCTCTCCTTGCCAGCATGCCAGGGCACTGGGGAGCCCAGCGTTATCCTCAGCAAAAGCTTGTGTGTTTTTTCAGTTCCAAAAATAAAAGAACCCTGGAACAAGCTACCCAGGGACTAGGCCGAGAGGAAAAAAGGGAGGAAGTGCCAGACAAGGGTGCTATTCACTGACCTGGTTGGGTTAAAACAGTCAACCCCAACAAAAAGGCTGGCGAGGAAGAAAGCCTTGGATGTCCAGAATAGGCAGGGACTTTGGCGGAGTTTCTGTCAAGGCCAGAGGTGCCAGAGGTGCGTGTACCCTCAGCCCGGCCACTCCACGCTGCTTGTGCCTGGGCCTCAGCAGGGAGGTTCCCAGTGGTTCGCACTAAGCTGGGAATTTCCATCTCTCGGTTTTGGAGACCGGTAGGTAGCCTCCTGCACTGTGCTGCTGGCGCTGCCGGAAGGCGGGGCTTCAGAAGGGAAAGCTTCCCCCAAGGCTGCACCATCCCTTGGTCATGGCGTCCCTTGGTCCTATCTAGTACAAACGCGTAGCCCTGGCTGCTTTCGTCGGTTTGGGTGGATGGGCCAGAGTTTCAAATATTTTGGTTTACCTGAGCTGGGTAGTTTAACCTGAAACTCAACTTGGGGGAGAGAGAGGAAGGGGACAGAGTATTGTGTACATATTTACATTATATTGTTAAACATGGATTTGGCTGCCTTTAAATAGTTAAGTGACCTTGAATAAATCACTTGCACTTCGGTTTCTTCATCAGTAAAACAGAAATAATTATGCTGCCTCCTTTGCCTCACTGGACTATGTGGAATACATAATATTACAATGTGCTTTAAAAAACGTAAGAGATTATTAACAATATAATGACCGACATTTGTCTAGGGCTCTGAAGTGCATTCCCAGACATTATCTCACCAATGCCCATACCAATCTGTGAGGTAGGTGTTACTTTCATCAGTCTCTTGTACAGGTGAGGAAAGCAGGCCAGGATAGTCCAGAATTAACTGAAACCAGCTTCTCTGGCTGCAAGCCTCGCATTCTTTTGTTCACTTCCACAGCTGCTAGCCTTTTGGGGGTCCTAGATGATTCCAAGAAATTGCAACACAGTAAAAGCCCCCTGCCCACAGGAGTTTACAGGTTAATGCCACTACCATCCCAGCAGGTGCAAGGTTATGCGTAAATTAGCATCCATTATTTGGGAGTTAAAACCGATGATCATCATCCACCTTGTGCAAAATTGGGGAGCCATGTTTCCCTGGCATCCCCTGAGATCATTCTCTTTTTTCTTGGGTTTTCTATACCCTGGTCCTAGGCAGAGGTAACAGAAGAAAACCTGAAGCACTAGAACTCACTAAAATGATTAGGAACCTCCCTAGGTTTTTAACATCTTTGCTTTTAAATGTACACACCTGAGGAAGACCCAAGCAGAACCACAAAGGAGAAAGAAGACAAAGAAGAGCAAGTGGCCTCTTTCCAGACTTGAAAGTCATATTACACAGATAACAAGCCTTTGTTCTCATCTAAGTCTGGTCACACTCATGTGGCACCCACCCCATACAGACCATCCTACACTAGGCCTGGGAGCCACCTGGTAACTATGGCAGGCGGCTGTCCTTCAAGCAGGTCTAGCCTAGGACAGGCATATGGCTCTAAACCATCAAACCTAGCTTAGGTAGCACTGGAGCCAGAAGGCAGGGAACAATGTGGCCCCCAACCCTGACCCATCTCGAGGACCACCATGCTTTATTTAACCTGAACTTCCCTCTCTGGCCAGACCCAGAAGATCTAAGCTCCATGGGTCCCTAGTGGGCGTGAAACTGTTCTTTAGTTTTGTTTGGAAGCTGAAACTTGGCTGCCAGATGGCTTGGTGGGTTTCTGTTTCCCAACTCCTTAACTTGTGCCTTTCTATTGATGAACCATTCAGTAATTCAACAATTACCAAGAGAACACCTTTTCCCCCCCTGTGCTGATTGAACCCAGCACCTCCAGCATACTAAGCAATTGACAGCGCTCTTAGCATTTTCTGTCTCAGTGCTGGGAATCTAAGGATGAAGCAAGCCAGACTGGCTCCATCCCAGAATCTAGAAGCTTCCATTTCCTCCTAGGTGTCCTAGTTTCTTAATGCAATAGTCCAAAAGCCATGAGAGGCAGTGCTTGTTTAACACTTCCAACAGCCATGTGACTGACTTGGAGCAATCTGTTTATTTTCACTGGGCCTCATCTCCTCACCTGTCAAATGTCCATCTTAAGTCCTGTTATCCTTACTCCAGGGGCTTGCTGTGAAATCCTGTATGTAGAAGTGCTGTAGAAAGACCAGCACTGACACGCATCTTTTTCAGCGCTGAATCCTTCCAGGTAAAATCCGTGGAAAGTCAGGCCTGATGTTACACCCTGTCCATGCTCTTTATCTTGCCTTGGAAGGTTTCCTCTGGGGGACCAGACTAGCATCTCTATCCTTTTGGGTTGAGACAATAAGCGGTGACTGCCTTTTGGCCTAGGAGGTGGAGCAAGACAATAGCACAGTTAGGTCCTTTCTTGTCTCTTCTGGAGAGACAAGGACTTCCCCTCCCTGAATCCTTGTTGTTGGTGGTGAAGCTCAGAGCTGTTGGATTCATTGGGGGCTTTTACTTTTTTTGTTTTGGCCAATTTGGAAAGAAAGAGGCAATGACCCTCCTCTTTAAAAAAACAAAACTAGGCAGGAAGTGTGAGGGGCCTGAGTGGCAGGGACTAAGGGTGTAATTACAGGTTTTTGTTCAGCATTTTCATGTAATTAAATCCAAAGGAAAGTGAGCCTGGCCCGGGCTTCTTAGATGCAGGGCAGACCAGAGCTCTGCGTTTGTGTTTTGGGGCTGGGAGAAAGGCAGGAGGTGAAGAATGGATCTGATTTTCAGCAGAGAAGTGGGGTTTTCGCCTTTATTACTATTTTTACATTCCTTTTCCAAAAGGTAGCCAATCATTCATCTTTTATTCGGTGCTACTGCGCTCTCCTTGGTGACATTTCCCAGCCGCCATACACAGCCTTCTAGGCACTGATTATCCTTTACCGCCCACTCTCTCCCCCTCCCCACTTTTACATATTGCTGCTTTCTGCCTGGTTGCCCACAAAAAAAAAAAAAAAAAAAAAAAAAAAAACACCCCAAAAAACCCAAACAACAACAACAACAAAAAACGCTGCAAAATCCACAGCCAGCTTTCTTGCCTCCGGAGTTTCGATCCCCACGACCTCCGACGCTGCGAAATAGTCTCTCCTTTTGTTTTGAACGGCTTCAGGCTTTCCCAGTTCCGCTTTATAGTACTTCCTACCACTTGGGCCTCCACCCGACCTTCCTAGAGGCTGCCTCGGTTTCCCTTCGCTGCAAGCAAGGGTCTGCGCAGACACGCCCCTATGCCCTAAGCGTTCGAGAGGTGTCGGAAAGTGCGCGGCGGGCGGGCTCCTCTCTCTTCCCCTCCCCGAGCCCTCGGTGGCCCTCGGAAGTTCCCTGGATGTTGGGGACTGGCAGCAAGAAAGAATCCACTGTCTGCTCACATTCTTAAGGGACGGAAACCTGACCCACCTCCAAACCACGCGCCCCGAAGGAGGGGCACTTGCATTTTCCGGGAGGGCGGGAGGGCGGACCACTGCTAGGGGTAGCTGGGGCTGGCCTCGCAGCCCCCACTTCTCAATCTACTCCTACTCTCTACCACCCCCACCCCCTCTCCCGGCCCACAGATTACCCACCTCGGTCCCCTTCACCTACTCTTCCTAAGAACAGATTGTTTATCAGGACGGGCAGCCAAGAAAGCTACTCCTGTTTCTGGCCTCTGCCAGAGATTAATCACAGTTGGGAACGGCACAAAACTTGACTGTGTAGGGAGGGGAGAGAGGGTTAGTTAAAAGGAAAGACCGATAAATTTGACATTTGACAACCTGACCAAAACTGGGCTCCTGCTACCTCTCCCCTCCTTTATTTTAGTAAGTCAGCCCTAAGGACTAAATTATATTTCATTCCCTCTACCCCGCCCTTATCACCCCCATATTCCACCTCCTTCCCTAAGCCCCCTCCTTTCCCAGGTCTTCATGTTTAATGCTTTAATAGTACCGACTGGCTTTTAATTCTGATTAACATTCTCAGCTGGTGTGTGTGTGCGTGTGTGTGTGTGTGTGTGTGTGTGTGTGTGGCCCTGGCAAGACACACTCGCAAACTGGACTGCCTGACAAATCCCCTCTTTTCATCCTTCTCTTTGAAATGACATCAAGATGGACTGGGGGGTTGGGAGATGAAGAGAGAAAGCATGGAAAAAAGAGAGGGAGGGGGAAGTAATTTATGTGCTTTTCTAAGGCAGCTAGTAAAATTCCTAAGGGAGAACAAATGCCAAAATTGACTGTCTTGGTGGATTTTAGACCTAATCGTCAGGGTGAATCACGTCAGGGCTCTGCACTGGACCTGCAGGCTGGAAGCGGGGGCCAGGCAAACAAAACATCCTCGTGAAGGCTGGGAGATGCCCTTCGGAAGCAGGCAAAAGATGGTGGGTATTTGCTCTCACTAGATTCCTTTCTACCAGAATTTCTTTCTCTAACTCGTTGCAAGATGGATTTTCTTTTTTTAAATTGGCACTGATAAAGAAAAGCCAGAGCTAGAAAAATCCCTATAAAACATGACCCCTAAAGGAAAGGTGCAAAACCCATTTGATCCAAGATATAGATATCACCACCCTGGATTTTTTTTCCCCCCCTTGCTTTACAACTCTGCAGACATCAGGTTAGCAAAAAGGTAATAAATAGTCCTTGCACAGCAGGGTCTGGACTAGTGAAAACAGTTTACTGAAATTAATGGGCCTCGCTTGAACCAAAACCTCCACTTTGGAATTAATGCCAGACATAGTTTTCCTGAACTCTATCCAACCGACTAAGCGGCAGACAATTTTCGTTCTATTTGTGCTGGAAAATAAAGCCCAAGCCCTTGATCTCAGTGTAGATTTTCACTTAAAAAAAAATCAGCACAGTGAACACTATGCCAATTTCCACTTTCTGCCAGTAGAAGTCCTTGTGCTCTGGGTTGTACATGACGGTCCGAAGTTATCTGGTAAACTTTCCGTTGAAAACCATCTCCGAATTCCCTCCCCATCAGTGGCCTCCTGTCTTTCATGATGACATCTGAGAGATCCAAGGAAAACTCCAGAAACAGCTTTGCTCTCAATAACAACCTTCTTCCCCAGAGCTCTTAAGAAAAGCTGGATGTGGGCAACATTTTGCATTTGCTTGCAAGACCTGAAATGCAGCTCCAAACCATCCACCTGAAACCCACTCGCCATTCTCTACCCATCCCCACTTTGCACCAGGGGGCGTCTATGGTTCTGAAGCTGCTTTTAACTTTATTTTTATTTTTATTAATGTATTTTTAAGGTTGAAAGGCATACACCATGCGTCCCCACCCTGTGGTTATGGGGTTATAGCAGGTAAAGGGGGACCCGGCTGTCAGTGTCTGATCTCCATCTCCACACCACACCACACCCTCCCTTGTCTCCCCTACACCCTCCCGTTATTAAGAAAAGCCGGATCGTGGGCAGCCAGTGTTCTGGTTCTCATTGTACAGTCTGCACTAGTGACACAGGACATGTGGAAAATTTTGAGAGCACTGCGGTGAATGGTGTGGAGGGGGAGCGCGAGCAGGGGGAGGAAGGGGAGGGGAAGGGAGCGAGTTACTTTTTAGCTTCCGCTAAGTACTTGGCAGCTCGCCAGGCCCGGAGGATTCTGGGAAGCGAAAACCTCCCCAGTATAAACTGCCAGCTTTAAGCAGCCCTGACAGTTCTGCTCCTTCCAAACTTGGCAGCCGTTCAAAGTGCTCTTTCATTTGAAATGCTGGAAGCCTGCCATGTGCAATGCAGATTTGCGGTGCCTGTGCGCAGAAGGAACTGATAAATGCCGTTGCAGTTGCCATGGGGACAGGAGGCTATCAGAATGGCCTTGTGATCCGCAGCCTCTCAGCGCGGCAGGCTCTCCCTCCCTCCCGCCCCTCCTCCCTCTAGTCAGTGAGATGGTGAAATAAATGTTCTGGAAAAAGGTTAACCCTCCCCGCTCTGGTTCCAAAGCTGAGAGAAAATTAACCCCTGAGCACTTCCCTGGCCCTAAGTGCTGCCAGGAGCATCGCCAAGAACATGGTCCTTGGGTGGGTCATCCCCTCCCCTAGCCCTTCTTTTGGTCCCTGGAGTCTTTCGAAAAGCTGTGTTTTTAATCGAGCTTTTCAGCAAGCCCAAATGTAAGTCTTTGAGTCATCAAAACCCGGATGTAAACACAGCAGCCCTACATTCTGCACAGTTTGCGTGTATTTTATCTTTTTAATAATATTTAGCTGGCAACTTAGAACTGCAAGCATGCCAGATATTTCAGCCAGCCACTTACATCATCCAGCATCCATCTTAAGGAGAGTGACTGCCTGTCCTTCCCTCTTCCTCTCCTCCCACCCCCGAGACTGCAGGAAATCTGGGTCTTTATGAAGGCATGTTATTGCAGCTTGGGAAGTTGAGTCCCTTGGAACTGTGGGCTTTACAATAAACATGACATCAGTTTAGGCAACAAAGACAGGGCATGTCCCTGTTGGAGACAAGATAGTGGGTGAACCAAGGTGAAACAGATCTGACATTCAGTACTGGATTGCAGGTGGGAGGGCCCCCCTCCCCATCCCCTTATTTTGCAGGAGCTGCCATTTTAAACACACTCTGACTGAATGTACAGAAACAAAATAGCACGTTCAAGATTTGGTGTATTTTCAAGTCTGTAATGCCAACTCTCCCGGTGGCCTGTTTAATGGGGAAAAAATGAAATACTCCACTCCAGCCAAGGCCTATGGAAACCAAAGAGGGTTGGTGATTTATTTACACTGAGGGTAGAAAAGGTGAGCAGTATTCCTTCTTCTCTCACCATTTCCTGAAGGCTTCCTGAACCTAAACTTTCATTAACATCCCAGGAAGGGAATGTATTTTTCCTGTGGCTTTCAATATTTTCTGCTAAATATATTTCAATGCGCTGTTTACCTAGGGCTTCAGCTTTCAGACCTTTATGTACTTTTAACACCTTGAGGCTGTTGCTCTGGAAAATGTTGTATGTTAACTAAAGAGGATTTTATGCACTGGGCATGAAGACCCAGGGAATTGCTGTTTGGGTCTGTATAATGAGGGCTTCAAGTTAGGCACAAATCAGAGGCCTGTTTGGATTGTGAATCCCTTTTAACAAAGCAGACCCTCCATAGCTCACACAAACCCCTGAATGCAACAGAATTGGAACCAAAAGAAGTATTTCTTCCTAAGGGTACTCCGGCCATAGACGCCTGAACAGGAGCAAGGATGAAAATGCCCCAGTTTGGGGGGCTTAGCTGCAATTTCTTTGAACTTGCCTCTCTGTGGGTGTCTGCTCATGATTGTCAGCGGCAAATTCTGGTCACGATGTTACGATCTGTCTCGCTGGAATTTCCTGATTCCAAAGTAGCCCCTTCCAAATAAATAAATTAATCAACAAAAGCCATCTGCTTCACCTTGCTGGCAGGTCCAGAGCTGATGAGTTCATGTTAAAACATGATTTTTAGGAGCAATTGGCCCTTGAGACATTTCAAGATGGGTTTCAGTTTGGAATTAAACTGAAGCTGGAGCCGAAATCAGGTGATTTAGAAAGCCCCCCCACTCTGCACACACACCTTCCCCAGACGGTCCAGGCAGTTGGGTTTTTGGCTTTCGCAGCTGCTAAGCTTTGGCAAGCCAAAGCATATTTCAGGCGGTGATTCCTTTCCCAGGTTGATGGACATGTTTCTGTACTGAGCACAAGCATGTTTCCTGACCATGTGAGAATCAGAGGCTGTATTTTTAACCCAGGCCTGCTGGTGACAGTTTTAAGCTGGAAGAACAAAGCAAATCATGACATGCTCCTGTCATCAGGTTCCAAAGATAAAGAATCTATCCTAAGTGCTTGCCACCTATGGCTCAGATGTGTTCTTTTTAATGTTCTAATCCTGCCAGCAGCAGCCAACTGCCCCAAAAGGGAAGGAATGCCCATGTTCACCTTTCAGGTGTTACCCTTCCTGTCTCGCTGTGCCCTTGTGGTGCTTGCTTATTTGTTGGCTTCCAGAAGATTTGCAGAAGCCATCTTGGACCCTTGAGTACCTTCCCAGACAAGGCTAGCCCTGAGATTCCCAACAGCCTTGACATTGTCTGTGTTCTTCCGTGTTATAGCAGCGATGATCACAGAGGGGAGCCCGCAGTATGGCCCCTCTATACCAGGGCTGAAGAGCCAGCTTCCCAGAAATCCATGGATTAGGAAAGTCTGTCCCGGGCCAGTTCAGGAGCAGCAGGGGAACAATTCCCTTTTGTTTTGTTGTCTAGCATGTGACCAGAATGCTGCCAGCTAATTTTAACCCCACCAAAGTACTGCTGGAAAGGAAAAAAAAAAAAAACTATCTTGCATCTGGAGAGGGAAACGCTGTGGGTTGGATAAAAGCTTTTTCAGCCTATGTTCCTTCCTGTTTCAGTTTCCAAACTTGCATTATCGGTAACCTGAAAAATGATGAGTTTCACCAAATTCCTGGATGTTGCGCAAGAGTACAATGAGCCTATTTCGAGTGCTGTGAGTGTGTCTGGCATAGACCCTGGAAGCCATTGTTTTCAGAAGGGAGAACATTTTGGGATTTCCTGGTGCTTTCCTTCTAGGGTCTCAAAGCCCCGAGGGGTAGTGCTGGGGGTGGGGGACACTCCATGGCAACCATGAAGGCAGTACTCTGAAAAATCTGTATGGGGACTGGGTGATTAGGCCAGTGGGTAGGGGTGGCAGGTGTGGCCCTGGAGGCAGCTAAAGGGCAGCAGGAGCAGAAGGGAGTATTTGGAGTAGGACAGCAGGAATGGGAGAAAGCGGGGCAGGGGAGGCTTTCCCTGGAGCCAGGTGGTCTCCTGGGATACAAGCCTCTGTATCTACCTCTGGCACCAGGAATTGCTGGAGGACTTGGGGGCTTCTTGCCCTGAGACTGGATTCTCAAAGCGCACCCCCAGCAGTTCATTGTTGCCGTTTGGCTGGGTGGCTGAAGGTGTTAATAAAGAGGCATAGAATCTCCAGAGCCAGGATAAACCAGCCAGCATGGAGCTGGGCAGCTGCTGCCACTGTCCTAAAGCCAGATCGTGAGGGGGACCGTCACTATCCTCAGTATCCACCGTGCAGCCCCAGAAGATGACTTCGCACTGCATGACCCCAAGCCCTGCCACCTCAACCCAAGGAGCTTGGTGGCAGTTGTCTGACAACAGCTGAGGGCCTCAGCTGCCTAAGAAGCCATTTGCTCTGCCCTGCCCTGTCTGGCCAACATGTATGTATTTAAAGGACTCTGGTCCGTCTTCCAGGGACCCTCTCTGTCTGACTCAGACTCAGACACCATCTTTGGAAAGGCAGGGTGCCTCCTAGGGACCGTCACCCCTTCACCCCTCTTCTGCCTCTCACCTGCTGCTGTAAGCAGCCTGAAATAATCCAGATACATTGGCAAATTCTAAATTAAAGTTCTGTTTACTGTGTTATTTCAAAGGCTTGGTTTTGGTTTCGTTTTGTTCTCCTTCTTCCGGTGCTAGGGATTGAACCCAGGGCCTCCTGCATGCTAGGCAAGCAGGCTACCACTGAGCTACACCCCAGGCCCTAAAGGCTTGTTTAGAACAAGATGTTGTACTTTAATTAAAAAGACCAAAGCCCATGAGTAAATGAAAATACCTTTGAATCTTCTGAAATACGTTTGAGTTCCATTTCTTGCATTTCCCAGTAGAGGGGTCAGCCTGGTCAGCACTTTTATCTGTAAGACCTCTTAACACCCATTTCCTGTAAGCTAACAGCTGGCTGTGCTGCACAATAGAATTGTAAAGGACACTGAAGGCTGCTCCGTGGGCTTCTCTGTTTACAGATTTCAGCCAGCCCTCAGCTGTCATTAGGTGCATTTCTCATCCATCGTTCCAGCCAGAGGATTCCTGTTTCATAAGAGCTCCACAGCTGGAATGCAGCTGCTTGGGGTGGAGCAAGCATAACTCCTTATAGGTCAGCAGGGTGAGGGAGGGCAGGGAATGTTGGAAGTTGGGAAAGTCCTTCTTTCTAGAGCCAGAGCTCAGGAATGCACTGGGGCCTCTGGTGTGAAATCTTTCCAGATGGGGGAGGGAAGGGTAAGCTTTTGCTCTCTGGGTAGATTCCAAAAAACTCGTTCTGGGGAGGCCAACTATTTTGCAACTGCCTTTTAAGAAAGCAGCACAAATGTTTAAATTGACCTGGAAAGCCCTTCCTTTTGCCTTTCTCTACAATTCAGGTTTGTTCCCTTGAACATTCATCAATAGGAACATTTGCCCAATCTAATCTCCTCCCTCACGTTCTTCTTCTTCTTCTTCTTTTTTTTTTTTTTTTTTGATTATTATTATGTTATCTTTGGTTCAGGGAAACTTTTGGAAGCTTTCCCAGGTTGCAGCTATAGAATGTTTCCAGGAAAATGCATAAGGAGCGTCTGTGTTTTGAGCTTCTCCAGAGGGGGCTGGACATGTTTTTCAGACAGACTGCGCTGGGGGCAGCCAGGTCCTGAGCAAGAGTCCAGCCAAGCAAAAGGGCAGACAGTGCAGGAAAGATCTGTAAGCATCCCAAAGTGCTGAAACAAAGGTGTGGTTTATCGGGCCTGCCTCTTCCCGACCCCTTTCAGCCTTTTATTATCACAGCTACCCTGATGTCCATCGGTGAATTAAAGCACCCGTCTCCAGGAGATGTGCTGAAAACAGCTGGGTGCCAGGGTTTGAACTTCATTCTCCAGTTAGCTACACTTGTAATTTCTGCCTAAAGAACACTCCCAGATAGAGATGGAGACGTGTAGGGAGTTAATACAGGGCCCAGCAGTCAGTGCCCCACCCAAACAAAGAACGCTTTGGATATAAAATATCCTTGGGCTGTGGCTGCAACCCCCATCCCAGACCAGGGCAGATGCACTTGGACCCAGAAACATACAACATCTCACGCACACATGTATTAGAAGCCTGTGTGCCCAACCAGAAAGTTCTGGGGAGGTGTGCATGTATCAGTCCTGAGGGCAATAAGGACTATGGCAGACAGATGTGGCTCTTAAAAAACAAAGATGGTTCCTGTTTCCTGGAAATCTGTACCATTCAGAATGGTTCATGGCAGAGGAAGCAGAAGTACGCCGTAGGGGGGCCCCAGGTGAGGGCACAGCAGCCAGCTGCTCTTCAGCAGGAGGACAACTTCCTCCTGGGTCAACCCAGAGACCTCAGGAGGGGAGGAAACAATCAGAGGATCTGGGCCCCAGCTTCCCCTCACCCTGTTATTGTAAGCCCTGTTTTCCTCTCCATCAGGAGATTCGGTGACTCCAGAGAGTATCTTCCCCCACAGCTTAACAGCACAGACTTTAGAGTATTAATAGCTATGAATGCAATGGGAGAAAGACCCAACAGCCCACTCCTGAAACAATCCGCCGTTAAAAACTCTGAATAGCAAAGAAGCACTCACATTTGTGAAACATTTCTTAGATGCTGGGTGTTGTGCTAAGTATTTTAATGCATTAGCGCATCTAATCTATACTTAGTAAAGTAGGTTTAGTTATTATCCCGTTTTATTGGTGAAGAAACTGAAACTCAACAAGGGTAAGTAACTTGTCTCAGGACACACAACTGGTAAGTGGTGGCTGAAGTTTGAATTCAAGGTTGCCTGTCTGTATCGTCTTTATCAGACAGACCTGGGCTCAAATCCTGTTTCATGAGGCTATGTGGCCTGTACCAAGTTTCTGCACCTCCAGGTAACCTCAGCTGTCTTCATACGTTAAACACATTGAATATTGGCAATTTCATGTAATATAGCCTAAAGCTTTCTTATGTGTTTGCTGTAAGAATGAAACAAAAGAATGCATTCAGAGCAGGAAAAATTTGATTCAGGTTCTGGTGCAGGTTCAATATGTTAAAATTTAGAAGATTCTGGTTTGGTTGTGGTTTGAGTTTAAATTCTATATGTGGATAGCAAGACCTCAACCCAAACCTGAACCCAAACTCTGAACACATTCTGGTTCGAACATGAATTTTTTTTTTTTCTGAACCCAAACCTGAACCCAAATCTAGTAAAAAATTGGCTTCAGGTCCAGTTTTTAATGTTGGTATCTATCTATGCACATATATATATATATATATATATATATTGTTGTTGTTGTTGTTGTTAGGTGCCTTCAAGTCGGTATCCGACTCATAGCAACCCTCATAGGGTTTTCAATGGCTGACTGTTTTTTTCGGGATTGCCTTGGGAGTGGGTTGCCATATCCTTCTCCCATTTTTGCGGTGCTAGGAATCAAACTTGGGACCTCAGAGACTGCAGAGCAGCACTCTACCAACTGAGCTAAATCCCAGCCCCATATATATATATATATATACACACACACACATATACATACACACATACATACACATATACATACACACACATACACACATACATACACACATACATACACATATACATACAGATACATACACACACATACATATATATATGTATTGTGTGTGTGTGTGTGTGTGTATTTGTTGTCAGGTGCCATTGCATCAGGTCTGACTCATAGTGACCTTATATGCAACAGAAAGAAACACTGCCCAACAATGTGCCATGCACAGTCTTTATATTTGAGTCCATTGTTGTGGCCAGTGTTTCTTCTCATTTTAGTTCATGCCACATCAGCAAAAGGAGGTGTGTGTGTGTGTGTGTGTGTCTGTGTGTGTGTCTGTGTATCATATATGTATATGTGTGTATATGTGTATATATATATATATATATATATATGGGGCTGGGATTTAGCTCAGTGGGTAGAGCGCTGCACTGCAGTCTCTGAGGCCCCGAGTTCAATTCCCAGCACCGCAAAAATGGGAGAAGGGCCTGGCAATCCACTCCCAAGGCAATCCCGAAGCACTCAGCCATTGAAAACCCTATGAGGGTCGCTATGAGTCGGATACCGACTCGACGGCACCTAACAACAACAACAACATATATATATATACACACATATATATGTATCATCAACTATTTAAAAATTAAAAGATAAATACAATTGTTTTCATTTTTAAATAGCTAATGATACAAAAATCAATCAATCAATCTACATATCCCCCATGTGTCTTTCAGCTAGTTGTGCTGTGGGGGCTTGTGGGTTGCTGTGATGCTGAAAGCTATGCCATCAGTATTTCAAATACCAGGAGGGCCACCCACAGTGGACAGGTTTCAGCTGAGCTTCCAGACTAAGACAGACTAAGGAGACAGACCCAGCAACCCACTCCCGAAAAAATTAGCCAATGAAAATGGAGGAGAAGCACTGTCAAATGTAGTGCTGGAAATGAACCCCCTAAGCTGGAAGGCTTTTAAAAGATGACTGGGGAAGAGTTGTCTCCTCAAAGCAGAGTGGACCCTAATGATGAGAATGGAGTAAAGCCCCTGGGAACTCCTTTTGCTGGTGTGGCATGACTCAAAATGGGAAGAAACACAGTGGCTATGACAATGGACTCAAACATAAAAAGACTGTGTATGGCACATTGTTGAGCACTGTTTCCTTCTGTTGTACATAAAGCCACTATGAGTCAGACCTGACGCAATGGCACCTAGCAGCAACAACAAATCTACACATAGGATTAAAATCTTAAACACAAACACGAACAGAATCTGAACCCTCTTAATTTTAACATATTGAACCTGCATCCAACCTGAACCCAATCTTTTGCTGGTTTGAAACCCTGAATTACAGTACTTAGCAGAGTGCCTGGAATATAGTAAGTACTCAGAAGATGGGCTGGGATTTAGCTCAGTGGGTAGAGTGCTGCGCTGCAATCTCTGAGGTCCCGAGTTCAACTCCCAGCACCACAAAAATGGGAGAAGGGCCTGGCAATCCACTCCCAAGGCAATCCCAAAGCACTCAGCCATTGAAAACCCTATGAGGGTCGCTATGAGTTGGATACTGACTCAATGGCACCTAACAACAACAACAACAACAGAAGATGCTAGCTTTAGTAATAATCTCAGAGTCAGTGCGCTTGCTCAGTATGGATATATTAACTGAGTTATTCATCATCTTTGTGCATCTTCTGTAATGCTTAGAAGGTCTCACACATCCCTATGCAAGTGTGTGGACTCCAAGAACAGTGAGACATGGTGCTGATGCTGTGATGAACACCTCACTCCATCTCAGTGAATTACGCTTGATTCCGCAGGTCTTGAGCATGTGCATCTGCATCCAGCCAACAGGACCTCCTTTCTACATTGCCCACACATCTTCCCTTGGTTTCATTAGGAGGTTCTCAGTTTTCAAAATCATCCAAATACAATCACTTTACTTTCCTGCTTATAAATCTTCCAGGTACCTTACAGGATCAAGATAACCTCCTTAGCTTGGAACACAAGGTCCCTGGGAAATTGCCTCCAATTCCTCTTTTTGCTCTTGCCTCCTCCTCAACTACTTTTTGACCACATTAAATTCCTCTTCGTTCCTTAAACACAATGTAAGCGTTCAAGTCCCTTGTCTTTGCAGGGCTCTTTTCTCTTCCTGGAAAGAATATTGTCTCCCTCATCTTCTTCTACTCAAAGAACTTCTATGCATCCTTCAAAACTCATCTGTTTTAATCTTTCCTGTGAAACTAATCCCCAGCATTCCCCAGTTCTATACTTGAATAGCAATTTGCATATGTCACAAAGAGTTGTAGTTTATGCAACTCCCTCACTAGGGATTCATTGAAGTTCAAGGTTAGGGTTTACTATTCTGTCCCCAAAGTCACCTGGAAGACCCTTAATAAATGTCAAATGTCAAAAAAGTGTATCTGAATATAAAAATTAATAATATAATCTTATTGCCAGTAAAATAACATGTGGATGTGTGTTTATATTATTTATACTCTTCCTTATCCCAGCAAGAATTTAGAATATCCCACTCACAAGCAGAAATAAATTACTGTTTGGTACTGTTTCTACATATAGTAGAAAAAAACTGGACTTTGAATTTAAATAGTTCTGGGTTCAAATCCTAACTTGGCCTCTTGCTGTGTCTTTAAGTCATTACTTCCTGTCTCTTAGCATTAGTTTTTCTATTTGTAAAACAGACATAATAATAATAATAATTACCTGTATTGCAGACATTGTTGATTGCTATCTAATAGTCACTCTTGCTTCTTACTTGGTGCTGTGAATTATTTTATTTATTTACTTTTTTAGCAGTACTAAGGGGTGAACATTTACTGATGAAGATCAAAGAACATAGCTTTCAGTATGGATTGCGACTCAACATTAAGAAAACAAAAATCCTTACAATTAGGTCACTATGCAACTTCACAATAAATGGAGAAAAGACTGAAGTTGTCCATGATTTTGCTTTATTTGGTTCTACAATCTACACCCATGGAAGCAGCAGTCAAGAAATCAAAAGATGCATTGCTCTAGGAAAAGCTGTGGCAAAAGATCTCTTTAAACTATTGAAAAGTGAAGATGTCACATTGAAGACAAAGGTGTGCCTGACTCATGCCATGGTATTTTCAGTTGCATCATATGGTTGTGAAAGCTGGACATTGCATAAGGGAGACAGAAGAAGAATCGATGCTTTTGAATTATGGTTCTGGGTGAATATTGAATATACCATGGACTGCCAGAAGAATCAACAGATCTGTCCTAGAAGAAGTGCAACCAGAGTGCTGGTTGGAAGCAAGGATTGCTAGACTGTATCTTACATGTGTTGTCAGGAGGAATCAATCCTTGGAGAAGGACATCATGTTTGGGAGAGTGGCAGGTCAACCAAAAAAATGAAAACCTTCCACTAGACGGATTGACACAGTGTCTTCAACAATGGGCTTAAACATAAATAAGGTCATGTGCCTGGCACAGAATCGAGGAGTGTTTCTTTCTGCTGTACATAGGGTCATAATGAGTCAGACCTGACTTGACAGCACCTAACAACAACAACAATAAAAACAACAACAACAACAACAACAACAACAACAACAACAACAGGGTTGAACCCAGGGCCTCATGCATGCTAGGCAAGTGTTCTACCACTGAGCTGCACCTTCAGTACCCTCCTCTTTGTTTCATGCAGTGTTGGAGATCAAACCCAGAGCTATGCACATTCTAGGCAAGCACTGTACCACTGAGCTACATCCTCAGCAATTTTTTTTTTTTTTAATGTAGCCCAAGGTGGCCTCAAACTCTTGTGGATTCTTCTGCCTTGACCTCCCAAGTGCTGGGTCTACAGGCTTTTGTCACCACATCCAGCCCTTTTTTTATTTTTTATTATTGATACTGGGTCTCACTAAGTTGTACAGGTTGCCTCTGCAGGCCCTCAAACCTGCCATCCTCCTGCCTCAGCCTCCCAAGTAGCTGAGATTACAGGTATTTGCCATGATGCCTGGCCTGCCCAGAATATTTTGTCAGGCGTTTGCCTCATTCTCTACATGCCTTGGAGGAAAATTCTAATTAGCCTAAAAGTATCTTGGTATCTCATTCCTCATGCCAGTAATTTGTTTTGGAATAGATCTATGACCCAGTTCTAGTCAATAAGATGTGTGTGTGTGTGTGTGTGTGTGTGTGTGTGTGTGTGTGTGTGTGTATTGTACTAGGAAATATTTCCCTGACTTTAAAACATGAGAGGTACATTGTCCTGCAGTTGGATGTTATATCTGGAGTGATGGCTGATGCCGCAGCAGCCATTTTGCTCTGATGAAGGCGTCTACTCAAAAAATTAAGCCAACACAGTAAACAGGTTAGAATGGAAGGAACCATTCCAGCTGTACAGTTCAGCAGCTGGATTACCCTGCCTTGCAGCATCCACCTGTGGACTATTTCCCTGAGATCAATTCCTACTGGTTCAACCCAGTAGCACCAAGGTTGCTGTGACATGAAGCCAAAAGCATCCTAGTAGATCAACTTCATAGGGTTATTGTGAGGACTAAGGGAAATAATATGGAAAATGGATGTGGCAATCCACTTCCGAAGCAATCCTGAAACAATCAGCCATTAAAAAACCCCATGAGGGTCGCTATGAGTCGGACCTGACTTGATGGCACCTAACAACAACAATAAGTGAAATATAGTTCAGAAGCTACCATACAGAACCTGGCACAGAGTAAGTTTTAAAAGACTTTCCTGCTCAGATGTTGCCCAGGTCAATGCATGGGTGGCTGTGATGAGTGGCCAAAGAACATGGCGGATGGTAAGAAAGAGGAGTTTAGGGCAGCTCAGAGGTGGGTGGGAGGGTGGGGGCTAAGTGGAGACAGGACATCCAAGACAATGCAGTTGAAACATTAGGTTGGGGAGCATCCCAATGGAACTTCTTGGGGCTGAAACAATGGTCCTGCTTTTTGCTTCCCAGGCCTTTTCTTACCCTGGTCAGAGTGAAACAGTGCACACACAGGCTTTTCTAATTGCGGGCGGCCGCACTATGCAGTCAGGGTGGTCCTTGATTACCCTGGGGCATGGAAGACCTGCTGCAGCATGAAGAGGGGTGTAATCTGTTGCTCCAGGAGAAGCCAGGATTTGGACGCAGAGCTAACACACCCATCGGATGGATAGCAGGGCTTCTGACCTGACAGAAGCTCACGAAGCCTGTCCTCACCGAGCCCCCAGAGGAGCCTGCAGACCTGTGCAGCTCAGGAGGGCCACCTTTGGGGGGACCCTGGTGCAGGTGGCTGCCTGAGCAGCCATGGGACCTTCTTCATGCCAGCTCCACAGCCTCTGAATCTCATTCCACAGGAGCTCAGCGAACCAGTGGCTGCCAGGCTCATGCCTACCCAGCCTTGTGGGCGGCCCTGGCAGCAGTGGACAGGGCAGGGTTTGTGCAAGGACATTGTAGCATCCTTGGCCCAGTGTGGTGCACTTCAGCCCCAAGCCAGGAGGAAACCTGGAGGAGGCAGAGTTCAGAAGCCACAGACTCAGGCAGCTGAGGCCGTCTTTCAAAGGCCACCTTCACCTTAGGGGCATATTCCAGGGAAACTGCCCCTCTCTTCCCCTGCCCAGCCAAGGTCAGCGCAGCCCCGCTTCAAGCCCCAACACTCAATTCTGTCCACCAGGCATCTATCGATGATACTTTCTGCAACATGCCACACTCCTGTTAGCCACGGGCGGATGAGAGGGATACAAAGAGCAAGATCAGAGTAGAAAGGACCTCAAAATGGTTTCTAACCTCTGTGTGTGTTTGCTTGCTTTGTTTTCTTGTTTGTTTTTTGAAATAGAGTCTCACTGTGCATCCTAGGCTGCCCTGGAACTCTATGTTGTCCAGGCTGCCCTGGAACTTGCAATCCTCCTGCCTCCACCTCCCTAGCGCTGGGCGTGCACGGTCATGCCTGATGGTTTTTAAACTTCTCTCTGAACTTCCTCTCGTACTCTGAAAGCCTAAGTATTTAAGAAAGATAAAAAAATGATTCCGTTGCAGTTGAATCTGGGGCAGAGGCCTCTTCCAGAGGCCAATTCATAGCCAGAGACTGAAAAGCCCTGGTCTAGACCAGAGGGGAAACTGAGGTGCAGAGAGGCTCAGTGGCCTCCCTGAGTCACACTCGAGGTTAGTAGCACAGCCAGATTCAGATCCAAGTGTCTGAGAACCTGGCCCAGAACCCACTGCACTGCCCTACCTCCCCCCACACTGGGGCACCTGTTTCAAGCTCCACTGGGAGAGGAGCAGGTCACAGGAATAGAAGACATATGCCACAGGCTAATTAAAGCGAGCCTGTGCCTCTAACTCAGGGAGGGAAAGGCTCCGAGGAGAAGAGGTGGGCTGCCTAGGCAGGATTTGCCTCAGAGCATGGCAGGGGCTGGTGGGAGCTGGGCGTGGCAGGAGGCCATTCCAGACACGGGAGAACACGCTTCGCTGAGACCTGGAGCAAGTCCAGCCTCCTGGAGAGCCTGTGCCAGCCCTGGCTCTGCCATTGCAGCTAAGTAGCCTTAGCCAAGTGGCCTCCTCTCTTCAGCTCTTTTGCCTGAATGTAAAATGGTGGAGGGGGTGGGCTAGCGGGGTCCCAGCAATGATACAGGATGCCTTCCCTCCTCTCACCTTCCTCCTTCAGGGCCGGCCCTCACCTCCTAGCATCCAGGACACGTCCCACAGTGTGTGCCAGGTGGCTGGAATTGACACCAGTGGGAAGTGCCGCTGGGAGCCCCAGGGCCACAACAAAGAGCTGGCAGACCTGCTCAAGGTGCCCACCAGAGATGGGGAACAGGACAAACCACGAGGGGGCAGGCACCAGGGCAGAGCCGAGCAGGAGCCATTCCTCCTCTGAGATGGGTTCTTTCTTTCTTTTCTTTTCTTTTCTTTCTTTTTTCTTTTTGTGGTACTGGGGGTTGAACCCAGGGCCTGGCGCTTGCATGCTTTGCAAGTGCTGTACCACTGAGCTGCACCCTCAGCCCATTTTTTTTTTTACTTTTTGAGACCCGATCTAAGTTACGCAGACTGCCTCTGGTCTCGAATTTGTGATCCTCCTGCCTCTGCCTCCCGAGTCTCTGGGATTACAGGTGTGCGCTACCACACCCTGCTTCTGAGATGAATTCTTTCTAATCCAGCTGGGAGGAGCCTGGGCCTCAGCCAGGACCTGTGCCCATGCCCACCTTCTGGGAGGAAAAAGGCGAGACAAGTTCTAGGCCAGCCTGGGCAACATAGCAGACCTTGTCTTGAAAAACAAACAAACAAAACACAAAAAGGAAAAAGGGATGACAAATCCCTTAGCAGCCCCAAACCTTAGTATTCTCATTTGTAAAGTGGGTAAAAATAGTGCCTCAGTAATTTCATTGGTAAAATCCATAATATCAGTCCCTCCAATGTTCAATGTGACAATGAGTGTCAAGTGCCTAACATGGTTCCTGTGGTCAGAACAGAGCCTCCCAGTAAATATCAGGTCCCTCACACCCCAGGGGGCTGCCTGTTGGGCAAGACTTCACAATTTGAAGTCTCCAGACATTGAACAATGTATGTGCGCCCCCTGCTGGCCTGAAGCAAAGGTGTCGCCTGTCTGCTCTCAGACAGGGTCAGACAGCCAGAGCGCACCCACCAGGGTCAGGCACCAGCTAGGCTTTGGGAGAGGCAGGTAGAGTAGGTTTTTGGAGGCAGATAGGATAGTTTTGGAGCCAACCAGCTGTGGGGTCAACCAGCTGGCCCAAACAGCACCAGTATAAACGAACATTCATTCATTCATTCAACACAAACGATTCTGAGTCTGGATATAGCAGTGAACACAGGCCCTGGCATCGGGCACTTACCGTGATCTTGGACAGGGTACCTAATCTCCGTGAGCTCAGAGTTTTTCCTCTGTGACACAGAAGTCTTCTCGAGCTCTTCCCCCAAAATCAGGCAGTAAAGACCCTGGAGTGGATCTCTTGGTCACTGTCACTTGGGTCAAGCTAAAAGTCATTGCCAACAGCCTTCTCTTCTCAAGGGACACCTTATCCTTTTGCGCATGCACTGTCACCTGTGTGGCTCATTCAGAGGAGACCCTGCCATGCCAATAGTCCCCAGGACTCCATCTCCCAAACACCCCAGCAGACATGGCCCCACGCTGCTCCAGGCAGTGACAGAGCCTGGACTCCTGAGTGCTGTGGCAGTGGGCATGGGAGGATTGTGCAAGCAGGATTCACCCTGCCCGTTCCAGGTGACACAGGCAGGCTTCCCCTTGGCGCAATGGGCCCGGTTAACCTCCCAGGGGCGGCCTGGTGGAGGCCATTTGCCTTCCTGGATGCTTGTCCCGTCAGATGACTAGCAAATCCTCTCACTGTGCAGGGCTTTGAGGGCTTGCAGAGTGTAGGAAATATGTTCTCCATGCATTTTTATTAACATCCACCACCGCTACTGTGGATAACATACCGTATATTCTCAAATCAAGTGCACACACTTTCAATAATTTTTAGAGGGCTACAATATCAGATCCAGATTTGAATTGCATGCAGATTGAATTAATGGTGAATCCAATCCACACACAATTCTAATCCACATCTGATTTTGTAGCCCTCTAAAAGCTTTTGAAAGGGTGTGGATTAGATTTGAGAACATGTGGTACGTCTGCTCCCAGTGGCCCTTACCATACATGTGTACGTGCACAGATGTGCACATGTATACACACAGAGCAAGGTGAGGGGTAGCAACCATCAGTGCTAGAGGAATATTTTAAAACTCATACCAAAACACAACCCACATCATGTCAGCTTTTTTGTGTTTTTGTTTATTTGTTTGTTTAAGACAAGGTTATGCTATGTAGCCCAGGCTGGCCTAAAACTTGAGATCCTCCTGCCTCAGCCTCCCAAAAGCTGGGATGGTAGGCAGGTGCCACTGTGCCCAGCTCCAGCTTTTTCTGAAGATACCTGTAGTGTTATCACCTGACCCTCCGTGTGCATGCATGCACTTTCGTATTGGTTCATGTAACAAAATCTTGTTGAGCTATTGCCAGGTATTTGGGCAATAGCAGTAAACAAACTAGGCAGCCATAGGCACAAATCTCTCCCCCACTGAAGCTTATATTCTAATGTATGTATAGGGGAAATTGTGGGGCAGAAAAGTAAGTAGGCAAGTAACATGCTTGATTGTAGTATGTGCTATAGAGAAAAATAAGCAGAAAAGGGGGTCTGGTGCCCCAGGATAAGAGCATAGATCTTAAAGGGAGTGGTCAGGCAAAGTCTCATTAAGAAGGGGACATTTTAATAAATACTAAAGAAAGCCAGGTACCATGGCACACACCTGTAATCCAAGCCACTTAGGATGGTGAGGCAGGAAGGTCGTAAGTTGGATGCCAGAGGCAGTCTGTACAACTTAGCCAGACCTTGACTCAAAATAAGAATTGAAAAAGGACTGGGGGTGTATCTCAGTGGTAGAGCACTTGCTTACATGTGCGAGGCCCTGGGTTCAGCTTCCCCACCAGTACTGAAAAAAATTTTAAAGGACTAAAGTGTCATGTAACCATTTGTAGAAGATGGTTCTAGGCAGAGAAAATAGCAAGTGCAAAGGCCCTGTGGTACAAACATGCCTAGTAGTCATAGAGACTGTCCTAGTGAGAATGAAAAGAGGAAAAATGGGGTGTGTGGTCAGAGAGGGAGCAGGAGGGACAGGAGCTAGGGGCCTTGTGGTCCATGGGAAGACATTTGTGCTTATGGAGTAAAACAAGAGCATTACAGGTTTTGAGCAGATGCGTAACATCTCTGTCCTGTGTTTCAGAAGGATCAAAGAGGGGAGAGCAGGGTCCCAGGCTACTAGAGGGGTGCAGGCAAAGGGTGATGGCTGGGACAAGCATAATAGTGGTAAAGTTTGTGAGAAGGAGTCATTTTTGGCTATATTCCATGGGTTGGGCTGGTGGATAGTTTAGATAAGAAAGTATCCACCTTGATTTCTATAAATGTTTCTCTTGTACATCTAGAGTATTTAGAGAAAAGGGACAGCAGGCATACACACAGGATACAGCAACAAATTACAGTGTCCACTGTGAGGTCCCATGCAGCTCTTAAGGTGGAGACCCCATGTACTTCCCTCAAAGCCATGGGCTTGGAACAGTGCATGCAAAGTGCTTAGCAGACTCTGGAGTTGATAAAGAAATGTTGTTGTTGTTAGGTGCCATTGAGTTGGGTCCAACTCATAGCAACCCTATGTACAACAGAACGAAACACTCCCTAACATTGTGCCATGCAAAATTTTTTTTTTTTTTAATGTTTAAGGCCATTGTTGCAGCCACGGTGTCAATCTATCTAGTTGAGGATCTTCCTTTTCTTCATTGACCTGGCACTCTCCCAAACATGATGTTCTTCTCCAGGGACTGATTCCTCTTGACTACATGTCCAAAATGTGTAAGACGCAGTCTAGCCATCCTTGCTTCCAAGCAGCATTCTGGTTTACACTTCTTCTAGGACAGATCTGTTGTTTCTTCTGGCAGTTCGTGGTATATTCAATATTCACCCAGCACCATAATTCAAAAGCATCGATTCTTCTCCTGTCTCCCTTATGTAACGTCCAGCGTTCACAACCATATGATGCAACTGAAAATACTGCGGCATGAGTCAGGCGCGCCTTTGTCTTCAATGTGACAGCTTTACTTTTCAACACTTTAGAGAGGTCTTTTGCAACAGCTTTTCCCAATGCAATGCATCTTTTGATTTCTTGACTGCTGCTTTTGTGAGTGTTGATTGTAGAACCAAGTAAAGCAAAATTGTGGACAACCTCAATCTTTTCTCCATTTATCTTGAAGTTGCATACTGACCCAGTTGTAAGGATTTTTGTTTTCTTGATGTTGAGACACAATACATATTGAAGGCTATGTTCTTTGATTTTCATCAGTAAATGTTTCAAAAGAGAAGCTATTATTAATAAAGTATGATCAAGGGTCCCCCAAGGTGCTTCTGCAATCAATATAGTTATTCCAGCCTATTTCATAAAGGTCTGAAGTTAGCACCTGTCTAATAAGCAGGTGATGACAGAACTCCATTGAAAGAAGAGGGGGTTGGGCAGTCAAGGAGGCTTCTTCAAGGAGGATCTTTGCCCACTTCTTTTTTCAGTGAAGAAATCAAGGCTCAGAGACAGCAGATAGCTGGTCCTGTGAGGTCACAGAGCTAGAAACTGGCAAAATTGTGCTTAGCATCCATGCTTGGCTGGCACAGAAGCCACTGCCCTCAGCCAGGGTACTGCCATGGTAATAGACCACTCCCAATAGAGGAAACAATAGCTTTTCATCTGAAGACCTAGGACCACCTGATCTGAATGGCCATAACATCGTAGGGGCAGAGAACGGGCAGGAGAACCTTGGCACCCACTAGCTAATCATAGATTCTTGGCCTGAGCAAGAGCCAGGTGCAGGTCTCGTGCACAGGGAACTAGACGCACCATCTCTTTCAACCCTGAGCCTACAGGCCAGGAGCCCTAGGCCTGCCATGACCTCCGTCTTGCCTGTGGGTATCAGAACCAAGACAAGAACCGGAGTGCGTCAGATATCTCTTGCTGTCTAACACTTGACTTCAAATATTTGGTGCTAAAAGCAGCCCCTTGTTATTTCTCATGATGTTGTGAGTCGGGGATTTGGGAGGGCTCGGCTGGGGGTTCCTCTGCTACACGTGACCTTAGCTTGGGTCCCTCACTCAGTTGTTGCAGACACTGTGGTGACTGGACTTGGAGGGAAGGGCCAAGAAGGTTCATTTACAGGCTTGGCACCTTGGTGCCTTTGTGTGGCTTCTCCATGTGGCCAGCGTGGTAGTTTCAGGCCAGATGGATTTCTTACATGGCACTGGCTTCCAAAGGAAGGAAAGTGGAAGCTGCCAGTCTCCTTGGGTGCCAGCCCTGGGACCGGCACAATATCATTTGCAGGGCTTCTATGAAGCAAAGCAAGCTAGGGGTTCAGCCCAGATTCAGGAGTTGGGGAAACGGGTTTTGCCTCTTGATTGGTGGAATAGCAGGTGAATACTGGAATGGCAGGAGATGCTTGTGGACATGTGGACAACTACCATCCTCACCGACAGCCTTTCTTGAGTGCCCTCTGCACAGTCACAGGAAATTCTTTTTTGCAGGACTTGCTAAAATCCACGAGGCCCCCACCACAAGGCACACACCATGTTTTGTCTTGCCTGGACCTCCCACCCAATGACTCCTTCATGTTCTGTGCCTGGCTTCCCAGTGGCCTTACAAGTATTTGTCTATCTTGTCTTCTTGTGGGCAGGCACTGCTTTTTCCTGTTTCCTGGAGCCCCATTGCCTGAATTAGCTTGAGCCTGTCTTGTTCATATGGAACTTATAAGAACCTATGGTAGGACTTAAAGGCCCTCATGCACACACCTGAGTTAGGGTATTCCAAAACATTTGGGGGAATTTATTAAATATGCAGTTTCGAGAGCTCCACACCAGGTTTTCTGAGTCTAAATCGCCTTGGAGAAGCCCAGGAATCCACATTTTTAACTCTCTCTGTAGGCGATTTGCATGTGCACTGTAGCTGGAGGCCATTAGTTTAGCATCATGAATAGGTAGCAAAGGTGGCAATGAGTTTTTATTTGTTTATTTGTTTGTTTGTTTGGCCTTTTAGGGTATGTGTGTGGTGGGGAATAAGGTGTTGCTATGCAGCCCAGGCTGGCGGGAACTCAGGTTCCTCCTGCTTCAGCCTCCGCAGGGCTAGGATTACTGGCCAGTGCTACCACACCCAGCTGCAATGATGTTTTTAAATGCTACAAATAATAATGTGCAAAAATGAGAAACTATAGAGAAGAGATAATAGAAGACAAAACATTGCCACACTCCTGTAGCCTAGAGACAATTGAAGGGCTCCCACTCAAGTAGGAAATGGGGCTTTGTCCCCCAGGGAAACTGCCACCGTGGTAGGAGCCGGCTGTGATTTGGGCTCTGTCATCTGGCCTGGACAGAATTATTGCCTCCAATTACATGGTTGATTATCAATTACTTGTGTCCATGGGAGAGCATGTGTGCGTGTGTGCATAATTGTCTTTGCAAATCATTAAGGGTCGTAATTCTGGATTATCGTTGATTAACGAGAGGGAGGCCTGGTACCTCCAGCAGCCGGGATGGCAGCCCCACAATTATGTCCCAGCTGATCAGTAATTGGTGCATCACAAGATGATTTCTCTCTCAGCTGCCTCCTCCTAACCTCTCCTGCAGGCTCCACAATTAGCACCATTGCTCATTCCCCTCCAGCCCAGGCTTTTTCAGAGAGCTGCTTTCTGGCTAGGAGGCACTGGGTGGCTGGATTGAAGACTGCCACCCAGACGTGGTGATGATGGCTGTGAGGGGGGAGCTGGAAGAGGCAGCAGGTGGGGAGGAGGGTGAGGGTGCGGTGCTGGCTTGAGCTGAGCTTCCTGAGATCTGGAGCTACTCACACTGTCTTGTCATTCTTCCAGCAAGTCCAGGGGCCATTGTCCAATCCCTGAACTCGACCTTTACCGCATGGATGGGAAACCAAGACCCGGAGAAGGAGAGTGGCAAATTGGGGGGTGGCGGGAGGGAATCCCCAAACAATCCAGAGCAACATGGCAACATGAGCCCAACCCTGCAGAGACACTGAGCCCAGAAAAAAGCAAGCCCATAGAAAGGACCCCTCCTGTGATTGCTCCTATCCTTGGGAGGCTGGTAGGCCCCCACTGGTTGCCTCAGTTTCCCTGAGCGACACAAGCTTTTGTCCTCCAGAGACTGCAGATAAACAGTGCTTCCCTGGGTGTGGAGGGAGTGCACTGAGGAGTGTGTGGTGCAGTAATTCACCACAGCAGCATCTGCCTCTGGAGCGGGGCACTGGCTCCCTCATTGTTCTCCCCACATGCCAACTGGACCTCTAATATGCCCTCCCCTCTACCCTGAGCAATGAGCTCCGTGTTGTCCCAGAATAAAGTCCAGATCTTTAGGCTCCATTCTGGCTCCACATGCCTTTTCTGCCAACTAGATTGACCCGTCAGCCCCTCCCTGCTCTGACTCCCCTGTTTCCTGTCCTGATCCTACCTGGAACCCCATTCTTCTCCTTCCATCTGTCTTTCTCTAAGGGCCTGCAGGGGTTTTTGTACCCCCCCCCCCCCAGGCTCCCTCCACTCCAGAGCAGCAGATTCTAAAGCAGAACTTTAAGGACAGCTTTGGAGGGATGTGAGAGGATGGGGAGGGTGCTGCTGTTCTGGAAACTTCCACATAAAAGGTTTTCCTGTGGCTGCAGAGCCACTCCGTCTTGTGCTTCTGAGCCTTGCAGCTGTCTTGGCCATTTTCTTTTTTATCTACTTAGGGCGGTCAGCAGGTCATGACAAGCGGGAGACAAAATGCTAATGACTCCGGCTCCACGTGGCGACCATTCAGGAAAAAGCTGCAATGTTCTCTCTGCCACATTAATCAGAGAAACACATCCAGAGCCGTTGCGTGGAGACAGCTTTCCTCCTGGTACCTGCCCTGCATGCTAATCACCCGGCTCCTGGCCGTGAGTCAGCTCCATGCCAGGCCCATGGCAGCCAGAGAAGGCCAGAATCAGAAGCGCTGCTCCACCCACGTGGGGAGCAGCCAGAGGAGCTGCAGGCGAGCCCTCCACCCCCAACCCCACTGTGTGCCACCATCATCCCGGCCCTGGCAGGTGGGGACAGCACATTCTGGGGAAGTCCATCCAACTCCAAAGTGGGGGCTGCTTCCCTATGCATAGGTCCTACCCAAGTCTACCAGAAGGAACTGTGCAGAAGCTGGTCCCTAAACAGTCCGATTAAAACAAAAGTGGCTTCCTTGCCATGCACTTTGATAACAATGACATCACCTTAGAGAGTGCTCATCCTGTGGTAGATCCTACCTGGATTCCTCCAGACAGACTAGTTCATCCAATCCTCATATAACCCTATTTTTGTTTTGTTTTGTTTTGTTTCTTGCAGTACTGGGGGTTGAACCCAGGGCTTCGTGCTTGCATGCTTTGCAAGTGCTGTACCACTGAGCTGTATCCCCAGCCCATTTTTTTACTTTCTATTTTTTCGCTAAATTATGCAGACTGCCTCTGGCCTCAAACTTGCAATCCTCCTGGCTCCACCTCCGGAATCACTGGGATTACCGGTGTGAACCATGGCACCCAGCACCTTGTTGTTGATAGGTGCCACTGAGTTAAGCCCGACTCATAGTAACCCTATGTACAACAGAATGAAGCATTACTCTCTCCTGTTCATAAGGTTTTCAATGACTGACTATTTCAGGAGTGGGTTGGCAGGTCCTTCTCCCAAGCCTGCAGTAGCTGGTACTCCCAGGCAGTCTCCCATCAAAGGACTAACCAGGCCCAACCCACTCAGGTTCCAAGATCAGATGGGATGAGGTGGTATGGCTGCAGATTCACATAACCCAATGAACTATTAATAGTTACTATTCCTATCCCTGCTTGCAGCCGTAGCCCTGCGGCATCCCATCCCTTCAGATCTCGGAAGCTAAGCAGGGTCGGGCCTGGTTAGTACTTGGATGGGAGACTGCCTGGGAACATCAGGAGCTATAGGCTTGGGAGACGGACCTGGCAACCCACTTCCAAAAATCAATCTGCCATTGAAAACCCTATGAACAGCAGAGAAGCACTGACAATAGTTTCACCTGTTGTACGTAGAGTTGGATACCGACTCCATGGCACCTAACAACAACATTCCTGTCCCTACTTTACAGATAAGCAAGGTGACACACAGGGAGGTTAAGTACTGAACCCAAGGTCACACAGCTAGTACCAACCCGGTAGGCTAGCTCAAGGAGCCAGCCACCCTGTGAAGCACTGCCCTCTGCTGCCTCTCATTGCTCTTCTGGTGCTCACAGGGTCCCCTGAGCTGGTAGTGACCATGGAAAAGCCTTTGAATTCTTTTGCATATGCTACTCATTCATTTGTTCACTCATTTGTCCATGTGGTAAGTATTTGTTGAGCACCTACTCCGTACAAGGCACCATGCTAGGCACCAGGGAGATGATGGTAAACGAAACAGACACAAGCTTAAGAGGGAGGCTGACATCAATTTTACGTCTTCACAAATTTATAGTGAATGCAAAATGCGGTAAGTACCATGAAGGAGAAAAACTAGGTCCCCATGAAAACGTGGTGAGGGGACCTCATGTCTTTTGTGACAGGACTTCAAGGAAGTCTTCCCTAAGGAAATGACAAATGAGGGACTAGCTTATATTAGTGGTTCTCAAAGTGCGGTCCTCAGATCAGCACTACCAGGGAACTTCTTAGAAACGCAGCTTCTCAGGCCCCACCCCAGTCCTGCTGACTTCAGAACTCTGGGGTTGAGGCTGAGGAACCTGGGTTTGAGCCAGTCCTCCTGGGGATTTCGATGCATGCTACAGTTGGATAGCCAAGGGCTTATGCAAAGCCCCAAAGGTGGCTGGAAGGAGGTGGTGCAGGTGCCGGCACATTAGAGTGGCTTGAGGGAGGGCTGTGTCTGGAGGAGGGGCAGAGTGGACTGAGATGGCCAGGACAGGTGCTAGGCGACCCTGGCCCTGTAGGCATATGAGGCAATTTAGCACTGTATCATTTCCCTTCAAAAGGAAGCCTGGCTGGAAGATCCTCTGCCCTAGAGAACCTCAAAGAATGGGTTAGGTCATCTGAATGTTCAGGCTGGCCGAAGTAAGAGGATAGGATTTTGTTGTTGTTAGGTGTCGTCGAGTCGGTGTCCAGTTCATAGCGACCCTGTGTACAACAGGCGAAACCCTATTGTTTGTGCTTCTCTGATCTTCATAGCATTTTCAATGGCCGATTGTTTTTTGGGAGGAAGTGGGTTCCTGGGTCCTTCTCCTACAATATCTGGTGTTTCCAGGCCATCTCCCATGTAAATACTAAGCAGGTCAACCCTGCTTAGCTTCTGAGATCTGATGGGATCAGACGTCACAGTGGTACGGCTGCAGCCAAGAGGATAGGCGTGGCTCCTAAGGCTTCTGAGGCCGCTAGTCATCTGATCTTGACACAGTGCGGGCTTCCAGGAAGACAGTGAATTCTGTTGCTGGGGAAGTGCCTGCACCTCAATGCCCAGAGAGGAAACCAAACGCAACTCCTCCCTGTCCTCACTTGTGTTTGTGGAAGGCCCGAGGGACCTGTGTTCCCTCCAGTGGTGCTAGCCAGGGAGCTTATTTACTGGGAAGGGAATCTGCGCAGGTGGCTTTTCCCCTCCTCCACAGGCAGCCCTGAAAAAGACACGTGTGCAACAGGGCATGGCTGGCCAAAGGCGGGTGCCACCCCGCGCCCAGAGAGCAGCTGGTGCTGACCATGTGAACACGCGAAGCCAGGAGCATGGCACGAGGGCTGGCTGAGTGTGGTCACCCCTGCTTGCAGGAGGTGTTAGCCTAGAAAGAAGTCAGAGGTGGTGACAACCAAATGGCTCTCAGACTCCAAGTCAAGTGGCATTATGGGGCACATTTACTGGGCTAGACACTGAATGAGGCCCCTTCCCACATGTTAGATTTCCGTGAAGTCACTCTGATTTTTACATCCTTCCTTCTGTCTTCAAATGTAGATCAATTGTTCCTTCAGGCTGGCGGGGCATCAGGATGCTGTGGCAAGAGGGCAGATGTGGTCTGGTTCTCAGGGGTAACCTGATGGGGCAGACAGAGAAATGCAAATGTTCCAGAAAAGGAGCTATCTGTGCCAACCTCGAGGATCCTAAGAGTTTTGTTTGTTTTGTTTGTTTTGTTTTTGTTTTTGTTTTAATCAAGAATGGCTAACTGGCTGGGCGTGGTGGCTGATGCCTGTTATCCCAGCAACTCAGGAGGCGGAGGCAGGAGGATGGCAAGTTTGTGGCCAGAGGCAGCTTGCACAATTTAGCAAGACAATCTCAAAAATAAAAAGCAAAAAAATGGGCTGGGGGTGCAGCTCCGTGGTAGAGAGATTGCAAAGCATGTTTGAAGCCCTGGGTTCAATCCCTTGTTGTTGTTG
Organism: Pedetes capensis; assembly: GCA_007922755.1. Lineage (NCBI taxonomy): Eukaryota > Metazoa > Chordata > Mammalia > Rodentia > Pedetidae > Pedetes > Pedetes capensis. The sequence continues at coordinate 68,635 of VMDO01001555.1, read as the reverse complement.
TTGTTGTTGTTAGGTGCCGTCGAGTCGGTATCTGACTCATAGCGACCCTCAGAGGGTTTTCAATGGCAGACTGTTTCGGGATTGCCTTGGGAGTGGGTTGCCAGGTCCTTCTCCCATTTTTGCGGTGCTGGGAATTGAACTCGGGACCTCAGAGACTGCAGCGCAGCGCTCTACCAACTGAGTTAAATCCCAGCCCCCTCAATCCCTTAGTACCATTAAAAAAAAAAAAAAAAGACTACCTTCCTTTTAGGATGTCTTGCAGGAAGAAAGAACCTGGGAGAGAGCACACTGGCTTTGGATATTCACACTGGCTTTGTCCACAGTTAATATTAAAAATCACTTAGAACCTGCCAGGGGTTGAGCATGCTCAGTGTGCCAGCCATGACAGAGTGCCTCGCCCCAAGGGCATCCTTCCTTCTTCTTCCCCAGCTGCCCCAGCTCCCCAAGGGGCTTTTCACAGGATGGCCACAGTTCCAAAAACCTGAAGAGAAAGGGGGAAATGATATGGAAGGACACAGAGTTTGGAGATAGGTAAGGTGAAAAAAAAATAGAGCATTATAAAAGCCCAATCCCTGTTCCGTCCCTTCCTGTCTCCACCATCATCCCTACTGGCATATGAATTTGGTCTTTCCTTGTGCAGCTCGGTGAAGAGCACCATCTGGCTGTTTCATCAGGCCCACGGCCTGGTTCCCATCCAGCCCACTCTGATTTCCTTCCAGCCGTGGGCCTGTAGAATAACCCATCCTTCACCAAGGCGCTCAGAGGAAGAAAAAGACAACAATGACAGCTAAGCCGCACAGAGCCCTAACAACAGGTGGTGAGCTGCTCTGCTTATGGGAGTGTGTTGAGGTTTGCAACAGCTATGGGAAAACACCATCACCATCCTCATTTTGTAGATGAAGAAATGGAAGTACAGGGATGTTCAGAAACACCCTCAAGGTCACCAGGGTGGTGACAGCAGAGCTGGGATTTGAGCCATACTAACTGTCAGACTTCGGTGGTTTGCTGTCCAAGGAAACCAGATCTTGGCTGAATCCTGTCTGCGGGAAGGGCTGAGAGCTCAGAAGAAGGGATTGTGCTGATCTGGCTGGGAAAGTGTGATATCAGACACAATGCCAATCATCTAAGAAGAGGGGGCCACAGCTTGGCTGACCCCAACCCCCAACAGTGGAGTCTGACCCCCCTAAGGGAGGCAGGGCCAGAAATTGAAGGGAAACATAGAGGATGCAGGACTGGAAGAGCCCTGGGGGTGGCCAGGGAGGGGCAGTAGGCCCTTAGGAGCCCCTGGAGGCTGGTTTCTCCTGGATTTCCCTTGCCCTGCTTGTGGCCTCTCTGCTGTCCTGGGGGGAGGGCCCCTCTCCTCTCTGAAGCCTGCCAGCAGTGAGGCTGCCACAGGGTACAGTGGGGATGAGTGGCCTTTGAGAGTGAAGGAACCGGGTACAAGTCCTAGCTCTATGTTTGCTGGTCGTCTGGCTAAGTTACCCTGCCATGTCTGTCAGCTTCATCTATAACATGGCGTGGGGAAGGAGTGGAAATGAGCTGGCATGTCGAGAGCCCAGCTGGACTCCTGGCACAGAGTTGGTGAGTAAGCCACATATCCTGCCCTGCCCCATTCTTCCTTCTAGTCAAGGAAAGAGGAAGCAAAGTCTCCCAGGCAATTGAGGCTGGGACTGTCGTAGGCCTGCCAGCCACACAGTTCTCCAGGATGGAAGAGCTCCCCCCTCAGCGCAGAGCCTGGAGGGCCACAGCTCAGGCCTGGCAGGACAAGGTGGGCAGTGCCAGGCAGATAGAGAAACCAGGTTGGCACTGGGGGCTGTGGTGCCCTCACTTCTCTGAGGGCAGGGCTGCTTCCAGCTAGAGGCCTGAGTGCTGGTGTAGGCTGGTTCTTGGAGTGGGGCCACTGGCAGGTGTGGAGACAGGAGGAGAGCTGTTCTTTCCCCTTTTCCACCATTTTGGAGGGATCCAGTGGGGGTCTGGGGCTAGGAAAAGGAGCAGGATTTGACATCACTACACCCCTCCCAACCCCTCAGCCTTGTTGGGCTCCTTCTCACATGTGCCCTGCTGCAGGACCTGTACGAGGGGCATCTCAACCCTGCCAGGGGCCTCTACAGTGTCTATTGGAGTCAGATCCACAGTCTGGTGTGGCCCTGGGGGCACCATTGACCCCTCCAGTGGCAGTGGCCATTTGAAGTGGTCCAGATAGCATCCACCTCTCCTCCCCAGGGTTTCTCCTTGCAGAGCAAAAGCTAAGGCACCTTTGAGGGAGGGGAGTCTCTCCAGAAAAGTATAGCACAGGGTGGGAATTTGAGAAGGGCTGGAAGATGCCAATGGCAGAAACATGCACAGAACAGGGTTTCTTCTGCCTCTTCTTCTCTTTCTTTTTGTTTTACCCAAGTTTTTTTGTTGCCTTTTTTTCTTCGTGAAAACAAATATAAACTCAGAGGTAAAGAAAAAAAAAACCCTGAAAATTTCCTTTCATTCCCATGTCTGACCAATATCACTGCTTTCCTCAGAAATAACTTGATAAGGAGTTTGCTACGTGTCATCCCAGACTTTACCAAGGGATTTACATACACAATACACACACACACACACACACACACACACACACACACACACATACACACACACACGTATGAAGTCAGGATCTTTCTTCAGCTTTGATTTTACAAAAATGCTTGACCATACTGTTTTGCAATTTTTCCCCTATAACAGTATATCACGGGCATTTTCTCATTCCAGCCTATGTGGAGCATGCCTGCTTTGTTTTTAAATTTCTGCATAATAGTCCATGTGTGCTGGGGTTTAGCTCAGTCGGTAGAGTGCTGTTCTGTGCCCTGTGAGGCCCTGGGTTTGATTCCCAGCCCTGCAAAAATGGGAGAAGGACTTGGCAACCCACTCCCCAAACAATCCCAAAACAATCACCTATTGAAAATCCTATGAATAGCAGAAAAGTACTGGCCCAGTGCCGGGCATGGCATGCTGTTGGGGAGTGTTTCATCCTGTTGTGCATAGAGTCACTATGAGTCAGACCTGACTCGACAGCGCCTAACAAGAAGTCCATGTGTGGATGTAGTGCTGGTAGTTGGTTCAACAGCACCCTCTCCACTCCTGCCCTCACTACGTCCACCCTCATTCAAGGTCCCCATTCCCTTCTCTAGGGAGCATGCACCAGAAGCTTCATGGAAATTGGGTATCTACACAATTCCAGATGGTGCCACCTATATGGATATTGCAGCAGCCCTGCTTGATGGACAGATAAGGTTTCTGTGATCTTTGCCATACAAACAATCCTGCTGAAGCTTGCTGCCTAGGCCTCTTCATGCAGTGTGTGAGAGTTGTGCAGGCATTGCCGCCACGAATGGAGCTGGAGGGCAGAAGTGTGCACATCCTATACTTGGTGGCCCCTGCCACGGTGTGGGAGAGTGGCTTCGGGCTTCTGTGCTTGCCCTACCTCAGCAGAACCAGTCCCCCATAGCACACATCTATCACGTGGTGCTGGCTGGGCTGCTGCTTCCAGGAAATCGATCGCAAAGACCAGCGATTGTCAGTGGCTCACACACTGGAGGCCATCCAGGGAGGAGATGAAATTGTATGAGAAAATCATACCGGGCTCACAACGGCTTGTAATGGAGACCTCTTGGTGACCTTGCTGCAGAAGTTAAAAGAACAGAAGCAGACACACTCCCCCTTGCTCACGGCCTCCAGCTCACCTGCCAGAAGCGCAGCCCCTCTGTTCTTGGAGGACCTGCTCCTCATTAGCAGGCCTGGATGCAAGGGGGTGGCATGGTCCAGAGCCCAGGCCGCCTGTGCACAGCTACATCTAGTGGGGCACCTGCCTCCCCACAGGATGGATCCAGGCTGACCATCAGGCCTTAGCTGTTCAAGGTTGCTGAGCCTCCTCATCCTCCACCTGTGCTGCCCACTAGAGAGGCCGTCTAGCAGACAAAGGTGGCAGTTGCCCCCCTCCACCTATTACCAGACAAGTGACTCCTCCCAGCTGAGCATAACCCACTTTCCTGCCCTGCACAAACACAAGCGCTGGCACCTGCCTCAGGTCTGATCACCTCGCTCAAGACCCCTTCTCTGCCCTGGAGGAGAGAGATACAATATGGGCAAATACAACCTATTCCTTAACCAGGAAGGGGACCAAGGCCTCTACCTGATTTCTACTTTTTTTTTTTTTTTTTTTTTTGTGGTACTGGGGTTGAACCCAGGGCCTTGCGCCTGCATGCTCTGCAAGTGCTGGACCACTGAGCTTCACCCCCAGCCCATTTTTTTTACTTTTTGAGACAGGGTCTCGCTAAGTTACTCAGACTGCCTCTGGTCTCAAACTTGCAATCCTCCCGCCTCTGCCTCCCGAGCCGCTGGGATTACAGGCGTGCGCCACCGCACCCGGCCTTCTACCCGATTTCAAAGCAGCCAGGCCTATGAGCCTCCACCCGCTTGTTCCTCATTAAGATTGCCCTCAGGCCCCCAGCCCATTCCTTCCTCACTAGATCCCCAGCCACACACACCTACACCTGGCCCTGCAAAGAAGACCTAGCCCTAGACATGACCTTGGGGAAACGTGCCTTTTCCATATGCAGCTGCCTCCCAGCTCTCCAGGCTGACTTACCTGGTAGCACTACCACTGATGGGCAGTGTGCCAGTGCTCTGCACATATTATCTTACTTAATTTTCACACCCCATGCAGAAGATATCAGTGTTAATGAAGGGGAAATGGAGGCTCAGAGAGGTTAAGTGACTTGATCCAGGTCACACTGCTGGTAAGTGCTGGAGCCAGGATGGACACCAGGTCCAGTGAGACTCCAGAGCTGGAGCACTCAATCTATGTCTCTCCTGGCTCCTCCTGAACTCAGTTTTCTCCTCTGGGTGGTCCCTATGACCAGGTGGAGCTGGTTAACCTTCCAGGGCTGCTTCTGATGGTGCCTGGATCCGTGAGGGATCCTGATGGAAGACTGCCCCCCATCTCCCTCCCATCCTTCTCCCCCCATCTCCCTCCCACCCTTCCCTGGATTCTCTGATTCCCTCTTCAGCAGCTCCAGGCCAGCAAGGCCTAAGGGGCCACTCTGCCTTCCCAGGACCTGCTGAAACAGTTGTCTACTCTGGCTGCCAGCTTAGTCTGAGCATGTGGAACCCCTTGGGTAGCACCTCCAGATGTGGGCCAAGTGGGAGCTGGTTTCCTTTCTTCTGTGAGAGGAGAGGCCGCAACTCACAGGGGCTTGCTGACCTCATGTGGCCCGAGGCTGCCCACTGCAGCCTCCTCTTCTTTCCTGGCTTATGGGGTGAATTATTAACCACCAGACAAGAACACCATGGAGCCAATAACATCAAAGGAGGTGAAGTATATTTAACTGCTGGACTGGAAAGATGTCCTAGAATATTATTCCATTAAAAATAAAGCAGATTATAAAGCTGTATTCAGTAAGAAAGCATTTTATTAATGAAACAAAAGTACTCTCTATGTTTCTAGGCATAGAGAAAGGATATTTGCCAAGATCTTAACAGATGATTTTTGTTGGCTTCTCTTGGCTTATCTGTGTTTGCCGTTTTTTCAATGAACATCAATTATTTGCATGATTTTTAAAAAACAATAAAAATAAACTAATCCCAGACTGTACTTCTTCTTGTGCTTGTCCCCACCTTAATAGCTCTCAAAAAAATACATATATATATATATAATTACAACACTCCTGAACCTTCTCTTCTCTCCTGTTGTTTCAACCACTCAATGGTGAGGAGGGGGTGCTGCATACTCCAGGAACCCCCCTTTTTTGTGGTACTGGGGGTTGAACCCAAGGCCTCGCGCTTGCATGCTCTGCAAGTGCTGGACCACAGAGCTGTACCCTCAGCCCATTTTCTTACGTTTTGAGACAGGGTCTTGCTAAGTTATGCAGACTGCCTCTGGTCTCGAACTTGCGATCCTCCTGCCTCCGCCTCCCAAGCCACTGGGATTACAGGTGTGCGCCACCGCGCCCGGCTAGGAAGCCCCTTATGACTAAGAAAAGGAGCCAAGGCTGTGGCCTCACTTACCCCTCCTGGAGGCCTTCTTCCCTCCCTCCTGTGTAGACTTAGGAGTAAATGGCAAGTTTTCGACTGCATTGTTTGCTTCTGCAGCGATGCTGACTTCCAAAGGCAAGGAGCTCTGAGCACCCCCCTGGCAGCCCTGTGCACTCAGATTTGGAGCCTGGGGACAAATGGCCCAGTGTGGGTGCCTCTCCCCATGGCTAAGGTTAGTATTGGGCAGCAAAATGAAGAGGGCAAGGAAATGACAGAAGCCCTTTTCAGCCGTGAAAGAAAAAGCAATACTTTGGGATGGGGCTGTGCTAACTCCTTCCAAGAGGCTCTAAGAATGCCAGGAAGGAGGTGGGAACTGTGCTCTCTGAACATCCACTGTGTACATGGCCAGTGCCTGTCACAGCCATGCTCTCGTCTCTCATGACACCCTCCCATGGTACAGGGGAACAACTGAGGCACAGAAAGCACAAGATTTTAGGAGGTGGGCTCCTGGACATGTTCCTGGGGAAAGAAATGTGTATTTGCTGGGAGACTCTTCTCTTCCCTATGTGTGCACTGCCCAGGGACCCTAGAAGGCAGGCTTCCCTGGAGCCACAGGGACCCCTCTGCTCAGGAGCAGGAGTGAGGTCCAGTCACTCTTAGAAGGAGGCAAGCTTTCCATTAAACTTGCTAGTTTAATGATTAGGGTTGCCAATTCCCATTATACTGCCATTAAGACAGTACTCATCAGAAAGGCAACCAGGATGCCCAGAAAGCTGGCCAGCAACCCAGCAGAGCTAGGATTCAGAGGAAAGGAGCAGAGGGCCTTTTGTGTCACCTGGCCCCACCTTCTAAACAAAGCCCTCACGGTGGTTGTTCCTGCTACCTAGAAACAGAGCTCCTGTCCTAACCAAGCTTCTTACATGCAGGATAGAGGGGGGTGCACTTCGCTGGCAGACAGACCTGGGTACCCTTCTAGCTCTGTGCCCAACCACTAGGTCACCTTGGCTACGTCACTCCTTCCCACTCCCAGTCCTTCTACTCACACAGAGAGGTGATGTAAAGATGGGTGTGGTTGAAGAGTACTCTCTGCTCTAAATGGGAGTCTGATAATAAGTTCTGTGGCTCTGAGTGTTCTGGTGTGGCTGCAGGTAATCAAAGTGCAACTGATAGCGACATCTCGTGGACACAATGGGTAACTGCATCTGTTTGGGCAGAAGCCATGGGGGTGACATCCAACTTCCCTCATTTCCTGAAGTGCTGATTGCAATTAATCACACTCATCATCTTACACAGGGAGCTGTCTTTGAGCTGGAAAAGAAACTCCCAAATCAGAAAATAACCTTCCTGCCAGATTTCTCTGCCATCAACCTCCAGCTATATACCTGTTTTGTTTAAATTCTCAGATTTTGGCCTGAAACAAGTCTAGTGTAATATATAGAGAGAGTAATATCAATAATAGCATTAATACTAGAAAAGTTTAATGGGTTGTTTACTCTTACCATGAATTTCACATGCATCATCTCATTTAATATTCTCCACAGCCTAAGGAAATATTTGCTCTTAACTCCAATTTTCAGATATAGAATCTGAGATTTGGTCCATAAGGGGAAAGTAGGTTTGAAACCTGGGCATTTGGCATCAAACTCTATTTTCTTTCTTCCTTTCTCTCTCTCGCTTTCTCTCTCTCTCTTTCTTTTTTTCTTTCTTTCTTTCTTCTTTCTTTCCTCTTGCTTTCTTCCTTCCTTTCTTTCATGTTGTTGTTGTTGCAACAGGAGGTATTTCTATGTAGTCCAGGCTGGTCTTGAGTTCATGGTCTCCCTGCCTCAGTCTCCCAAGTATTGGGATTACAGGTAATGGGCGCCACTATACACATCAGCTAGACTCCATTTCCCCCCACCCCCATGCTAGGGATTGAAGCCAGAGCTTTGTACATGGCAGGCAGGTGCTCTACCACTCAGCTACATCCTCAGCCCAGTACCTATTTTTTGAAGCACCACTTTGTGCTATCTCAGCGACTACCCACCCATCCCACACCCATGGTAATCCCCCAGGTTGGAGAAAATCCCACTTCCTGGTGCGCTGGTTTGAATTCCCCAGAGTGAGTGCCTCTGAGTCACTCTTTGGCAATGAGGGATGGGTACCTGGGAGAGTCATTAAGATTAGATAGGCCTGGGCTGGAGTCCCTTGCTCTCACCAGCTGTGCAGCCTGGGGCTCACCCCTGATCTTTTCTTTGCTGGATCTTCATTCCTTGCCTTGAGAGAGTGCTGTGAAGATTAGAGGAAGGAATGGCTCAAGAAAGGCAGCTCCAGCACAAGTACAGTGGCTCACACCTGTAATCCCAGCAATTTGGGAGGCAGAGGCAGGAGGATCACAAGTTCAAGGCCAGAGGCAGCCTATATAATTTAACGAGACCCTGTTTCAATTTTAAAAATAAAAAAGGGGCTGGGGGTGGATCAGTGGCACAGCACTTACAAACTATGCACAAAGCCCTAGGTTCAGCCTCCCAGTACTGCACAGAAAGAAAAAAGAAAAAAAAAAATGCAGCTCTACCTAGTAGATTTCATCAAGCTGTAAATTCTGATCCAAGCTGGTTGGGAAACACTACCACTCAGAAGGGCTGGGATACACACAGCTGTGAGGCGTAGCCTGCTCACTGTGAGGCTTGTGAACTGCAGAGGGGGCTGCTGATGTGTCCTGGTTCCAAGAATCACCGAAAGAGTTACCTAGCCAAGATGGTGAAGTAAAAAATAAAATTTTGGTATTTTGAACCCCACCTTTCCATCGAGGCTCTAGTGCCCAAAGAACAGTGTCCCAGAGGCTTCAAGTCCACACCTCCAGGTGTTGGCAGAGACCCTGGCACAATGAGCCAGCTTCTGTGTAGTTTGGGAAACACAAATAGAAGATCAGAAGTGGGATATCTGAATCCTAGTTCCAGCTCCACCTCCCTTTGTTCCTGTGGGTTCTCAGACTTGGTTTTCTTGCCTCTTTGGAGGCACATGGCTGTAGGCTTCTCTTCTCAGTGCCTCAGCCCCTCTTTCTTGCCCACTCTGCACAAATGAGTGCAGTCCTTCTTGCTGTATCTATTAGCAGAGGTATGGCCACCAGCCGTGAACAGGCCATGAACACATTGCTCAACCCCTAAGACAGCACCTAGCACATGGAAGGTGCTCCCTGGCCAATATATAAGCAGGACATCCCATGAAAGTGGCTGGGGAGTGTAGATCCCCAGGGAGAATGGCATGAGGTCTCTGGTCAAACCACCCGGAATATGCCTGATCTTATCAGATCTTGGAAGCTAAACAGGGTCAGGCTTTGTTGGTACTTGAGAGGAGAGCGGCACTTGGGCCCTAAGCACTCCAAGTGTTGTGTATAGATTATAAAGTGGGACGTTGTACTGAAGTCCCAGTATAATAGACATCAGTATTAGTTATCTGTGTAATGGATTAGATATGTGTTAACAGATTACCTCAAGACTTAATAGCTTAAAGCAGTAATAAACTTTTATTATCTCATATTTTCTCTGTTGGTCAGGACTGGAGAGCAGCTTACCAGGGTGTTCTGGCTCAGGCTTTCACCTGATACAGTAGTGAAGTCACCTGAAACTGCAGTCACCTGAAGGCTTGCCTGGGGCTGGAGAATCTGTTTCTGAGGTGGCCACCCACACAATGACAAGCTGGTGCTGGCTGTTGACAGGAAGCCCCAGTCCCTTCCCATATGGACCTCTCCCTAGGTCTACTTGAGTGGCCTCATGACTTGGCAGGTGGCCCCCCCAGGATGAGTGATTCAGGAGAAAGCAAGGAGGAAACCCCAATGTTTCTCTGAGTGTATTAGATTCCTAGGGTGGTTGTACCAAAGTACCACAAACAAGGTGACTTAAAACAACAGAAATTTACTCTTATAGTTCTGGAAGCCAGAGGTCTGAAATCAAGCTGTTAGTTAGCAGGCCACATTCCCCCAAAGGATCTCAGTGAGGGGGAGGAATACCTCCTTGCCTCCTCCAGGTGCTGGTGGCCCCAGGTATCTCTTGGCTTGTGGCCGTACAACTCTCATCTCTGCCTCCCTTTCCACATAGGCTTCTCCTCTGGGACTGTCTGCTCTGTGTCTCTCTCCCTTATAAAGACTCCAATCACTGGGTGTAGGGGCTTCACTAGTCAAGTATGACCCTTGATTACATCTGCAAAGATTTTATTCCCAAATAAGATCACATTTCCAGGTACTGGGGATTAGGGATTCAACATACCTTTCTCAAGGACACAATGTGATCCACCATAATGACCTAGCCTTAGAAGTTGCACGCCAACATTTTTGCAATAGAAGTGGTGACACAGGACTGCTGTGAATCCCAGGAGGGGATGATAATCCGGGCCTTCTTGGAGGCAGACTACCACCATATCAGAAATCAAACTGGGTGTGAGACAGGCCCCCATGTGCAATATTTACAAAGGAAATAATGGAGAACAAGTTGCACAGCATGGAGCCCTCAGCCTATCAAGAATAGGAAGTGTGGAGAATGGGAAGGCCAAAGTTACCCTGTAAATTCCACCCCATCACCCCTGCCCCAAGCTCAGTGATGGAGGCTCCCATGTGCCTGTGCCAGGGCAGGAGAAGGGACTGGGGCAGGGGCTGTGTGAGTGCCTTGCATGGTGTGCCTGTAGATCAGATGTGGAGCATGGGAGAGAGAGGGCCCGTGTGGTATCCTTTTAAGTCTTGTAAGGTCTCCTAGATCTCAGCAGGAAGAGGTTGGTGGGGATTCTGGGGTCTGAAGAGGAAGTCACAAGCCATTAACCAGGAATGGAGGTGCAAATCAAGGAACTTGAGGAGAGAGCCACAGAGGCAGAACCGCTGAGTAGCCCAGGAAATCTTCCAGGGAAGAGACTTCATCAACAGCCAGGCACAGAGAGCTGGCAGCCATCGGGTCAAATAAGTGGTAGGAAACCTCTCGTGGCTACAGCACACAGACATGAGGCAATTAATTTAGTTAGGGCAGGTAAAGAGTGGAGATGGGAAATGAAGTCGCCCAGGGAAGCAGTATCGGAAAAGGAAGAAGGTTGTTACTGCTGCCCTGAGCTGAGGGGACTCTGGTTTTTTACAGGGCAGGTAGAGCCTTTGTCTGAAGCTTAGGCAGGGAAGTTTTTTTGCAGGAAAAGGGAAGGCAAAGGAGTAAGTTCCCCAGGTGACTGGTATCTGAGAAGCATTCTTCAGGAACATTCCGACCTTGGGCCTAGTATTTGCTATCTGAGAGGGACCCTAAAAGGGCTCTCTTTCTTCTCTCAATAAGAACAGCCCTGTTTCTCTATTCCCTTACTTTTTTCCTTCTCATTTAGATCCTGGAAGCAACTAGTGGGTGGGAAAGGAGTGTTCAGGTGAGAAGACAAAGACTTTCATGCCCTAGTCCAGGAGACCAGCAGCCCCAACCTATAGACTTTAACCAGGTTAGAGGAAGACGATTTATCCTTGAAGAAAGATGAAAGTGTCATTTAATATCTCTGACTGGATGCTTTGAGTCTCTAAATAACAGTAGATTTTGTGCACAAAAGAAGCACACCTAAGCATGACCAGAAGAGGCACAGAGCCCTTGGAGCTTCTGTCAGGGAGCTTCTGTCAGGGAAGGGGAAGGAGTTCACATGGATGGTGAGAGGTGAAACAGTGCTTTGAACTGTGCTTTGATTCCATCTCATGCTCCACAGATCAGTTTCACTGAGCTCAGGATTTGTCAGGGGAAGTTGAGCCTTAGATTCCTCCCCAGCTTCCCCAAAGGCAGGGCCTTGACTTGGAGGTTCCTGATCCTTTCTCAGTTTTTGTCCAGAACTGCAGAATGTTTACTATTTTTTCCTTCCTATCTGTCTGGAAATGACACAAAGAACATCAACAAACAAGGACTCCTTGTCCCAGGGCAAAACACCCACACCCAGCGAACTCTTCACCCTGCCTTGGCCTGACTTCACCCCGGAAGGGGAGGGAGGCTGGGCATCAGGCCCGAGGATGCCTGGGAACAAAAGCTATTTTCTGGAAAGCTGTGAGCAGAGTCAACCAAGTGGGGGAGGGAGGACTGGAGAGAGCATGGAGAACAGTTCTCTTAAACACCTTCCCCAGGGGTGATGGAGTTGTGTTGTCTCTGCTTAGTCTCTTAACTGCCTTGTTATTACTGGACAACAACCGGGAGGCTCTGAGTCCCCCCTCTGTCATTGGCCTTGCACCAAGCTTGGGACTAGCCCTGTCCTTGTTAAAGGGTCAGGCTTTGTCAGCCAGGATGCCTCTGGAGAAAAGGCATTTGGAGCCAGCAGGCAGGAACTGGGCCGCAGGGCCCCAGGTCTTCAGAGCACTGGCCTGCAGGTCAGATGCCCCCAGACTGCTTCCTGCGGCTAGCAAGAACCCCACTGTGCAGAGGGCTCCCACTAGGCAGAGGTAGGGCTGGCATGCAGTGTGGACATGAGCCTGGGCAGCACATACAGCAGAATACCTGGGGCCTCCCTGGGGCAGAGTTTCTGGAAAAAAAACACCTTCCCCAGCTTGGAGGCTGAGGGAGCAGAGACTTTCTCTCTCTCTCTCTCTCTCTCTCTCTCTCTCTCTCTCTCTCTCTCTGTGTGTGTGTGTGTGTGTGTGTGTGTGTGTGTGTGTGTGTAGGACAGTGCCTAGAGAGGCAGTTTACCCCAGGGCCTATGTAGGCTCCCTTGGAGGACTAAGGCTTGTTCCCCAGGCAGTCATCTTTGCCCTACATCCTGGAACTCAGGGTTGTCAAGCTCCCCAAGATGGCTCTGGCATCTATTCCCTTGGCTCCAGCCTCTCGACACTGATTGGCTGTTTCCAAACCCCAGAACGGCTCCTGATTGGACCGTTCTGGAACCACCCCTGATTGGCTACTTCTAGAAAACCAAATTTGAATATACCCTCTGATTGGCTGAAACCCGTATGAGGTAACTGCCTCTGATTGGTCCCGACAAGCCCCAGAAGAGTATAAGGGCGGTACATGAGGCAATCTGGGTCCATTCCATCAACCGGGACAGACAAGGAAGAAATAAAGAGCTGTTGGAACAGAACACTTGAAGTCTTCATTGGGAAGAAAAGAAACAAGGAGCCGCCCTGGGCAGAAGCCTCTGAGCCTGCCTTTTTCAAGGCTTCTCAGAGCAGCCGTGGGCATAAGCCTCCTTTCCAGGAGGCACGGCTCCTGGGTGCCCAGCTCCCCCTCACCAGAAGACAGGTCTTTGGCTGCTGGTCCTTGCTCATGGCCGAAGCAAGTCCAGTGGCAGGGCAACACCACACACACACACACACACACACACACACACACACACACACATATATTTTTTTTCCCCCCACGTACTGGGGGTTGAACCCAGGGCCTCATGTTTGCATGCTCTGTAAGTGCTGTACCACTGAGCTGCACCCTCAGCCCATGTTTGTACTTTTTCTGAGACCAGGTCTCGCTAAATTACACAGACTACCTCTGGTCTCGAATTTGTGATCCTCCTGCCTCTGCCTCCTGAGTGGCTGGGATTACAGGCGTGGTTACAGGCATGCACCACAGTGCTGGCTTGTTTCTCCATATTATTTCAGCACAGAGCCCTTATTATCTGATGACAAGGTGAAATACACCTCATTCTTCACAGCCTGCAGAAGAGAAGGCTCCTAACACCCTCTTTAAACTTCTCCCCTAAGGGCTCCAAGTGCTAGGCCTTAAATAAAATCTCTGTTGCAGGGTGTAGTGGCACCCGCCTGTGACCCCAGTAATCCCAGCCTCAGCCTGTGTAACATTGGGAGAACTTATCTCAAGACAAAAAATGCAAAAGGGCTAGGGGTGCAGCTCAGTGGCAGAGGGCTTCTAAGATATGTATGAAGCCCTGGGTTCAGACCCCCCAGTACCACAAAACAAACTTTGTCATCAGGCCACCTGATCTCTTGCTCTCCTTGACCGTGGCACTTAGAAGCAGCCACAACCCTCACCAGGAGTGGCAACATTCTTGGCTCAGTTTCCCCAAACAGCTTAATAACTGCTTAATTGTGAACAAATTAATGTTACCTGGCCTGAACTGACAAACCCAGAAGAGTCACAGGGTATGTCCTTTCCAGGGAGCCTCAGTCTCTTGGAACAGGTATGCTGTGGGTAGTGACTCTGGAGTGGCTGGGCTCCATGTTGGGATAGCAGGGTGCTATGGTCTGAATGCTGATGTCTTCCCCAAATTCATGTGAAAGCCTAATCTCCAATGCACCAGTATCAAAAGGTGGGAATTTTGACAGGTGATAGGCTCTGACTTCATGAATGGAAATAAGACCCTTATAAAAAAAGAGACTTGAGGGAGCTTGTTAGCCCTCGCTGCATGTGAAGATACACAGCACCATCTATGAGGAATGAGCCCTTGCCAGAGATCAGATCCACTGGTGCCTTTATCCTGGACTCCTAGTCTCCAGAACTGTGAGCAATAAATTTTTGTTGTTCATAAATTACCTAGTTGGTAGAGTGCTGCTCCACACTCCCTGAGGACCCAGGTTCTATCCCCAGAACTGGAACCATGGGAGAAGGATGTGGCAATCCACTCCTGAAGCAATCTTGAAATAATCAGCCATTGAAAATCCTGTGAGGGTCACTATCAGTCAGACCCAGCAGGATGGCACCTAACAACAATAATCTAAGGTATTTTCTTATAGTAGTCCAAAGAGACAGACACAGGGCACTAATAACATTTTGGGTCAAATAATTCTTTGTTGTGGGGGCTACACTATACATTGTAGGATATTTAGGACTATCCCTGGCCACAAAATATTAGTAGACCCCCACCCTCCATGACAATTAAAATTGTCTTCAGACATTGCCAAATGCCCACTACAGGGCAAAATGACCCTTGACTGAGAACCATGGCAAGTAGCAGTCCCCATTCAATGATCAGACAGTTTAGGAGACCAGGGTAGAGCTCAGCCACATGTTCTCAAGGGAAGTTGTGTATCATGCAGAAGGAAGGTCAAGCCTACATGGCTTTTGTATCCATCAGTTAGTCCTCTCTTGGTTGCACCAAGTGACAGAATATTCACCTCTAAATGACTGAAAAGGAAGGTATAAGATGTCACCCCACGCATCTGAGAATAACAGAAATAGCTTGCTCCAAGAACTCACACATCACCAGGACTTGTTTTTATCTTTATCTCCTGATTCTGCTCTTCTTCATACTGACTTCTTGTAGTGGTAAGATGGCTGCCAATGATCCATTCCTGATTCTACCCAGTGTGAGACTTGGGAAGGAAAACACAAGAAATGTTTCTTTCTGCAGTCCCAGTAAAAGTCTCATTGCACTTTCTTGGCTAACTTGATCATGGGTTCATCACTAAGCAAAATGCCATAGCAAAGGAATGAGATGGCCTAACTGGCCAGGCTGCAGTCACTCGGCCTCCTCTGGGCCCAGGATGGAGTCAATTTTGCCTGCAGGCATAAAAGATGGGAAGGTTGGAGCTCCCAAGAGGAAAGTTAGGGTACAATTACTAGAAGATAGGTGAAAGGATTCTAGACAACAAAAAGCAATAGGTAGTAACTACTGTCTCTATACCAAAAAGAAGCTCACTCTTAAATTTGTTAAGGTGAGAGCTAGCAAGGTATGGAAGACTCTGTTGAGTGGCCACACAAAGCCTGGGCCAGGATTGTCCAAATCTATCTTCAGGGGACAAACAGAAACTCTCTTCTGCATTTATAGGACAAATTAGTAACCAAGAACTTTCATTCAAATGGGTCCATAAAATGGAGACTCCAAGAGTTTCCCCAAGATCTTCCCTTCCTTTCTTCCCTAGAAGCATATTTGTAGTTGGGTCAATAGCTGCCCTACTGGGGATAGCATTTCCCAGTCTCCTTGCAGCTAGATGTGACCATGTGACTGAATTTGCACTATATGAGCAGAAGAGATACACCTAGGTCTTAAGATAGTGGGAATGTCTCATTCAGACTCCTTCCTCCTCCCTTGAACCAGACCATGAACTTGCCTGAGATCCAGCTTTGACCATGCAAGTGAGAATGATGCCTTAGGGAATGACAGAAGATGCAAAGAACCTGGGTCCCTGAATGATCATGTGGAATACAACCTCCTGCCAACCTGAACTGAAGTGACAAAGAAATTTCTATCTTTTAAAGCCATTACGTTATTGTATTACCACCATTCTAAGATCCGATTTTTTCCATATTCTAATATCTCTGAAATCTGTGGTCCTAGATCTTTGTGAGATACAGTGTTTTGTCAATGAAGATTTAGAATAATTGGCAGAGAAATGCTGGATATATTTATTGTTTTTCTGTGTAATCAATGCACATGAAGATTCTTCCTAATGGCCAAGCACCATTTCTTCCTGCTCCTATCAGAAATTATCTCTTGACCATTTCATATCTCAACCATAATAAAACAATAGCAACACATCATTATACTGGCTAAATAATGCGCCCATATTATTCCTTGAAGAAAACCATGCCTCTATATTTTAAGGAAAATTATCCTTATGCAGAGGTTTGTTAAGGATCTTCATCCCACATGTTTTCACTCATGTGCAGAAACTAGATTAAATACACACATACAGAAGGTGCCAATGTAATACATTTTAAGAAAGGAAAAAAACTATTAAAATTGTACTAATATGTACTGATAAAAGATGAATATAAATCATATTTAACTTTGCAATTACAAGAGGTTGTACTACACATTATTATCAAAATTCAATTTAGCTTCAAAAAGTAATATATAGTAATATAGATAAATTTTTTGGCACCCTGGTGTGTATATATATATGTATTTATGTGTGATGTGAATGTGTATATGACATGCAAGCAGAAGGAGGACTGTTTGTAGGGAGGAAGGGGACCAGCAGGACAGAGAAAGGGGGACAGGAAAGGGTAATGGGGGGTGTGAACATGAGCAATGCACAATGATATGCATACATGGAAATGTCATAATGAAACCTATTAATTTTTACCTACAAAAAAACTAATAATTTAAAAAAGAAACACCATGCCAATGTTCTATTTCAGCCTTTCTGTGCCTTTGTTGCATACTATTGTTTGATGTTAACTCAGGCTTTTTCTGTACTTTGGAAATTGTACTTTGTGTGGAGGTGATGTTTCATGTTCTTTTAATAGAGATCCTATGTGTTTCCAGTCCCAGATACCTTCTTTGGCCAGAGCTAATGCTGAAAGAGGGATGTTAAATGAGTAACAACAAGCAAAACATTTTAGTTTTGAGCTAAAAGCCATATTCTACAGTTTCTTTTACCATTTGAAGAAGGTGCAAAGTGATTTATTGACTTGTTTTCCAGACAGGTCCTACTGTTTGGGCAGGTCCCACTGCTTTTCAGGTCATGGTCTTGTACTCCTGTATTGCTGAAGGGCCCTATTTTCCTGTCAATCTAGAGCTGGGTCCTCCATGTGGGGCCATGAGATGCTCCACGGGAAGTCCTTGCCAGTTGCATTATTTATTGGCTGTGTCCTGGGTGCTCCTGGTGCCAGAATCAGCCAGAAGACTGGCTGAAGACTCAGATGGAAGTTGCTCTGAGTGTCAGGTGTCAGGAAGGAAAAGGATGAGAGGAGCCTGGTTGGAAAAGGATGTGACAAAAAACCACAAGAGCCCATGTGTCCAGCCTGGGGGAAATGGAAGGTCCTAGGACTCTTCCTTGCTGGGCCAAGACCTTCACTTTGGGAGCTGCCAGCACAGAAGCCATGAATGGGTAAGCAACAGGCCACCAGATGTACAGGGAGAAATATACAGAAATACCCAAAGGGATAAGGTTCTGAGTGGGCAAATGGCAGGTAATGGGACCAGATCTTATGTTAATAGGAAAAAAAGTGCCAATCCATTACTTAACTAATCATCATTCAATATAGAGAGTTTCAAAGTGTTCCCCAGCCACCATAAATCTGCCAAAGGACTGAAAGACAGGTGAGGATGATTCACTAACCACTACCCTGACTTCTGGGGTTGGGTTGGGTTTTGGTGGGGGCCAGATACCTCAAGAACCATTTTTTTGTTTGTTTGTTTAATGCCAAAGTCATGGCAATTTAGCCACAGAGGTTGGGCTTTCCAAAGTTGTGATAATAAATGTTTATGCCAATAGTGTACAGGCTTCAGGCACAGATGAGTATGGATTTAAGTGGTTCTGGCATTTGTCACTTCCTGAACATGTCAGATCCTTCTGGTAAGATCAAGAAGGTGCCAGCATCGAAACAAAAACATATCTGCAGCTTGGGAAAAAGCCCCAGAGGTAAGGGTGAAAAATTCTTATAAGATATGCTATATCACCAATGCCCTTGGCAATGAAGGATAACATTGCTAGGGAAAACACAGCAACAACTCTGAGATGAAAAGTGGTTTGGGGTAAGGGGTAACCTATATGAATAATGTTTATCAAATTTCATATATGAAAATTGTCACAATGAAAAGCATGTCAAAATGAATCACATTATGATGTACATTAAAAATTTCTAATAAAAAAAAATGGTTTGGGAGCCTTGGGCTCTGAATGTAGAAGGCGATTTTGATGCTTTTTGTTGGTGAAAGAGCACACAAATTTATCACACAGTTATACTCATTCCTTGTGGGCCTATGCCTGGCCTCACCAGAGTGGACTGTTTCCACTGTACCTTAAGACAAGGTAATGTATCAGGGTGGGTTCTGAGTTCTGAGCCTCACATTTATGTTAGATGCACAAAGTGGCATGTTGTATGGACACAGAGCTACCTCTGAGAAAGGCTCCATCAGCCTAGAGAAAGCCACATGGAAGGGACTGAGCTGCTATGGTTTCTCCTAGTTTGCCTGCAGAGAATAACAAACACTTTATAGTTTGCAAAATGCTTTTACATACATTATCTCATCTATTTTCCTAATCTTGGAAAGGAGGGCAGACACTATCATCACTCCTGTTTTATTTTGCGACAAGGTATTGCTATGGAGCCTAGGCTGGCCTTAAACTCTTGAGCCTCCTGCCTCAGCCTCCTGAGTGCTGGGATTACAGGTGTGTGCCATGAAACTCCACATTACTCCTTTTTACAAATGAGAAATGTTGTTGTTGTTAGGTGCTGTCAAGTAGGTCTGACTCATAGCAACCCTCATAGAGTTTTCAATGGCTGATTGTTTTAGGATTGGGCTTCCATTTTTTTCTCCAATTTTTGCAGTGCTGGGGAACAAACCCCGGGCTGCAGAGACCAGAGTGGCAGTCTATCAAGTGAACTAAACCCCAACCCCACAAATGAAAAATACCAGCACAAAAAGGTAAAGGGAATTTCTTTGGATGCTGTAGTTTGGATCTTGAATGTCCCCCAAAGGGCCATGTGTTGCAATTTCATCTCCAAACCATGGTGCTACTGGAAGGTGATGGAACCATTAGGAGGTGGGGTCTATTAGGAGGAAGTTAAGTCATTAGGGATGTGTCCTTGAAAGGGATATTGGAATCCCAGACCCTTCCTCTCTCTTTTCTTCCCTGCCATCATGAGGTGGAAACAGGTTTCTGCTGTGATGTACTGTGCAACCACACGCAAAGCAACAGAGCCAAGCAAACATGGAATGAAACCTCTGAAACCATGAATAAATAAATAAATAACCTTTCTTCTTTTAAAATTGTTTGTTGTTGTTGTTAAGTGCCTTCGAGTCGGTATCCGACTCATAGCAACCCTCTGTACAACAGGGGAAACACTATTGTCAGTGCTTCTCTGCTGTTCATAGGGTTTTCAATGGCAGATTGATTTTTGGGAGGGGGTTGCCAGGTCCTTCTCCCAAGCCTACAGCTTCTGGTGTTCCCAGGCACTCTCCCATCCAGGTACTAAACATGCCCGACCCTGCTTAGCTCCCGAGATCTGACGGGATTGGATGCCACAGGGTTACAGCTGCAGGCTTTAAATTGTTTATCTCAGGTATTTTATCATAGTGATGAAAAGCTAACACACAGAGATTCTGGCTTTTAAGTGCCAGAGCTGGGATTCTACTGACACCTTTATTGTCATACCCTCAGTTCTGTCTAACACTTTTTGTGGAGTTTTGTTGGGTTTTTCTGTTTTTGTTTTGTGGTTTTTGTCCATCATACGGTGACATTTACTTTCAGAGCAATCCCATTTCTGTCTTTGTCTTTTGTGTTATCCAGGCCTAAATAATTTGTTTTGTGTTGGCTTTTTTTCCTGGGGGTAGAGTGGGTGTCTCTTAGAGTCTATAGAGAAATTTCTCATAGTGCAAGAACAATAGCAAGTATTGTTAATTTTTAGACCACAACTATTGCCAATTTCTCCTAGGATGGCATTCTCACAGGCTGTCCATGAGGTGGCACTTCCCCACATTTATATCTATTATGGAACAAGAGGGACTTTTCAGAGCAGAGTGGACAATCTTGACCTCATTTTCACGTTAGAAGAGAAACTCCCCAAGGCTCTTAGGTTTTATAAATTATGAGATAGAGTTTACAGAACACTATCAATCTTCTCTCCTCCCCCAAATATTAATAAGTATTTTTTACCAATTGACATACTTTTGCTGTTTTATGGAGGAGGAAGGGTTTGAGTTTTATCTGTCTTTATCAGAGTTTTGTTGGGGTGCAGGGTTCCCTGGGAAGAAAGATAAAAAAAATTAGAAGGAATTAATCAGCTGTCATCCTCCATCCTGGTCTGAGCAACTCATTTCCAGCCCCAGTGAGGGAAGAGTGAGAATAATAAACAAAAGAGGAGTAATCATGTAAGACATCAAACAACTAAAAATATAAGCAGTTGTGCTCTCGGATGCAGATAAGTGAAGTACAGCTGGTCCATAAAAGGACAATCTCCATTGCCCCCAGCTCACCTTCCACTTTGGCAACTTGCTAGCTTACAGTGGCCCCAGGAGAGAAGGAAGAAAATGTTGCTTCCAGCAGAGTGTTAGGAATGACCACTAACAACAATGTTCTTCCAGAGGTACTCCCTTTAAAGGGCTTGCAAACTATCAGATCATCAATGGGGGAGGCTGAAGTGGAGGAACATAGTGGATTTTCCCATGAACCTATGGGAGACACATGAAGGGCCTCCTAGAAATAACTGATAAAGAGTCAACAAGGGGCAGAGATGAGTTGAAATGCCTACAGACCCTTCATCGTGGCTCAGAGCTAATGAAATTTAGGCCTGGAGTCAATGTGCTAACAATTGTTGTTAGGTGCCTTCGAGTCAGTATCCGACTCATAGAGACCCTCATAAGGTTTTCAGTGGCTGATTATTTCGGGATTGCCAGGCCCTTCTTCATGCTAACAATAGGCTGGTAAAATCTGACAGTAGGGTATTATGAGACACTGTATTTTATTCTTCTATGTAATTCAGCTTCAAAAATTGTCTCTCTAGTGAAGATATCATGAAAAATGCTTATGGGCTGGAGGTGTAGATCAAGTGGTAGTAGAGTAGGTGTTTGGCATGTACAAGGATCTAGGTTCCATCCCAAGCACCCCCACACACAAGCTTACAACACAGCCTCCTTCCAAGCACAATTATTTGGGGTAGCCCCCTACCCATTAGCTGATTTCCCTGCTTCCCCTCTTCGAGGGAGGGCCCTAGTAGGGGGAGGGATCTTTCAGAAACTCTTCCTAGGCCAGCACCTAGAGAAGTCTAGCTGCAGGATTTGGGGGTGAGAGGAAAGTTGTATTTTTCTGTTAGGGCAGTGAACCATGTATGACTTACTGAAGGCTTCTGAGTGACTAGGATATCAGGCAAAGACTTTTGCTATTTCAACTGAAGTTAGAATGAGAGGAAATATGGAGGAAATTGTGGCCTATGGGAATTAGGTTAGAGCAATGAAGGACTTTCCAATATTAAAGGGCAACAGATTCTCCACTCTGGACCCACTTTTGAAGGTAGATAGACAGGTCTCCCTGTTGTCCAACCTTCCAGACTTAGTTTAGGTGCCTGTCTACACATCTTTTCCTGAGCTCCACGCTTTACCTAAGGCAACTGATCTGTGCACCCACATCTTTATTATAGCATTTATAAACATGATCTGTGAACTTCTCAAGGGACAGAGACTGAGGCTTATGCTTTACTGTGTTCTCCTAACCCTTACTGAAGTCCATGTCATTGTTGGGTTCCTTTGAGTTGGGTCTGACAACTCATAGTGACCTTATGTACAATAGAAAGAAACACTTGCCAACATTGTGCCATGCCTGCCAGTATGTCAGAGCTTCTCTGCTTTCATAGAATTTACAATGGCTGACTGTATCAAGATTGTTTTCGGGAGTGAGCTTCCAGGTCTTTCTCCATTTTTGTGGTGCTGGGGATTGAACCCAAAGCATCAGAGGGTGCAGAGCAAGGATTCTACCAACCGAGCTAAACCTCAGCCCATGTTAGGATTAGTCAGAAATATATGTGTTAGCACCTGTTGAGCTTCATCTGTGGGATGGGACTGTGAGGAGCTCCACAGCAGTTGTTATAAGGATGTAATAAGGAAGTATGAGGAAAATATAGTGTCTGTTCTCCTACGATCCCATTCTACCCTTTGTCCCTTCCTTATGTAACATTGGGCTGGGGAGCAAAGATCAGAGGCTCTGTGTGATGACAAGACAGCTGAACAACTTCTCAAGGCATCCAAGGGAACTGGATGACAGATTAAGCAGCAGCAGGTCCTGCACAGGAGTTGGGAAGGCAAGCAGAGAAACCAAAATGAACTAACAAAAGATGGAGAATTCTGGTGCTGCAGGAAATCTATGCATAACAGCTTCATCTTCTTTGTGGAGTACCAATATAGTTCAGTCAGGAGGAGCATCTAATGAGCGTGCTTCAAGGTAACAGGGAACAGCTACCTTGCACTGTGCACTGAAGATGAAACAAATGCCAGGCCAATTCACCTGACAAGCAAACTCATGGGCAGGGGGCTGGTCAAACCACAAACTCTGTCTAGCAACTGTCAACCCAACGGGAGAGAATTTATCTCAAATGATCAAAGGATCCCCTAATGCAAGAACTGGGATGTGCCAAAGTCCTTCCTTAAGTGGAAAGAGGCAGTCACATTATGCCAATGTAGACAAAGAAAGGTCAGGCTTCTTTTAAACTGGAATGTGTAAAATAGAGGTGGAGGCTGTGAACACTACAGCAGCAATTATGCAGAGAGACTCCAGCACAGACACAGAGCAGCACCATCCTATCAGACATCACAGTGCCATGTTTCTATAAGAGCTGTTTAAGAGCTGCTAATTATTTAGATTCCAATAGGAGCTAGGTCTTAAAAGTGATTTTGAACTGATTACAGCTTTTTGAACTGATTGCAGCTTAAGCTATAAAGGCAGGGCTCTACATAAAAGCAAAAAATAAAAAATCCTTTGATCAAGCACAAAGGAATTCTACATAAAAATACTTTTATTTCACATATACATTTAGCTGTTTCTCATGTATAAACAAATGATTTCTACACATCAAAGATATAGAAACATCTGCACTAAATTTGTTGTTGCAGTCCTGGGGATTGAACCCAGGGCCTCATGCATGCTAGGCAAGCCCTCTACCACTGAGCTGCACCCTGACCTCAGCCTATTTACACAAAATTTCATGTTCGCTGAGACATGGGACAACACTTGTTCATCTTTATAATTCCTTACAGTGTCTAGCATGGTATCTGGCACATAGAAGATGCTTACTGAATTGGATTTAATTGAAGCAATTGCTGTATTAATGACTTCATCAGATAATTATCATTTGTTATGATAATGAAGATCTGTTGTGGGAATGGGGGGGAGCAAGATAAAGGACCATTTGAATAGCCTCAAATCCAGGAAAACATACCTATTTTCCCAAACCCAAAGGAAACCCAAAGGAAATATGCAAATACAGCTATTCTTGAGAGGAAAGCCAACCACTCTACATTCCACAATGGAGATCATGTTGATTGTGCTGTGAGAGTAGCTAGGCAACCACTTGGAAATTCTAGTGTAATAGAGATGAGCCTGTCATCTGCTTTTGTGGCTGTATGTGACACGAGGAGACAACAGGTAAAGGACAGCCAAGAACACCTGCACCTTCATGACCCAATCACTTCTGCTGAAATGTGATGACACTGGAGAAAATCCCCATCCCCTGTCAGAAGTTGCTGTAGGGAGAATTTCATTAAACTAGTAGCACAAGACATTGCAGTGAATTTTCTTGGGTTTACTCTGTGGGTAGATCCTGTGGATTATCCTCTTATACCTGTCCACAAAGCAGGAGACCAAAAGTAGTATAGTTCTGCATGTGAGTAGCTGTCACTTCAATAAGGGCTCTAGATCTCAAGTCCCATGGCTCCAGCTGGAATGAGACTTTACCAGATACAAGCATTCTTTTAAGGCTTAAAAGGTCACTCAGCATCTCAAAGAGATCAAAGTTCTGGATGAGGAAACCATACATTTTAATGCCTGAAGAAAATGCTCTTTAATAATTTGTTTGCACATAATTTCCAAGACATCTTAGGCAAATGAGTTGCCTTGTAAAGAATCTATTCCACAGCAGGTCCTGACATCATTGTCTTTAGAACAGGCTGAAAACATGATAAAGCACTGAAGTTTGAATAAAGAATTTCTCAAATCTTCTTTGACATTAAGCAAGAAAAAGAGAACTGGAATTTAAATTGCACTTCAAATTTGGAAGGCTAAGAGGACTCATCTTTCTCTCTCAAATTTTCAGGATACCTCCTTCTAAATTAAACCAAAAAAAGTGCCCATGAATTCTGAATATTATATTCAACCCTTAACTGTTATCTCAGGGTCAAAATAGAGTCCCGAGGGGGTACTAGACTTATTTGAGCTTGGATATGTGTGTGATGTGGCATCATATGTGACCCCAGAAGCATGATACCAGTTAAGGGTTCAGTCTTCTTTGGAAATTGACTGCTTGCTTTTCAGCATCCTGTTTGAGATTGAGTGTGGAGATTTTGGACTCTAGGATCAATTAGTTGGAGAGAAAGCAGACTCTGAATCGAGATAAAAATCAACCAGGTAGCTTTAATGAACAACTGGGCAAACCTTCAACCCAATACCTGGTGCCCGCTTTCACAACCCCTTGTGATACCAATTTAAACCAGCCCAGCTGGCCATTCCTGTGGAGTGAAGCCTTCAAAAGACACAGCCCTGGCTCCCCAGGTCTGGAAAGGCCAGTGCTGGTGTGGAAAGTTCTTCAGCATGTCTCAGTCTGCAACATACAACCACTATATCCATCATCTCTACTGACTAGCAGGTTTTAAAAGGTTCTTCATGGAATTCCAAGTAGAATCAGCCATGAGACAAATCAAATGTTACGGAGGAAGATTCAAGGGCAATTTTGAGCAAATGTCAAAATGGCAAAGGCCAGACAGTGATTCAGAGGGGTAGGAATAATGGGGCTCTGAAATTTCTTTGCCAGAGTTAAAGTGTAGAGCAAGCCCTAGAGGGGCCCACAGCTACCTTCACTCTGCCTTTTCAATGTACTCCACTGGCCATATATATAATTTATGTGCAAAAGGTCTGGAGGTGAGAGGGGAAAAAGTGTCAGGGAACAAACAAAATAACAGCAGAGCTCCAGGCTGTTCTTGCCTTAGGGGCTGTAGAAGCTACTCATTCCCCCTGCTGTAACATCCTTGTCGTCTCTGGGATCTGTCAGTGATGTAGGAGCCCACCGTGGTATGTCAGGAAGTCTGAGTCCCACTGACATCAAGCTGGTTCAACACCATCAAGTTGGTCAAATTTGCTTTGTGGGAGAAAATCATGAATATAAACCCAGCCTTTAAACAGTTTAGGCTTCAGTGGGGAGACAGGTAGGTAGTGTACTCAAGAAGTTACAATGCAAGTCAGTGTAGATCAAGCTACAATAGAAACAAGGCTCTCAATATTATGAATAATTTTTGTGTAGAGGCTACTCCTCATTTTGGGCTTTGTAGCCAGCTTCCTGGGGCTGGGATCTAGTTCAGTTAGCAGAGTGCTGCGCTGCAGTCTCTGAGGTCCCGAGTTCAATTCCCTGCACCACAAGAAGGGCCTGGCAATCCACTCCCAAGGCAATCCCAAAACAGCCAGCCATTGAAAACCCTATGAGGGTCGCTATGAGTCGGATACTGACTCCACGGCATCTAACAACAGCCAGCTTCCTAGTGGAAGTGTCAGTTTCCACAACAGAGCTCCACTTCCATCTGGCTTTCTGCCATGGTGGCCCATATTCCTTCTCTTTTATCAATCTCATGCTGATGAAATCAACTGGGATCTAAAGGCTCTTTATACAAGGGAGGAACAGCTGTAAGGCTGGGTATGAAGTCAAGGAGAATCTACAAGGCAGATGTCAAATGCTTCTACATAGAGGGACAACTGAACAGCTTCCTGGACCATCTACAGAAAGAGACAGGTTGTGAATTTAAATCAAAGACTTCTTATTCTGTCAGGCAGATTCTTTAAAAAGATCTTTGCACTAAACAGATTGTGTAGGGAGAAAGTCTAACTACAAGGTAGCTTCTGAGTACTTGGGAAGATATGTGTGTTGAAATCAGCATATACCTCCTTTGCAAAAAACATCTCTACCATGTGCAGAGTGAGAGAAAAAGACCAGCTGGAGGCAATTTTTGTGAAGTTTGCCTTTATAGTGTCCAGGCTCTATCCCTGGCCTTCTTCCCACACAAGCACCTGTCTTTAGTACTCCTGGTTCACAGCTGGCCTTCTTAGCACAGCAGGAAGGGAATGGTATTACTCACTTTCGATATGACACATATCATCTGGAATTCAAATCCTGACGCCCCTACATACTACTAGTGATCATGGAAGTGATATGACTTGTGTACCTTAGTTTTCTCCTCTGTCAAAGGAGAATAAAGGTACTACAACCATCTCAAAGGACTGTGGGAGGATTAAATAGGTAAATCTGGGTGAATCATTTAGGATGGGTCCAGCAACTAGTGAGCAATCTGTGTCAGAAGTTGTGAAAGACTTTGTTTTGGGTTCCAAAGTATTTGAATGTTAAAGGAATTTCAGGCATTGGCAAGGAGACAGCTATTTGAGAGGAGTCTCCATTGCCCCTAGAATCAAGTCTGTGCCTATGTATTAACATGTTGACTATAATCTGATTTTTTTTTTTTTTTTTGTGTGTGTGTGTGTGTTTATTCCCGTGTTTCCAGATACTCCCCTAATACTATCAGAGAACCAATTTGGCTGGTGGAACTTGTCACCTGGCTAAGGGAAAACAGGTCGTGTATCCTACTTCTGACCTCTGCCTCTACTTGTATGGGATGGTAGATTCCTCTGCTTGGACCCATCCTCTTTAAAATCTCTATGAGGTGGTCAGCACCAATAATGCTAGGTGCTAATTACTTTTTAGGGATGTCCGAAAGAAGTTCAGAAAAATGAAATCAATGGTCTTTATGCTGGTCCAAGAACCTATGCCAGTCCTTGTGGTGTTTTCACTTTGGCAAAAATGGAAAAATACATTTCAGCTTTCATAAAGCTGAAATTATTCAATTCTTAAAATGTGAGATTATGTCTTATCTTCCTTCCTGTATATATGGGAAGGATGCAAAAATGCCCCTTCTTTTATAAAATGATATTTATAGAAGCTGGTATTTGAAACTAAATCTTTTGAATACTTTCCCTGTTTCTTATTACACTATGTTACTTTTATTTATTTTCTTTTGATTTCTTATTTAGAGTCAGGGTCTTGATAAGTTACATAGGCTGCCTCTGGCCTCAAATTCATGATCCTCCTACCTCTGCCTCTTGAGTTGCTGGAATTACAGGCATGCACCACTGTGCCTGGCTCATTACTTTACTTGTAAATAATTTTAAAATAACTTTAACTTTAAATTCAGTGTATTTATTTAGTTAGTTAGGTTTTTTGAGATGGATTCTCACTCTGTACCTGCGGCTGGCCTAGGACTTGCCCAGGCTAGCTTCAAACTCATAGCAATCCTCCTGCCTCAACCTCCTGAGTGCTGGGATTACAGTTGTGCACCACCACACTTGGCTTTAAATTCAATTTTAAATATAATTTTTTTTTTTGATACTGGGTTTCACTATGTTGCCCAGGCTGGCTTCAAACTCTGGGACTTAAGCCATCTTCCTGCCTCAGCCTCTCAAATAGCTAGGATTGCTGACACACATTACCAAGCCAACCCAAAATAATTCTTAAGCATTTATTTATAAATGTTTAAAATTATACATTATATAGTAAATATATCTTGAACTAT
Organism: Pedetes capensis; assembly: GCA_007922755.1. Taxonomy (NCBI): domain Eukaryota; kingdom Metazoa; phylum Chordata; class Mammalia; order Rodentia; family Pedetidae; genus Pedetes; species Pedetes capensis. Next base: position 40,519 of record VMDO01001555.1, on the reverse strand, counting down.
CTTCAAATAAAACTCAGTACTACATTAACTCTTCACAGTATCTTATATGGAACTAAACACTCAAATTTTGAGCTGGGCGCGGTGGCACACGCCTGTAATCCCAGCAGGTTGGGAGGCGGAGGCAGGAGGATTGCAAGTTTGAGACCAGAGGCAGTCTGCGTAACTTAGTGAGACCCTGTCTCGAAAAGTAAAAAAATGGGCTGGGGGTGCAGCTCAGTGGTCCAGCACTTGCAGAGCATGCAAGCGCGACATCCTGGGTTCAACCCCCAGTACCGCAAACAACAACAACAACAACAACAACACCCTCAAACTTTTAAATGGATAGGGAAGTAACAACTTAATGAAGTAGGGTAGGTGGAGTTGTAGTTTCTGATCCTGACAGGAGCAAGGAAAAAGAAATCCTATTCCAAATCCCTAAATGCAACAAGTGCAGCATTTAAGGGGGCATGTCTCCCTCTGCTGGCAATGGTGGTGACAACATTTGTCTTGAACCACAAATGGCATTGCGGAGGACTCCAACATCCCTAAAAAGCTAAGACCCTACCACAAGAAATGGTACTGGAAATCTATTCTCCATCACAGAAACTTTACCTTAACCAAATTCAAGAGCAAAAGTTAAAGAACTCATGGCACCAAGAAACTATCATTAGAGATGCTGATTTACAAACCCTGGTGAATCAAAGAAGGAAGAAAATGTTTTTAGATTTGGCTACATAAAAATATCCACTATCCATTTTCATGAACGTATTCTATATAGTTATATAGAATCATGTAATAAAATAGCCATAAAAGTTATGCTTATCTTTAAATAGGTCTGATTCATTTGGTTCCATTGCCAAACATGTTTTTGAAATCCAAATTTTTGATACAGCATGGTTGTCTACTCATATACTTATAAAATCAAGGAAATCTGACTTATTTGCCTCTTTGAGGACCAAGATTAGATTGCTCTTCATGCTTTCACTTATTTCACTTATTCTTTTTTGCCTGTAGGTATTATGCCCTCACCTACTTCTCTTACTATAAATCCAAATTCTGTCTTTGTGCTGTTCAGTACTGGGGGGCCTTGTGCACACCAAGTAAGTGCTATACCACTGCGCTGCACCCCCAGCCCTCTTTTTTTATTTTTTATTTTGAGACAGGGTCTCATTAAGTTGTACTTGCCTCTGGCCTTGAATTTTCACTCCTCCTGACTCAGCCTCCTGAGTAGCTGGGATCATAGCCAGACTTGTCTTTCCTTCTTGAAGCTTTACCTGCTGGTCTCTTCTTCCTCCAGCAAGAAAAATCAAGCTGAATTCTTTTCTTTTTTTTCTCTCTTCATTTGTTTTGTTCAGAATCTTCTGACACTTAAATTCTCCCATATTGTTTATTAGAGCATGTCTTATTTCCCATGTCAGACTTTAAGTTATTTGAAGGCAAAAATCATTTTAGCCAGCCTCAAGAAAGAGGCAATATGGCTTCATGATTAAGAGCTTGGGCTTAGTATCTGTGTCACTATGGGCACAAAATTCAATTCATTCACTTATAAACTGGGAATGGCACAGCCACACCATTAATTTATAGAGGAATCCTAAGAAAATGCATGCAAAGCTATGGCTCTTAATCATTCAGTAATAGTTAGCTATTGTGGCAATGTTCAGATGTCCCCAGCTTTCGTTTTCAAGAGTGCTCAGAGTCCAGACATCCACAGAAATCCACCATGTCCACAGTTTGCAGTGTCCAGTCACCTGTAGTTTACAGCAATGTTTAAAGAAACCTACAGGAGTCTGCAGATGTCCACAGCTGTCTGCAGTTCTACATAGATATTTAGAGAAGCCTATAGCGTCAATGATGAACCTATAGGATTCGTGACCCTCAACTCAGACACATAAATGCTGCTGTTCATGGATCTTCATTGCTGGACCTGCCCCTTTCTGATCTCAACATCAGAAAGTATCTCTCTCTCTCTCTCCCCCTTTCTATCCACCCCCTCCTTTTCTATCTTCCTCTCTCTCTCCCTTTCTCCCTCACTCTTTCTCCCTTTCTGTATCTCTCTTTCCCTTTCTCTTTCTCTCTCCCTTTCCATCTACCCATCTCCCCTCTCCTCACGTCGACCTAAGTCCCTGGTCTGCTCCTCGTCTCCCCTCTCTCCACACTGTCATAGGGCTCCTGATCACTGCAAGCCTGCCTCCCCTAACTTTCACTCTCTTCAATTCTTAAAAAAAAAAAAAGCAATTTTTTTCATCCCCTCCATCCCCAGAACCACAGCCTTATATTTTTTTTTATAAGTTAGAAGATGATTTTATTTAGAATGTATATACTTACAAAAATATATGTAGGTATTCAACTATTACTTATTGATACAGCTTTGGCTAATAAGTAAACTCACACCCAGTAATACATAAACATTATCTACATCTGTTGTTGTTGTTAGGTGCTGTGGAGTTGCGTCCGACTCATAGTGACCCTCATAGGATTTTCAAAGGATGATTATTTTGGGATTGTTTCAGGATTGTGCTGCCTTGTCCTTTTCCTGTTTTTGTGGTGTTGGGGACTGAACCCAGGGCCTCAGAGACTGCAGAGTGGCGCTCTACCAACTGAGCTAAACCCCAGCCATCTTACTATGACCTAGTAACACTTTAAAAAGTTTGGATTGCCAATATACAAGTTGCCATCATCTACATCAGCAGCATCCAATGTAACTTTTATGTTTTTTTATTTTTTTTGCAGTATTGGGGATTGAACCCAGGGCCTCACGCTTGCATGTTTTGCAAGTGCTGGACCACTGAGCTGCACCTCCAGTGCATTTTTTTGTTAACTTTTTGAGACAGGATCTCACTAAATTACGCAGACTGCCTCTAGTCTTGAACTTGAGATCCTCCTGCTTCTGCCTCCAGAGCTGCAGGGATTACAGGCGTGCACCACCGCATCCAGCTCAATGTAACTTTTTTAAGCACTGAGAATGTGCTATAACCTTTGCTGTCCAATAAAGTGGCCATTAGCCATATGTGGCTATTGAGTTCTGAAACTGAGTGTTTTCATTTTATTTCTTTAATAGTTCCTCATGGAGCCTACGGAATTGGACGACATAGTTCTGTCAGGTAGGCTAGTTTAGATACATCAACAGGCAATATACAGGAGAAGGGGGTTGAAAACGACTTGTGTTCAGCCATGATGGAAGAAGCCACATGTGAGACAAATCTCTTAAGGACACTGGAAGCACATTTTTTGTTGTTGTTGTTGTTGGTACTGTGCCCTGAATGCAGGGCCTTGCAAATATTTTGCAGGAGCTGCCCCCCAACCCCTTTAAAATTTTTTTTTCACTTTGAGATAGGATCTCACTAGATTGCAGTTCACCTGTAGCCTCAAATTTTTGATCTTCCTGCCTCTGCCTCCAAACAGGTGTGCACCACCAAGGCTGGCCCTCAGAAGGACATTTTCTAACGGACCCCTTACCCTAATCCAAGATGAATAGCTGCCAGAATATAAGCAAATGCAGATCTTTCCAAGAGATCTACTGGCACACCTTTTTGAAATATGACAAGTCCATTGAGCCATTTTACAAAACAAAGACCCTAGGCATCATATGCCCTAAACCACAATAAAAGGCTCTTCCATGTATAGCTTGAGTTCCTACCTCAAGGCTCCAGTTTGAACAAAACCAAAGGGAAGAAGCACCCACTTCTCACCTTATCCCAGGCAGCCATGTGTGTGCTGTCTTCTCTGGGACGGCTCCACACCAGCTTTCCCTTTTCTCCAGCTTGCCATCTTCTCTGTTTATCCAAGGTACTTTTCCTTCTAGCACCTTTCTTAACTCTTCTGTTCTCTCTGGCTTTACCTTCCCCTGGGTAATAAAAATATCCTTATGCCCAGGGAACCAAGGTTTTTCCAAGTTCCTTTCCAGGTTTATCTAAACTGCCTCTGTTTATCCAAGTGCCTCCGTTTTCCTTGTAAATTATTCCTTAAAGGTGTAGTATCTTTTACAAGGGCTGGGATTTAGCTCAGTTGGTAGAGTGCTGCTCTGCAGTCTCTGAGGTCCTGAGTTTGACTCCCAGCACTGCAAAATGGGAGAAAGACATGGCAACTCACTCCCAAGGGAATCCTGAAACAGTCAGCCATTGAAAACCCTATGAGGGTCGCTATGAGTCGGACTTGACTCGAGGGCACCTAACAATAATAACAATCTTTTACAATGCACTATTTTCTCCACTACAACTTTTGTTTCTAGTATAAGTTCTTTTATAGACCAAACACAAAATACCAAGGTTTGCTCCCAGATTAACAGTTCCAGAACTTACTTCAACCTGTTGGTAATTTTTAAGCTCCCTGTGTCCTTTTTCACTTCTGAAGGAGTTATCTACAAAGTAACCTTCACTGGTTAAACCCATCTTCTGATCCCGACCCCCTTCTCCTTTAGAAGTTACGTGCATGTTCACAGGAAAGCTTCATGTAAAGTCTGGCATGAAAAATAGCATCCGTACAAAACCCAAGATCTCTGACAGCCTCCTCTACCCCTAGAAAGCAAGCCAAACATCAAATGTCACGAACTCATCCAACTGAAATACTCATTGCGTCTCAGCCTTGTGCACGGTCTCGAGGGCTGACACGAACGGAAACCACGCAACAAGTGTGGGAAAACGCGAGCAGAGCAACGGGACCCGGGCTGTTTGCCTTCTCAACGCCGCGCGCAACCGCCACAGGTTCGCGCGCAAGCAGGGAATGACCGGTTCCGGTCCCCACTCCGTGGATTCCCCCTACTTCCCCAAACAAGTCACGCCTCCTGCGCTACCGGCTACCAGCCGGCCCTCTCCTGCTCCTCGAAACCTCGCCTCGAAACCGTGCCAATGACACCCATTGCTCAAAGTCGCCTACAAAATGGCGGCGAGGCCCCAGGAGTTAACCATAGAGAAGACCGCCCGCCGCGGAGAGAGAGCAGGCCTTTAATGGCGCCCCGCCGCCCGTTCGCCTCGCCTTCCGGCGGAGGTGAAGAAAGGGCGCGTCCCCCGCAGGGTCCCTCTAGGAGAACAGCGCTTAGTCTCCATGGTGCCCGGTCGTCCAAGCCGGGTCACGTGGCTGGAGAACGCTGTGGCGGAGGCAGGGGGAGGAGAAATGGGCGGGAGGCTGGGTGGCTGGGATAGCTGGAGACTCGGCGACTACAGGGTTGTCATGGAGCCGTGGGGCCGGGCTAGCGCATGCGCCACCTGACCCGTGGGGCCGGTCGTGGAGTGGCAACCCCGGGCCGTAGGTGAGAAAGGGAGGGCTTTGCCGGGGGAGAGGGGAGCCGGGCTGGCCCTACCGGGAGGGTTGGAACTAGGAACGCCGGGAAAGCAGGTGGGAGTAGGTGAGAGAGGAAGAGGAGCGAGGTAGGCAAGAGGGACAACCAGGATTTTGAGGGGACCGAGGGCCAAATGGTGGGAACCGAAGGGAGCACCACCTTCTGCTCCCATTCAGTTGGTTGCAGTGAGGGGCGGGCCTGCCTGAGACAGAATGGCGGGTGAGAAGGGGCCGAGTATAGAGAGGGGGCTTGTGTGAAGCGGGTGAATCACTAACGCAGGTGGGCCTTGGTGTGGCCTTGGGAGCAAGGGTCAGCTGGGCGTCCTCGGGGGGAGGCCCCAGAGGCCTGCCGGGCTGTGAGCCGAGGGTCCGGGAATTGGGCCGGTCAGGGCGCGCGATAGCTGCAAACCGGGTGAGGGTCCTGGCCCTCCCGGTAGAAGCTGTGGTCTTGGCCAGGGCACAGGTATGCTGTCTTGTCCAGAGATCTGCCATCCCCCTCCTTGCTAGTTATTCCTCGTGGGTGGGTAGCTTGCTAGACGTGGTACCAGGAGTAGCGGTGTGGGGGAGAAGGTAGGCAGTGCCAAGTAAGGAATTAGTGGTTAGGGGGTGGGTTGGGGGCAGTTCTGATCTGGGCCCAGGCTAGAGCTGGGCTCCCTGTTGCCCAAATCCTGGCAGTAGGCATTGCCTGGGCGTTTGCCCTGGAGACTGGTAGTATGCCAGTCACAGTGCAGTCGTAGGGTCTGCCCAGTTCTGCCCTGCTGAGCTGGCAGGCTGCTGGATGCCTGGAGGGTGCACATGCTGTCTGCCACAGATGCCGTGTGGGCTGGTGTGAATGGATAGATGGGCACTGTTACTGTGAACTCTTTTTGCAGCAGGGGATTTGAGAAAGTTTTCTAATCCCATCACCCCTTGAAAGGTGAGAATGGAGAGAGCCATACTTGGTTTCAAACAAGAAATTGTGTGGACTCAGGGTGCAAAATCTTTAACATGAATTTGCAGTCAAGTTGGAGAATGAGAATGAATGTGAAGGAGGATATGAATATTAGAGATTAAGTAGGTGGGAGTTTTCCACCATTAAAATACACAGACATTCTCTCAGAATGGTAAGTCTGAAAATGCAGATCAAAAGAAAATGACTTCAGAGAAAACCTGGTAACATATTTATAATTCTGATATTACTCATGGTTTTATGGCTGGTAAATTCTTTATTTTCTATGGTTCTATCATTATATTGTGTTTTAGCCTCTGCTTAGGCTTTCATGCCTCACACCTCTGTCTATGCATGCATGTTATACACGTGACACTTTCAAAAGGCAATGTGAGCTTTCAGGAATATTGCCAAGAATCTATAAAAGGAGAGAGCTAAAAGCTGCATTTCAGATCCTTTCCTTGTAACCCTCAGGTCTCCTTTTTTCATAAACTCAAATCTCCACAGAGATTGTAGATTATACCAACCTTTTATTTGGTTAGTGTATCTGTGCCTGTGGTTTCATCTTAGAATAAGGGGTAGATTACATATCTGTTTCCTGCATTGGACCAGACTTGAAAGTTAGATCTTGAAATGACCATGGTGTTTGGAAATGCAGTCTTGACCTTCAAGCTGTTTGGGTATTTCAGTGACAGCTAAGCTGCTGGAGCTGTCAGAGACTCAGCAGGACAGAGATTTGTTGGAATTTATTATTCTCTTGAATACCTCACATGTTCCTTCACAGGGGCTGAGGTTGCAAAGAGGGAAAAAAACACCCATAAAGTCAAGGAGACAAATAATTCTTCTAATCTAAGAAGTGCAAAAATAGAAGTAAGCTGCTAGTGCTTTGGAGCACTTGCTAGAATTTTATCTTACACATATTTATGTAAACCTATGTGTTTATTGATTAACTTTCCATCGTGAATTTTAGTGTATACTATGAGGGTCGCTATGAGTCAGATACTGACTCGACGGCACCTAACAAATCCTCTCTGGAAACCTTTTGGACAGTGTGTTACATATACATGCATAAAAGGCACAGTTAGGGTCAATTAAGTTTGGAAGTTTAAGTTAGGCCTTCTAATGCAGAACAAGTAAGGAGCATAGGATATGAAGTGTTTTAAAGCGGTGTTAGTGGCTTCCAGGCTGTGCCAGGAAGCAGAATGATGAGTTAGCAGGTGAGGACTTAGTAACCTATTTTCAATTCCTCTTCAACTTGTGGGCATCTAATGTTATTGTAAAATAATACTGAAGAGGAAAAAAATCTATCAACTTCTTGAGGTTATAAGACTTTTGTCACTTGCGTGGTTCAATGCCATCACTCTGCTTTTCTGTCCACGGCTTCCTTATGTATATGTGGGTCTGTTGTTAATGGCTAATTGATGTCCTCAGCCCACTCCCTCCCAAAGAAGAGAAGTGGGAAGGGATATAGCTTCTCATGCTCCCTTCCACATGAACCTCCCTGGCTGAAACACTAGGATTTTCTGTTGCTTAGAGACAATTTATGAGGACAGAGGCTTTCATATTTTTAATAACTTTTGCATCCAAAATAGTTGATTTAACATTCTAAAGTCAGTTATGTGTTCTTCATTTCCAATTGCCATCAACTCTCCAGGATCTAAAATTTTAACATCTGTTGTCTTTTTTGACAGATTTTTCAACATTTTAGTATTTTGATTCTAAGATCAATATTATCCTGTAAATTTTGGTGAGGTAGAATAAATTTTTGTGTGTTTTCTGTAGCTCTGTTGGCCATAATAATAGCAGCAAGACCTTTTTCATTGTCTGGTCACAAGGATTGTAGAAGACAAATTGGGATGCTTTCTCTAAAATATCTGTAAAATAATCCATGTTTGGTAAGACATTGTGAAATATTGTCAGGTTCTTAATTAGTCTTAGCTGACATGAGTGCCTTCCTAATCTGGATTAACAGTCTGGTGAGACCTGCATTAGTCTGAATGCTTATCTACAAGCTACATCCACTTCCATTTTGAAGAAGGCTCCTATTCACTTTTGGACAATATTATTTCAAGTACACTACACACTTTTGTTAGATTTCATACAAAAGTTCCTGATTTAATTAGATATAATTTTACATTTTAGTTTGTTTATTTGTTTTGGTACTTGGGGGTTTAACCCAGGGCCTTGCTTATATTTTGATAGTGCTGTACCACTGGGCTGCGCCTCTGGCCCATTTTTAAATTTTTTGAGTCAAGGTCTCACTAAGGTACGCAGGCTGCCTCTGGCTTTGAACTCTCTATCCTGCCTCTGCCTCCTAAATCACTGGGATTACAGGCATGCGCCACCATGTCCAGCCTTAGTCTGCTTTTAAGCTGGCTTGTCCATGCTGTCAAACATCATAGCTGTCAAACAGATGTTGCTTTTGCAGAGTGTTCTGTAAGATGTCACTGTGCCATTGTCTGTCTTTCATGCACATAAGATTAAGTGTGTGACCTGTGGAAGAGTCTTTGATTTGACATGAATTACATGAGGAAGCCAGTTCCCTTAAATGAATTAGATAGGGGCAAAATAACTTTTATTGGAATTATGTTTAATATTCAGTGTCATTCAGATGAGTTTGTATTCTCTTTAGTCTCTTCAACTGTATGCAAGAGGGTTGCTCAAGGATGCTCAGAGGCATCTGTGTGTGATTTAATTTTACTGTGAATCTTTCCTGTGGTATTCCTCACTAGGTCTTGTATTAACAGAAATGTTCAGGCTTTGTTGACACTTCAGGGGATTCCAGGTGCAGTGCTGTTTGGTTGGGGGCTCATGTTTCTCTCCACTCAGAAGGACAACAGGATGGAGCCACATGTGGATTGTGAATTAAAACATCACCAGGCTTTGCTTACACATACCCAGTTTTGTTATTATTATTATATTCCCTGTTGGCACCCTCTTTTCTTTATTCCTGCCTTGTCCTTTGTGTTCTTATCATTACAGCCTTACAGCTGCCATTCCTTGGTTACTCAAATATTTGTGAAAACATCTGGAAAGTTCCAGCCTCTGCCAGCCCTTTGTAGGGCTGATTTGTCTCATTCTTGGACGGTTAGCCTAGGCTTGGATATGCTGGGAGCTAGCTGCGTGTCTCCTTGGGCTCTGTCTTATGTGTGACTTCCTACCCAGCATCTTTACTGGGATGATCTGCAGTGGTTTCAGTGTCTGCATGACTAAAAGTGAACTAGCTTAGTCCTGCCTGCCTACCCAACCCAACCCTTTTCTGTGTTCTTCTTGAGCTCTCTAGCTTAGAAAATGATACCATCATCCATAACCCCTGCCCTCCAACCCCCATATAAGAACCAAGTCCCATCATGTCAACAATCATGTTCCCCTTCTCCCCATGTCCTCTAGGGCCACCACATAAGTCACTTAGACTGCAATGGTAGCATCCAGATGATCTCAATGCCACGTTTGCCTCTCTCTGCTTTAGTCTCAGTGCAGCATTCAAAATACATTCTAAATGGAGATCTGATGATGTCACTCTTACAGTTAAAATCCTTCCATGGCTTTCCATTGCTCTTAATATCTAAAGTTTTTTCCAACATGGCTTCCAAGGCACTGCCTGTCTCTCATTCCCTCCCCTGTCCCCACCCAGTGATAGTACATGGCATTCTTTCCCTCTGCACTATGTTGTGGCCTTTCTGGCCACTCAGCTCTGTGTGTCAAGCCCCTTGCTTGCTTAGGGCCTTCACACTGCCTGGAACACACATGAACACCCCATCTATCATCTTTTACTTGACTAACTCCTACTCTTTATCCTCCAGATCCCAGCTACTTGGCACTTCTTCTGTCCCCCACACTATCAGCACCATCCCTTCATAGCTCCTATCAAAATAGTCATTAGTTATGTGATTGTCTGCCTGTCTCTCTAGATCAAAGACTCCAAGAAGGATGTATGTCTATCTTGTTCACTCTGTATCCACAGTTGTAGCACAATACCTGATTTAAAGTGAGCACTTGGGGGCTCTAGATGTACTTCAGTTGGTAGAGCACTTGCCTAGAATGTGTGAGGCCCTGAGTTCAATACCCAGCACTGCAAAAAAGAAAAAAAAAACATGAGTACTTGATGAATATTTTTAAATGTCTGAATATACCTTTGCCTCAGCTTCCTTCTCTGTAAAATGAGGTCACCATTAAGGAGGACATTGTGAGGACCAAATAAGGTAACAAACCACTTTTTATGGTGGTGGAATCAAACGTAGGGCCTGGAGCAGGCTAGGCAAGCACTGTACCACTGAGCTACATGCGCAGACCCATAAAAAAAATTTTTTAAGCCAAAAGGTAGCATGGATATATAAGGAGTTGGTTTTACTCTGTTCAGTATTTAATCCAAAGAACTGAGAGGTTTATTTGAGAAACTCTATGGTGTGGGAGGTGGTAATAGGTCATAAGTCTGCAGGTGTATAGCAGGAAGGCTAGCCTTGTTGCTTGATGTTCTTTCCCTTTCCCTGCCTCCAGGAGGAGGGTGAGTTGATTTGGTTACCAATTCCAAAAAGCCTAATCAAATGTGCCTTTGTTAACAGTTCACAAAGCTTCCACTCAATGTGTTTTGTGTGCCTTGAATTTGTAATGGAATTAGAGGGCAGAGGGAGGACTGTGAATCTCCTTTTGGGTAAAAAAAACATTCTGTTTAGTAAACTTAAAGCTTTTGTGAATTGAGACTGCTGAGAAAATACAGCTGAAGTGGGCGAGGCCAGTGTTCTTTGCCCTTACTTTATTCACCATTGGGATCACCTGTTTCAGTTCTCCAGGCAATGACTTCTTATGTAATTGTGGTTTTTCATAGGGCAATCCAGATGAAAAGACTACCAATGAACCTGCTTCCAGCCCACTAAAACATGGAGAGGAAAATCCCATCCAGAGAGAGCCCTAGAAGACTCTCAGCCAAGCTAGGCAGAGGCACAGAGATGAAAAAAGTAGCTCGACAACTTGGCATGGTGGCTGCTGAGTCAGATAAAGACTCTGGATTTTCAGGTTAACAATATCTTATCCTTTCTACATTATAATGAATGGTTTAAATAAAAAATTTTTCCTTCCTAAAATATATTTGTTTTAGGATAAGGATGGGAAAGTTTCATGCATAGGATAAATAACTATCTGATCTCTTAAAATGGTCATTATGATACCGTATGGCAGAGTATCCATTAATGTCACTGTGGGATTATTTCTGAAAGAATTACTTGACATCTTCTTCAGTTTAGACTCTCAACTATAAATCTTACATTTCCAACTTTTGTGAGTGGTTACTGGAAAAAATACATAAGCACTCATAATTCTGTTGTGTTAGCTCCTTTTTTGTAGGAATAGTTACATTGCAAGGGAAAAAATACTACTACATCTTGTAACAATTTGAAGGCTGCCAGTTAAAAATAGTGCAGTCATGTATCACTTAATGAGGGAGATTCTTTCTGAGTAACTTGTCCTTAGGTGATATATGTCCTTGTGTGAATGCTACCGAGTGTACATTCATAAATCTGGATGGTAGCCACCATGGTAGTGCGTACCTGTAATCTCAGCACTTAGGAGACCAAGACAGGAGGATTTCAAATTTGAGGCCAGCCTGGGCTTAATAGCAAGACCCTGTCTCACAAAACAAAAAAACCCAAACCTGGATAGTGTATCCTACAATACACATAGGCTGTGTGGTATAGCCTTTTGCTAAGAAGGTAATTTTGCTATACTTAAGTAGTCCCCTCCCCAAACAATCTTTCCTTCCCAGTATCTGTGTATCTGTATTTGGGCACTGAGCCACCTGATCCAATTCTAAGCTATTAGAGATACTAAAGTAGAACAGCTTTACTTATTAGTTTGTCTTAAATCTCACATGAAAGGGCTAACTGCATTCCCCCATGAATTGCTTAACTTTTTGCTGAGGCTCTTTATTATTTCTAGGTCTAAAGGTAGTGGCTTCAGCTAACCTCAAATGTTGAACTAGTGTCAACATTTTTGGCTCAGGAGATGCACAAGGGTGATACCATGGGCTTCTGGCTGAGCATCCTGAAAGTGGAAAATTCTCTGGGGGAAGATGTATATATATGTTATCCAAGCTCACAGAGATGAATCCATCAGTTTTGTTGATGTATTAATTTATAGTGAGAAATGCAGCTGTTAGGAAAAGTAGAACTCTCTCATCCGTAGATTGGTGTATTTTTGCCTCATAGGCAGACTGAATGAGAAATCAAGTATAAATAGACTATTACTCAGGGAGGGACAGAGCACTGACCAAGGGATTCGAATAGGAGGAATTAGTTGCCTGCTCATGGCCAGGGCAGTCCAGGGAAGGGTGGGCCCACCTGTAGTACTTTGGTTTTTTCCTTTCTGTCTCATAGCATTGTTTCCCAAGCTTGCCTCATCATGAGACCCAACAGAGACATTCATTAAAAATGTGGAGCCCCAGACCTTCTCTTGGATATTCTGATACTAAGGGGCTAGGGAAGGGTCTGGAATGTGGAATTTATACAACAGATGTCTCTGTTGTAAGATCAGACAGGTCTAAGAAACACTGCAGGCCTAGCATCTCTTCTTTCTTTAATATTATGTTTGCTTTTTGTTTGTTTTTCATATCCCAAAGGTAACACAAGCTCATCATAGAAGCTTAGAAGCTTAGGAAAGTCAAAGAAGAAAACAAATATCCATAGTCCTTCCATCTGTAATTCCCAGGACTATTGACATTTTGGCACTTCTCCTTCTAACAGCTGCAACATTGTCAGGCCAATTGTTTTAAGAAGTACTGTGCTGCCGGGCGTGGTGGTGCACGCCTGTTATCCCAGTGGCTGGGGAGGCGGAGGCAGGAGGATCGCAAGTTCAAGACCAGAGGCAGTCTGTGTAACTTAGCAAGACCCTGTCTCAAAAAGTAAAAAAATGGGCTGAGGGTGCAGCTCAGTGGTCCAGCACTTGCAGAGCACACAAGTGCGAGGCCCTGGGTTCAACCCCCAGTACCGCAAAAAAAAAAAAAAAAAAAAAAAAAAAAAAAAGTCCTGTGCTATTCAGACATAGGGTGGTATTAAAAATAATCAAACTCATTCTATTCCAGAAAGTGGCCCCAGTGAAAGCCTCCTGCCCTTCCTGTGCCAGGTACCAGTGATTTCCTCACTGAGTAATTCCAGTTACCTTGGATATGATGAAATTTGTAAAACCAATTGTGTTTCCATTTTAATTATTTTTCCAGTTTTATAGTTTGAGTAGTTTACATCTATACAGAAGTGAGTGAATACCCCACAGGAAAAATATTTTCTTTCAGATCCACTGGGTGTTATCATTTTGCCACATATCCCCCCACCATGCTGAACTATTTGAAAGTAAGTTTCAAGCACTTGACATTTCACCACCAAACACTTCTGTATGAGTCTCCTAAAAACAAGGACATTCTTCTATGTGATTATAATATCATTATCATACCCAAGAGATTTAACACTGATACAATTATCACTAGCCACAGCATATATTCAGATTTTCCAATTGTCCCAGAAATGTCCTTTGTAGCTATTTATCTTTGTCTATCTGTTTTGGATCCAGGATCTAATTGATAATTATGTATTACATTTAGCTGTTCTACCTTTTTAGTCTTATTTATTCTAGAATAACTCTTCTTTCTTTCCTGTCTTTCCTCCTTTATGACATTGACATCTTCGAGCAAGTCAGGGCTATTCTTTTATAGAATGTGTCACACCCTGGGTTTCTTGGTAGTTTCCCCATTATTGGAATCAGGGTAAACAGTTTTGACCAGATTACTACATTGTTGACATTGTATCCTTCTCATTACATAAGGGGAATTGTAAGTTAGTCTATTCTTGGTGATGCTCTAGTTGCTCACTTGGTTAAAGTAATGTGTACCAGATTCCTTTATTGTAAAAATACTCATTCCTCTTTGTAATTAATGACTAAGTTTTGGGATGATATGATGAAATTATGTGACTATCCTACTTCTCATCAAACTTTTTTTTTTTTTTTTTTTTTAATTTTTAGGTATTTTTGTTTTTTGTTTTGAGACAGAGTCGTTATGTACCCCAGGCTGTCCTGGAACTCGCTGTATAGGCTGCCCTCAAACTCATGATCCTCCTGCCTCAGCTTCCTAAGTGCTGGGATTGTGCCACCATGCCCAGCCCCCAACAAATTCTTTACCAGTGGTTTTAGCATCCAATGATAATCTTTGGCTCAGTTACTACATTGGTGGTTTAAAAGTTTCAGTCTAATTCTGTTATCATTTACTGACACTCTTATGTAAAGACATGCTTTCCCTCCTATATTCCCTTTTTGAATATCACTATGGTTTCATAAAACTCCTTTGTAATTCAGTTTATCACTCAAATTGTCCCAAATTTGGCCAGTGAGAGTCCCACCCAGGTAGCTTCTGTGTCTTTCTGATATGTCCTCATTGGTGTTTGAGCACCTTTTGCTTTCTGGGACAATAAGCTGTCAAGGTTCCTTTTGCACCTTCCCTGCCAAAGACTTGAAATCAGCTATTTCTCTGAGAGCCCTTAGGTTCCTTTATGTGTAGAATGGCATTTAGAAACCAAGATCTAGTATGCACATTGCTTCTAGAATCATCTGTTTCTGGCCTAATAGTGCTTAACTAGAGGTGTGCATTTGGATTACTTGTTAGATCAAGAGGAGGATCCCAACAGCCATAATTTTTGAGAAGTATCACTAGAGATTATGAATTGTAGCTCAGGTGATGAATGTCCTTCTGATCACAATCTTTGCTGCAGAAGATGCAATTGTTGATAGCAGCATTTACTTATTTTCTTCTTTTTGTTGTCAGTACTGGGTGGTTGAACCCAGGGCCTTGTACTTTCTAGGCAAGTGCTCCACCACCTCTTTTTTATATTTTATTTTAAATCAAAGTCTCATGAAATTGTGCAGGCTGCCTCTGGTTTTGAACTCGCAATCTCTCTGCCTCATCTCCTAAATCACTGGGATTATAGGCCTTTACATTTCAGTCCTGCCCCATCTGGATTACCCTGACATTCTTGTAGTGGTTTTTGTTTATTCATTTTTGAGTCAGGGTCACACTACATAGCCCAGGCTGGCCTTGAATTTTTGATTTTCCTGCCTCAGCCTACTGAGTGCTGGGATGACAGATGTGCCCTACCATGCCTAGATTACTCTGAGATTCTTGATGAGCATTTAGGATACTCCCAAGACACCTCAATAGCAGGTTGCAGCAGTCTCTTGATTTACTTCAGCAGGTATCTGATTCAGTCTTTTTTTTTTTATGAAGTCTTCATAAGGCACCTTTTTTTCTTTGTCTGGGAGAGTATCCCTTTGTCACCTATTGTGCAGGATCCTGTTCAGGGCACCAGCAATGATAGTGCTGAACAGGATGGAGAACAATAAATAAAAACATTTAAGCTTCAACTTTGACAAACTCACCAGAATTTTATAATCAGAAAATTTAGGACAAAAGCTATTTTAATTTCAGCGTGATGTAGATTTTGAGGTTTACAGATTGGCTTTATTTTTGTTATTCTAATTATACCTCAACATGTCCAGAGCCTCTAAAAGTTCTAGTCTTGCCTGGGATCATATACTCTCCTCCCTTCTCAACAATAGATTCTTGAAAAGAATGAGTTAACTTTGAAGCCTTCAACTCATTTTTCCTGTAGACTGGTGATTACTTTCACATGAACTCTGATTGATGCAGATTTTTGTCTCTGAGAGAGTTATAAAGGAAGTTGAGCAGAACAGTGATGCTTAATCTTTTGGAGTGGGAGGGATGATTATGGATTCCATTTAAAATCCAATGAAAGTTAAAGACCTCAGAAGATTAAAAAAAAAAACCCATAGCACAGATGTTCCTTTCCATTTCAAGGGGTCTTTGACTCCTTAGGAGATGGATTAAGAGCTCTAGCCTAGATCCTCAGTGAACTGACCATTCTTCTGCCCACCAGATGGGAGCTCAGAATGTCTGAGCTCCACAGAGCAGATAGAGTCTGAGGACGTGCTGAGTGCCTTGGGTTGGAGCAGAGAAGACAGGCCGAGGCAGAGCACCAAAGCTGCAAAGAACGCCTTCCCTACATTGTCGCCCATGGTTGTCATGAAGAATGTGCTGGTCAAGCAGGTGAGGAGGACTAATATGGCCCAAAGTCTTTGCAGATGAAAGTTATTAAGCTTCTTGTGTACAGACCCTCTCTCTGCCAAGGACAGATTTCAGAAACAGACACCAGAACTACACTGATGCATACTTGTGTCCTGGGTAGAGGATGTTGTCTTTCAACTACTGACACTAGCTTGCTTTATTTATTTATTTATTTTATTTGTAGTACTGTAGGAAGCGGGTGCTGAACCCAGGACTTTGAGCATATTTGCAAGCACTCTACCACTGAGCTGTACCCCTAGCACCTTTTAATATTTTTTATCTTGAGACAGGGTTTTGCTAAGTTACGCAGGCTGCCTCTGACCTCAAACTTGTGATCCTCCTGCCTCTGCCTCCCAAATCATTGGGATTACAGACATGCACTACTTCACCCAGGATGATGCTATTTTGAAAAAGAATATAGGGTGTGAGGGTGTGGCACAGTGGTGGAGAATCTGCCTAGCCTGCACAAGGCCCTGTGTTCAATCCCCAGCATCTCCAAAAAACAAAAACAAAACCAAAAACAAAGTAATAGTCAAGATTTACAGACTTATGTTCTCATTTTTGAGACAGACTATTTTATTTTTATATTCCTGGTTTGTCTAACTAGATGGACTGACACAGTGTCTACAACAATGGACTTAAACATAAGTAAGATTGTGTACCTGGCACAGAATCAGGGAGTGTTTTGTTCTGTTGTACATAGAGTCACTATGAGTCAGACCTGACTCGATGGTACCTAACAACAAGAACATAAACAACAAGTTTGTCTAACAGGAGAAAGTCCTGACAGCCCACTCTGGAAACAATCAGCCATTGAAAACTAGAGAAGCACTGACACATTGTAGGGCATGGCACTGTGTCAGGGAGTGTTTCATTCTGTTGTACATAGGGTCACTACGAGTTAGACTTTACTCAATAACACCTAATAACAAGAAGTTTGTCTGAAGGGACCTTGAAATTCTTTAGTCATATATAAAAGAACCAAGCTAAAATGTCTCTTCAGTAGAACATTCTAACACAGGGTAGAGTTAAGGGTAGAAACAAAGGAATTTCTTTAATTTGAATTGCTCTGTTGGTGGTGTTAGGTGCCATTGGGTCATGTCCGACTCATAGCAACCTTCATAGGGTTTTCAGTGGCTGTTTCAAGATTGCCTCAGGAGTGGATTGCCACATCCTTCTCCCATTTTTTCAGTTCTGGGAATTGAACTTGGGACCTCAGAGAGACTGCAGCACTTTTCCAATTGCTCTAGGAATTTAGAAATGCTAAGACACATTTATAAGCCACACATGGTGGCATATACCTGTTATCCCAGCACTTGGGAGACTGGTGTAGGAGATTTTGAGTTTGAATATAGCCTGGAGTACGTGGCAGGGCTCTATCTCAAAAAGAAAAAAAACAAAAACACATTTGTTTGTTTCAGAGGTGGAGGCAATTTTCAAACCAAAGCCATGTCATTAGTGGCAAAGCAGCTCTTTGGTTTAAGGATGGCTGTGCCAACAGAATCCACACAACTTGTAGAATTAAACTATGTTTTGAGTTTTATTACATAACTATGCATATCATGTGATTGTTGTCTAGATATGAAAGAAGAGTTGGGAGAAAATATAAATTAAGCCTTGGTATTTGAAACTGAGAACTGAATCATATGAAGTTGGTTAAATTATAATAGTGAAGTCTGAAGGATGGGAAAGATTGACTTAGGACAACATTTAAGCTTATTTTACTTTACTATGAAAATATGTCATAGTCTTTATATATGGGTACATCAACAAGGCAATTTAAAGATAGTGAAATTGGAAATCTGGCTTTAGTGACCTTCCCTTCTTAGGTCAAAGGTTAGAAGAACATGGCTGTAGCATGACAGAAACCCTTAAGTTTCACCCAGTTATTTCTGAGAAGCACAAACTGAGTTCCAACAAGGTAGCCTGGTGAGTCCTGAAAAATAATTTGAAGGTGTTTCATGGTAAATTACATCTCAGCTTGAACCTCAGCTCTCCCTGTTGAAAGGAAAAAAGAACATAAAGAGAGGAAATGGAGTCCAAATGAGGTTCTCCTAGCCCACTAGTACTGCCCAGTGCTTTTGAGTGTCCTTGCTCCTGTCTTTTTCTCTTTGTCTTTCCTCTGGCTCACTTGTTACTCCTTCTTGTGATAATGTATTGAAAAGCCGCCTTTGTTGCAGGCTGGTCTGGCAGCTTCAGAAGGTATGCACAGCCCACACTTAGGAATAGGGAGGCTTTTCCAGCACAGCCTGGTTCTACAGACTGTCTGGCAAGGCTGCTGGGCCTGATCAAGCAATAGGAGACTTGAGACAAGCTGGCTTCATGGAGTAGTCAAAGGGTTTTGTTTAGCTTTGTTTTATTAAACATGCTAGAATCTACTACAATCTAAAATTAAAATAATAATATACTTTAAAAAATCTCTGCATATTGTATAATATCTTAATCATTGCTGCTTGATTTTAGGAAATTTTCTTTCAAAGGTCTGATTCCAGTTCTGCCACTAGACAGTATGATCTTGCACGTAATCACTCATCCACTATAGAATTCATTTCTTTATGCTGAACATAAAGGCTTAATGTGAAATGATTCTGAGGTCTTCTCAACTCTAAAATTTTGTTCTGTATTCCCTCAGATGATTTCAACCTCAGTAGTGGAATTTGTAAAATCTAGTAATTAGAACAAATTAATAGCATCATCAGGAAGACCAATCTAGTAAAATCATCATGGGAAAATAATGTATTAGATACTTGGGGGATAGGCTGAAGTTTTGCTTCTAATTGAGCTGAACTAGGCTGATACCTATTTTAAAAGACCTCAGATTTTGGATCTCCATGACAGAGATATGTGGTTTCTGGGCTTTCATTGCTTGCTTTGGTATATCCCAGATATAGTTGAATACCAAGAGGGCTCCAGAACGGCTCTCCAGAACATCCTAGCCTTTGCATAGGAAAGGAACTATAGTTGGTCTAAAGTTCCTAGCCAGCATCCAAGAAGCTAAAATGTGTGCATGATGGTATGCATGTGCACGTGTGGGAAAAATCCATAAATGGGCATCAGGTAAATCTCATGCCCCCACATGACCCATTGAGGATGAGAACTTCTGTCAGGCTCACTCTCTGCCTAGCTTCATTTACACTCCATCTTTGGGACTGGGTTGGGGCTGGATTGACTTTCAAATATTGGAGACAAGTAGCCTTGTCCTTCTCTATTTACTTCATCTGAATGAGTACTTCAATTAAAAATGCATTATTGAGGAGTAATGTAATAAAGGCAGTACAGTGTTTGGTTAAGATGGCTCTTAGAGTTGGAGGATGGAATCCTAGCTGTATCACTTAGTAGCCTGGCCATCTAAAGCACGTTCTTTTGATTTCTTAAGCCTCCTAAGTTTTCTGTTTATGAAGGGAAATGGTAACCACCTGATGAGGTTGTTTGGGGTTAGATGAGGTAACCCATGTAAAACATGGCATATAGCCTACAGTAGCCCACAGATTTCTGACAAGATGCAACTTTCTTATTAAATATTTTCAGATAAAAAGTTCTCAGGTATAACTAAGTGAAGAGACTTTGATATAAAATCACATTATAGTCTTGATCTTAGCACACTTTAACTTATATCATGAAATCTACACTATCCATATTTTCATTGCCTCAGTTGTGACCTTAATTTTGTCATTACCTCATTTTTCTACAGTTTCTTTTTTTGAGTGTTAGCACTTACATAAAAATAGATAATTCCTCAAGTTTTCCCTTAGAAAATGTCTTTAAAAATGTGTGATATTAGGCACAAGTGGATTTTCAAGCTACTTCCCTCAACACATTCTTGATAAGGGCTCCCTGGTACATGGGGGAAGCAGAGTACTTTAAATGCTCATACATGTTTGAGTGGCTGTTCACTTTGCTGTCGACGGAAGTTGCACTCCAAGCTGAGTGAGCAGTTGCTCTCTTCCTTTATTTGCAGGGCAGCAGCTCATCCCAGCTCCAGTCATGGACTGTCCAGCCCTCCTTTGAAGTGATCTCAGCACAGCCACAGCTCTTTGTCCTTCATCCCCCGGTGCCATCTCCTGTCAGTCCTTGTCATGCCAGCGAGAAAAAGTCAGACTCCAGAAACTACTTGCCCATTCTGAATTCTTATACCAAAATAGCCCCACACCCAGGCAAAAGGGGCCTTTCCCTCAGCCCAGAAGAAAGAAGAGCAAGTGGAACACTGAAGAAAATCCGTACTGAGAGACCAGGGCCCAACTTGTCTTCCAGTGAGCCGACCAAGACTGGCACTATACCGCCCAGTCCCTCAACTCCGGCCCCACCCAGTGCCAAACTGGCCGAGGACTCAGCTCTGCAGAGTGTGCCTTCCCTGGTGGCAGGTGGAAGTCCACAGACACTTCAACCAGTATCCACCAGCCACGTGGCAAAAGCTCCCAGTCTGACCTTCGCTTCCCCCGCCA
This sequence comes from Pedetes capensis, assembly GCA_007922755.1. NCBI lineage: Eukaryota > Metazoa > Chordata > Mammalia > Rodentia > Pedetidae > Pedetes > Pedetes capensis. Next base: position 19,779 of record VMDO01001555.1, on the reverse strand, counting down.
GTCCTGTCTGTGCCTCAGACAGTACTCTGCATGGTTTAGAGAGCAGCTCCCCACTTTCGCCACTATCAGCCAGTTATAGCTCACCTTTGTGGGCTGCAGAGCACCTTTGCCGCAGCCCAGACATCTTTTCAGAGCAGCGGCAGAACAAACACAGGCGCTTTCAGAATACCCTTGTGGTCCTGCATAAGTCTGGTTTGCTGGAGATCACTTTGAAAACCAAGGAGCTGATTCGTCAGAACCAGGCAACTCAGGTCGAACTAGACCAGCTGAAGGAGCAAACCCAGCTTTTTATAGAGGCCACCAAGAGCAGGGCTCCTCAGGCATGGGCCAAGCTGCAGGCATCTCTAACACTGGGGTCCAGTCATTTGGGCAGTGACCTAGATGCATTTTCTGATCACCCAGACATATAGCACAGGGGCATATTTTCCAGTTATTTGAATGGTTCTGTTAACTCTTTTGCTATTATTTACACCCGTTCCCTAAGGCTTATGTAAGAAATTTTCCTTCTAAACTCTTAATTAAGCCACATGCCAATTCCTGGCTGCTGTCTTAACCTGTGGTCCATACACAGGTTATATGTGTCTCTTTTTCACTGAGGACCTTCAGTTCTGATTGTCCTTGAGTCCCCCTTCCTCAGCCTACTGACATTTAGGTAGATCGGGGCAAAGCAGGAGAGATGACTGTGTGGGGCTCTTCTGTCACGTCCCACCATCACACCAAGTCACTGGGATCAAGGGTACACTAGCATGGGTGAGTGTAGAGTGACACTTGTCACGCTAGGGAGTGAGTGACCCAAGGAACCCTTCATGGATTATCCCTTGGGTGTGTTAGTCACAGAGAAAAATAAAGGAGGTGTATTTGTATTCCACAAGGCATGGTGCCAGTTAGGAGAGACCTCACATGCTTTGGGCACAGGTTGTATCTGGGTGCAAGCACTTAATCACATAAAGGTTTTTTTTTTTTTCTTTCGGTACTAGGGGTTGAACCCAGGGCCTCACGCTTGCATGCTTTGCAAGTGCTGGACCACTGAGTTGCACCCCCAGCCTTATTTTTTTTTTTCTTACTTTTTGAGACAGGGTCTTGCTAAGTTGCGCAGACTTCCTCTGGTCTCGAACTTGCGATCCTCCTGTCTCCGCCTCCCAAGCTGCTGGGATTACATGCGTGCGCCACCGCGCCCGGCCAAGTTTTGTTTTCTTAAATTTGAAATCAAGGGAAAGGGTAGTACCATTTGACTCAAACACTTTAATCACACACCAGATTTCCCTTAAACGTGTAGGTAAAATATTTCAGATTTTTCAGGTATAGGATGGATTTAGTACCACCTGGAATTGTTGGTGAGTTGGTTGTTTGACTGAAACTGAAGAAATAGCCATGGCCAGCATCTCTTGGTCAACAGCTGGAATGTTCTGGTAACTCGTGCTTTCTTGGAATAGCGTAGTCTGTTTTATGTCTGCAGAAATCAAGGATAGCTTCAGTGGTGCCCCAGTATGTAGTATAAGTTAACCCTGTGCTGTCACCTTGTTTTTGTTTGTTTTTCCTTTGTTTTGATGAGAAGGAAAAAGTGATTATGCTTTTAAACTTCAAATTAAATAAAATCATCCCAAGATTATGATAATAAGGCCACAAAAAATTGGAAAACATTCTTATCCATTTTCTTTTCATATCCTGCGTTTTCATCTGTCCTATGTTGTGACGGGGAGCAACTGTGGAGCAGTCTTGTGTCTCTTTCACGCGCTGGATGTTGGTTGTCTGATGCTTGGCAGAAGATGGAGAATGATGAAAATTTCCAGATGACACGTATTCGTTTTCACCTTCATTGTATAAGTAACTAAATGTCTAAGTAGTAAAGATTTAAAGATTTTATCACCTCATGTAAAATTTTCATCCTCTTGAAAATCTTTGTTCTTTACAAATTACCTTAGTAAGTTCTTATAACCAGCTTCATCTTTTGGGCAAAGGAAATGTTCTTGAGGTTTTACTAAACCCAGAAATTAATGATTATATTTACTAGGTAGTCATAAGTAACACTTTAGGAAGGTTTCAGATTGCCTATACTGAGCCCACAAACACGTACGATTTAGATATGACTGAGAAATAACTCCCTAAAATCTCTCTACTCTTTGATCAACACAGAATTATTACCTGCTGTTTACTTTCTGAAAGAGTTTCCAAAATCAGAGCAAATATGTCTCTAAGCAGACTCCACTCCTTGTACTACTTTTCTCTTGGCCCACTCCCTTTGCCTCCCCCTGAATCTGTATGGTACTGTAGCTGCTCTACGCTGCACCATGCTAGGAAGCTTCCTTTTTGGCAGAGTAGCTTGGCAGCAAAACTATAGAGACAGGTGCATACAGAACAGACTGGGCACCAATCATGAGTCTTACTGAGTGTCAAAAATCTGAAAACACTTGCTGAGAACCAAATGTATTCCACTAGAAAAACCCTCTGTGGAGCTGTAAGCCTCTTGGACTCTTCTTTCTAGACTAGGGCTTGCATTTCCCTTCCCGTCATGGTAAAAGACGATGAAAGCCACCTTCGATCCTCACTGCTTTATGGCAGAGAGAGGCAGCAGCAGCCCTCCTCCCTGCCCCCAACCCCACCTTTCTCTGATCTTCTAACTAGAGCTAGAAGTCTCTAGGCTGTTAGCATGGGTGTTCTTTCCCTAGTGTAGCTGGAAGCAAGTGAACCCACGTAGAGAAGCTAGATCTTGGAGCGATCTATTGAGACCAGAGGCCAGATCAGCAAATGGAGGAACGTCGGGGTTGACCAGGAAGATCTTCACTGGTTGCACAAGGCTGTAAGTAGTAATGGCCTTAGTGATGCATGTTGTAATTTTGAATGAAGTACTGTGACAGAGGTACTGTCTTCTGAAAGTGAGAGGCCAATTTTAGTTCAGACCAGCCCTTAAAGGAACTTTTGGCAGATTTTATCGGCAATATTGAAACACATCTAGAAAAAGTTGCTGATTGAACTGGTTATGGGAATGTTATTTAATGACATTTGTAATTTATTATACTCTCATTGCTTTTTATTGATTATAGTATTGTATCACTTTTCTTCTTTACTCTGATTTCTTGATTTCTTCATCAGACAAGTAACTCTTGTGCATATATTGAAGTGGTTTTCCAGCTATGAATTCTTTAGGGTAGAAATTTATTTGCCAAATGTGAATTCTTTTGAGAAAGTATGAAGTTAATATAGACATTAACTGTGAAATGTCAGAGACAAATAAAACTCACTTACTTGAAAACTACTTGGCATTTTTGTTTAATAACTATTTAAAAATACTAAGTGAGGAGGTGTATTAATGTGTGAGGCCATGAGTTTTCATCCCCAGGACAGAAAAAAAAAGCAAAAATAACAACAACAAACTACCCTAAGTAAAAACTGCTTGCAGCTGTAGCCCTGTGGCATCTGATCCCATCAGATCTCAGAAGATCTCAGAAGATCCCATCAGATCTCAGAAGCTAAGCAGGGTCGGGCCTGGTTAGTACCTGGATGGGAACACCTGGGAACACCAGAAGCTGTAGGCTTGGGAGAAGGACCTGGCAACCCCCTCCCAAAAATCAATCTGCCATTGAAAACCCTATGAACAGCAGAGAAGCACTGACAATAGTGTTTCCCCTGTTGTACAGAGGGTTGCTATGAGTCGGATACCGACTAACAACACCTAACAACAACAGCACCTAACAACAACAACAACAAGTAAAAACTAAAGTAAATAGTTGAATTGATTTGATTTTCAAACAGTTTCATGTCATTTGGGAATATACTGACTGTGTGAAAATTCATCGTTCAGACTTCCATGGATATGGACTTTAAAGCAGTCTTAAGGCAAATGAATTGTATGTTTTCCCCTAGAGTTTTGGAGGTTTACACCATGGAGGGTGGGAGAAGTGAGAGGAACACACAGTTTAGTAGTTCCTCCATCTGGTTGACTGACATTTCACAAATGGAGCGCTCTCTCTCTCTCTCTCTCTCTCTCTCTCTCTCTCTCTCTCTCTTTTTTTCCCACAATACTAGGTTGTTGAACCCATGGCCTCATGCATGTTTTGCAAGTGCTGTACTACTGAGCTGTACTCCCAGCACACTTTTTACTTTTTATTTTGGTAAAGAGTCTTGCTAAATTACTCAGGTTGCTCTGGCCTTGAACTTGTGATCTTGCCTCCACCTCCTGAGTTGCTGGGATTACAGGCATGCGTCACTGCACCTGGCACAAATGGAACTTTTAAATGACAAAATTAATACAGTTGTATACTGGGATAAAAAGCCACAGTAAGTGAAGTTCTTTCTATAGCAGAGAGGTCCTTAGTAGGTATGTCTCAGAGCCTTCCATCATGCTTCCTAGAGACTCATTAGGGGAATGTGTGGAATCTTCCCTGCTTCCCAAGCCAGCGAGGAACCCTTTCTGGGGAGTGTTTCAGACACTGGGAATATAAAAACCTTATCTTCATTAAAAGGCCTGGAGTGTGTCATGGTCTAAATCCTATAGCATTATTTCTGTCCTATACAATTGTCTAAATGACTTAAAAATTGGGCTAGAAGGCCACTAAAATGAAAGAAAAATGGGTAAAGATGGCTAGAGAAAGCCACTCCTGAGATAGGAGGACGATTCCTAAGAAATGGACTCCAGAAAGCACAGAAATGCTGTGATGCTTAGGAGAGCCCAGTGCAACTTCTGGCCAACCCATGCCAGGGTTCCTATATGTGGATACCTGCCCATCTAGTGCTGCCTGTTTGGGACCATGACAGTTTAAGCCGCATCTCTGATGCCATCAGCATGGATTGTAGCTTAGTGCAAGGAGTCTAAAGACCTGCATTCACATGTGATAACTATTTCTTTTTTTTGTGTGTGTGATGTTGGGGATCAAACCCACAGCCTTATTCATGCTAGGCAAGCCCTCTACCCCTGAGCTACACCCCAAGCCCTGTCATATCTGTTATTCATTACTGGCAACTTTGGCTAAGTTACTTAGCCTCTCAAGATGTCACTTCTCTCAGCTGAATAATAAAGAACTAGTTATCCCTGAAGTTCTTCCCGGCACTAAGCTTTTGTAAGATCTGTAGTTGTCTTAAAGGTGAGCCATAAAATTGTTGTTAGGTGCCATCGAGTCAGTCGGTCTCTGACTCATAGCGACCCTCATAGGGTTTTCAATGGCTGGCTGTTTCGGGATTGCCTTGGGAGTGGATTGCCAGGCCCTGCTCCCATTTTTGCGGTGCTGGGAATAGAACTCTGGACCTCAGAGACTGCAGCGCAGTGCTCTACCAACTGAGCTAAATCCCAGCCCGAGCCATAAAATTAGTAGGTTTAAAAGAAAAAACCCAGTAAGATGACTTTGTATTCACAGAGTTCTGTTTTATATCTGGTTTATATCTGCTACCTCAGTTTCCCTTATGAAAACAGGAGGGGAGGAATCCTTGCTGCACACCTAACACCCTGAGATTATGGTGCAGTGCAAATGGATGACAGCTTGAAGGTGTTTTAAAATTGCTGTGCAGATGAAGGTAGCCTTTCTGCACACAAACCCAGTGGTGGAATTTAAGTGAGAGCATTCAGGCTCTGAAGGGTTGTCCTTTGCCTGGGATAATTAAGACTATCAACATCTAATTTACAGTTAACTGGAACAAAGCAAATGCCAGCCTCGGATGGTTACTCTTTGTCTGGCTTCCTGGCAGAAGACGTTTTATGGGTCCACGTGTGACTACTTTGGCTTTTTCTTTCAGAATCCCTCCTTCATTCTTAGAACACGTGGCTTCCCTGTCTTTCTCAGGGATGGTTATGTAAGACAGAGAATTGCTTGAAAGAACAGTCTGCATGATTCCTGACTCAAATTACAGCAGCTGGAGGAGATGAGCAAGAGAGAAAAGCCCATGGAGTACAAAGTGAACACAGCGAGTGGGTGGAAGCTGTTAGGAAATGAAGGGGAATAAAAACCCGAAAGTAGGATCCCGAGGCTAGCCCTCGTGAGGGCCCCAGTCAGGTTGAATGACTGTGTTCCAAATAAGGTTTCACCGTGGCTAAGAGCCTGAGAGGGAAAAATAGCTGCCTTTGATTTTCCTAAAGACTCACTTTATTTCAGGAGCTGCAGTGGCCTTGGAAAGGTGCTTGTTCATTCTGGTAAATGTCCTTGTAATAGAGGAGAGCTACAGCCTCCTTTCTCTGCGCACAGCTCCCAAGCTTTGCCCACTGGGTAGGCAGATGGGAGTGCTTGGCCTGGCACCTGCCCTTCATTTAGGGGTGAGAGTAAAAGCAAGCAAACAAACAAACAAACAAAAACCCAGAAGTCCTAAAAAGTCGGGACCTGCTATGACTCATCAATGGTAAACCCTAAAATGTCTCTTCAGAGCTGGATTGAAACCACCGTCTCCACTCATCTCTCCTATAGATGAATAGATTGGCCCTGGAGGGGCCATGGTGGAGCTTTCTCTTCCCTCTCTGAAGGTTGGCTGCAATGAACTGACTATAGATCAGACAAGAGAAAGGGCATTTAATTATTAATGTGCTTGGGGGAAATCACAGGAGAGTTATTGTCCAGTAACCTAGCAAGGCTCAGAGGCCTATCTTCCCTTCTTCATAGAGGAGAGGGAGCTGGGAAGATGTAGGCAAGCTCCAGAGGTAGTAAATGACTTTTAGGAAGGAGGAATGGGCCCAGGAAACAGTAACTTGTGACAAGTCAGTTAACAGTGTGGTGGCATTCCTAAATCTCCCTGATATCAGCTTAGTGAAACTGAAGGGAGGGGCCCCAAGGCAAATTCTGCTCTTTAGCACGTCCCGCTCTTAGACAGATAAGGGAACATCAGAGTAAAGTCTCTCCCAGCATCTGTTCCTCTCCAAGAGCCTTTAATTTAATCAGCATACCACAGTGCTATCCTTCGGGGTGAAATTCCCTAGGCTCCTTCACCCCAAAGTGAGGGCAAGGAGAAGGTGGAGTATGTACCCACAAATAGAACACAGCCCCTTCAACCTGGTCCCACATTTGGCTCTGGGGGCCTGGAGAGCCTTCCCTCTGGTCTCCAGCAAGCCTAGGCCTCTCTCCCTGTAACTCTGTAGCTCAGGAAATGCAAATGAGTGCTCACCTAAGCAAAACACAAAGATGAAGGGCAGATGCCCCAGTCAAACAACTCAAGACACTGGAGCAGGCACTCCCCTGCATTCCGGCAAGTCCAGTGGAGCCAGATAACTAACCTAAGGTGAACATCATCTTTTAAAGGATGGCTGAGGCGATGCTTGTTTAGCCAAAGGTGTATGTAGAAGTGTTGTGCCTTCCAGCCTGGGCTAGTTTTATTCTTAAGAATTTTACAAGTACCAAATGTGCTGTGAAGCTCCTGGCTAATTTATTACTAACATTGCTTATAATCCTAGTCAGGTTAGGTGACAGTGACAATGTCACTTCTGTCCAGCCCATGGCCAAGACTGGCTTCCTGGCCTCAGCAACTACAGGATTAGGAATGGTGGGAGAGCATGCACCAAATGGGGACTGTCTCTGCCATGCATTATTTTTTTAATTTTTAATTTATTTTTTATTCAATGGAGAAAAGGGTCTGAGATGCACAGGGTCAGGGTCAGAGGTGAGCAGGCAGCAGACAGCACACATCAGCCCCAAGTGGATGCCATTTTAAGGACCTTAAAATCCTCAAACGTGTCCTCATCCCTCTGTTGTTCTTCCTCCCCTCAAAACTTTGTGTTCTTAAACCCTGACCATTTCTACTTCTGAAATTCTTAACCACTCCTGAAGTTTACCTGACCAAAGCACTGTCTCGTTACTTCAGGGTCACAAATATGTTTAATTATCTACATGGTTTGTGTCCCTAGTGCTGACCTCACTGAAGGTTATAAAATGGTGAATGAAATAGACATGGTCCCTGCTTCTAGTCCTATGGGAGAGTACCAGTGACCATCAGTCAATTGTCCCTTTGATGATTATGGACTCATATGATGATTATGGACTCAGGTCTTATACATCCTAAGTGGGGTGTGTTAGACTGGACAAGGTGTGCCCACTACTCACTTTTATTTCAAAGATCAGTATTTTCAAAATCTTTGGGTGAGCATCCTTTGGTTAGGGCCAGAGCTCTTACTGTCAAACTCATTTGAGAACAAAAGTGTTGCAATAGGCACAATCTATTAATTAGTTAACAAATGCACCCCCACACCACCCAAGCACACTAGGAGAGAGTGCTCAGAAGTGGATTATCCTGTTTGGTGATTCGCCTCCAGACTTCTGAGCTCACTACAGCAGCACCTGTCTGCTTCCCTGGGCTTCCCCAGCAGAAACCAGCAGAAGCATTCACATGATCCCTCACTTGCCTCACCCTCATTCTGGCCCTGGCGTCACTAAACACTTGCTGAGGTCCAGGACCTACAGAAAGATACTTGTGGACCTGGTCTTGTTGCTCTGGCATCTGAGCCAGGAGCCATGAACAACAGGAAAGGTAGTAATACAAGGTGGTGCCTGATGCCCAAGCTGAGTTGCTACAAGCACCTGTAGGAGCTCTGCAAGGCCTGGAGAGGAACTCAAGGTGAGGGAAGATGAAGGCTCTGCTGTGGTATATAATGGAGCTTAGGCAAACTACAGGGAGGGAGATTGGTGGGGGTGGGAGAATGGCATTGTAGCTAAAGATAAGAGCGTGAGTAGAGGCATCATGGGGAGGTGGAAATGTGGCTTTCTGTCTGTGTGAGCGTAGCAAGTTACATCACCTCTCTGGGCCTTGTTTCCTCATTCGTTGGGTTACACCCTGTTGACACTAAAAGATTGTTGTATCTTAATGCAAAGTGTTCCCATATGGACCCACATGGTGGGTGCTCAGTAAACAGTGACCATAAAGTTGTCACTGCAGGTGAATGGTGCCGTTCCACGAATGACGAATGGGCTGGTGAGTTAGTCTTGGTCCAAGGTCAGCCTTTCACTTTGTACTTACAGGCAGTGACCTGCAAATCAGCCAGCTCCCTGCCTGTCTCTGGCCCCTTACTGTACAGAGGCCAGAGCCCCTCCTTGTGCGGTGTGCACCTTGCTGATGACCTGCCGGGGGTGCTCTGCAGCTCTCCCCACTGGTCCCAGGCCTCCCCCCTCCACAGCTTTACAGCCAGCAGACAGGGAGCCACAAAGGAAGCAGCCCCACCTTATTCAGGCCCTTACTCTCATACCTGGCCTAGCCTTCCACCTGATGACTCAGCCTCTGAGCAGCTTCTGCACACTCTGGCCTCCATACCTGTGTCCGGAGAGCTCTCAGCCCTCTCTGTACCACTGCCCTCCTAGACACCCACTGCAGTGGCTGAGTCTTGGCTGCATTAGCAGGATCCTCTAGGGAGCTCTTAAAATCCCATGGCCAGACCACACCCACACCCAGGACCAATTCTGTCCAGTCTCTGGGAGGGAGGACCTCCCTTTGCCCCACACCAGTCAGTAATTTCTAAAGCTCCTCAGGTGACTACAGATGTGCAGACAAAGCAGGGAACTCTAGCTCCACACAGTGCAGTGAGATCAGCAGCATTTCTATCACCTGAGAGCATAATTGAAATGCAGAGTTGCAGGGCTTGCTGCAGTTTAACAAAATCCCCAGGGGTTTCCAGCACTATTAAGTTCCAAGAACACCGGCAACAGCATTTATTGAATGCTTTCAATGGTCCAAGTGCGGTGTCAGGTATTCTATACACACCATCTAATTCTCATACTCTCCTCAGCTCTTACAGCCCCTTTGACAAACAAGGCAACAACCTGTTATTCATTCAAGTATCCTTATAAAACGCCCGTGTGAGAGGCTCTGTGCTGGGGACTAGGATAAAAAGAGGTGCTGGAGGCCGAGGAAGAGCCTAGAGCCCAGTGGAATGTGGATTTCAACATCTTCACTTATCAGCTGTGTCTTCCTGGGCATCTTCCTCTGTCTCTCTGAGCTCGCTTCCTCTTCTTCAGAACAGGACTAATAATCACACTGTACAGGGCTGTTATGATTCAGTGAGCAGGCCTGGATCTAGCGAGTGGTCAAGGCCGGTTGCTACTGTGACAGAAAAGCCCACCCAGGGCGGGAAGGAAGGAGAAGGACGAGGATGGGGGTGGGGGTGGGGAGGCAAAACCAGCGATCACGTGGCTCCTGAGAAGGGGGCAGGTGGGATGAGAGCCAGGTCGTGAGCGATGAGAACGTCCCAGGCGGGCCTCGGGCTGGCAGCGCCCGAGGGTAACGCGTTGATGCACTCAAGCTGTTCGCCTGGTTAAGGACGCAGAGGCGAGTCTCGGGTTATCCCACTAGTGGCAGCACGAGGCTGGGCCCCAGACTTTGACTTTTCCCCGCTGAATCCCTTTTGTGACTCAGAGAGACAAAGCCCAGGCAGCCCCTCCGGTCTCGGGGTCTATCTATTCTGGCCGCGCGGCCAGTGGCAGGCGCCAGGGAACCAGACGAGGCGGGCGGCGGCTCCCCCTTCTGGCCGAACTGAGCACAGCAGCGGACCGCTGGCACTGCAGGGCTCGTCGCTCCAGATGGGTGGGGCTGTGTCCATGGTCCTCAGAGTGCACCATTGTTTCCTGTAATTTAATTGTCTCTCCTGAAAGCGTTGCTAATTAAATCCTTTCTCCGCAAGCCGTCGCATACCCTCCCCTGCTGCTGTCTATTAATTACCCGGTGCATGGAAAGGAATTCTGGCCTGCCTGCAAGCTAGGTGGATGCCTTCCTGCTCTGGGCCCTTCACTCCCTTTGCACCTGGGGTCTGAGAGCAATCCTCAGTATTGGGGTAAACACAAGAACAGCCCTCCCCTGCTGGTGGTGACCTGCAGCCTCCATCCATCAAAATCAAATTGGTGTCTCTTCATCTCCCCTCTCTTTCCAACTCTGAAGCCATACCCCCTCTGCTTTCACTCTTAGGCACTATTCCTGCCTTCTCCCCATGGTCCACTGCACAATACGCTAGGCAGAAGGCTGGGGAACTGGGTTGGGAGGCCCAGATCACATAGCACATCCAGAGCACAGTCAGGATTAGAACTCTATGCTCCTGAAGTCTGGCCTTTTGAGGGTCACAAATCATAAGCCTCCAGGGGCCAAACAGGCAAGGGAAGAGTGTGGGTAGGTCAGTGTGGCACAATGGGGAGGGGTAGAGTCTGTGGCAAAGTAGAACCAGCTTGCCCCTTTAGGGTGCCATCCCAGTGACTCAGAGCCACTGGGCACTCGGGATTTACCATGCTGTGAACTTTCCAGGATGTCACTTACTGGCAGGGGACTTATGAGCACCCCTGCTCTGCTCTACCCATGGATCCCTGGCTCCTGCCCCACTGCCTTGCTTTTCTTCTTCTTGCCCTAGGCTGCTGAGAAGCCCCTAGGCCACTGGCTCCCACAGCTTCCTTCCCTGCAGAGTGTGCAGGCTGTGACACCACCCTCCCCTCTGGATGTCCAAATCGTTGGTTCTGCAGTTGCTGGCCCACCTGTCAGCTGGCTGCCAGGCAGGAAAAGAAGGCAGCCTCATTTCAAAGTGTTTGGTGGCAAATATGTCCCAGAATTTGACATTAATGTTAGGGAGATATTAATGGTGGGGATTTCAGGCATCACAAACAGACCAGAAAGGGGACATTCAGGAACAGGAAGGCTGGGGAAGAGCCCACATAAAGGACTGCAGGGTGTCTAGAAGCCTGTAGCACCGCTCTGCTCGGCTCTGTTCTGCTCCACTTGGCTTTGCTGGGGTTCCTGGTCATGGGGATCCAGGTCAGTGCTCGGCCCCTGGCCTGCAGAGCTTCACACCAACGCTGTCCTCAAGTGGGGAGGACTTCAGCATGCGCCACTCCAGTAGCCACGCTGCTGCTCAGGAGAGAAGCTCAGGCTTCTCTTCCCCCACCTCACAGATGAGTGGGCGCAGATGCAGGTCCTGATGTCTCCTCTCAAGCCCACTCCCTTTTTGGGTCTCTGTGCTGCCCCTGCCCTGGGCTCTGGGAGATGGCTGGGCTGCTCTGGCCCTCTGGTAGTGTCTGGTCCCCTCCTGCAGCACCTTTATGCTGCCTGTGTGGGCACAGTCCAGAAAGAGCTTTGGCCTTAACCTGGCCAGCCATCGTCCTAGAGCCCCAGAGAAGCATCCGCAGCTGGAGTGTGCTCATACCCCCAAACGGTCCTTCTCCAAACAAACTACTTCCCCCAGTGCCACTTGCCTACACTCCCCCGTCTGGGAAGGACTCTGTTGAATGAATGAGCCAGTAAATTAATGAGTGGAAAAATTGACTCCTTCTTACTTTTCAGCAAGAAATTTATTGGGTGGCTACGAAGGTCCACAACAGAAAGAGAGCCAAGTGTCTGGGTCAAAAGGATAGACTCCAGAGTAGGCAGCAAGGGTTTGAAGCCTGACTCTGCCACTTGCTAGCTGTGAGGCCTTGGGCAAGTTACATAATGTCTCTGTGCCTGTGTTTCTTTACCTGGAAAATGGGGCTATAATATAGCCTACCTCATAAGATTGCTATGAGAATGGATAATAAAGTGTGTGAATGACAAGGACCTGGCAGGCAGTGGATGCTCTGTGAATGCTGGCCATGATTACTCCTAGTAGTAGAATTACTGCATCAAAAATAACGTCAGTGCCTTACGCCATGCGAGGGACCAAAGGATCCTACCTCCATTCCTGCCCCCTCAGGGTGTGCAGTGCAGTTGGGAGACAAAACCCACAAGAGGGAGGGAGTCAACATGGCAGAGAGGGTAGTGGGGGGTTGGGCAGAAGATGCTGCAGAGGCTGGGCCTGTTGAGGAAAGGTCGTGTGGAGGTGTGAGATGTGGAGGGACTGGGAGAGACCTAGGCTAAAGGAGGAGATATGTGGGGCCACTAGGTCTTTGGGGTGCAGAGGGTCACCAAGGGAATTGCCTTGCCAGCCAGGAGGAGGGCACTGGACAGGAGGAAAGGTCGCTCCCTACACTCCAGGGTTCTGGCACTTCTGATTTCACTCCCACTGCTCGAAGCCACCTTGGTAGGACAGCCTCCTTCCGCTGCCCTTTGCTGAGGCTGGATAGGGAGGGTAGGGTGGTGAGGAGCTCCCCTGGGCCCCACTTTGGGGGCAGAGAGTTGAGGGATACTTGATGTTCCCAGCTGAACTCTCCAGCAGCTTTGGGCTGACTCTCTCAGAAGCGGTCTCCCACCTGGAGGACCTGAGGGTCATTTAACATCAGTTCACACTTGTCTCAACCACACAGGACTCTGTGAGCTAGGGTAGCTAGGGTTTGTAAGAAGTTATGGGCAACTGGGCGTGGTGGTGCATGCCTGTAATTGCAGCGCTTGGGAGGCAGAGGCAGGAGGATTGTGAGTTACAGGCCAGCACGGGCTACAGAGTGAGACCTGTCTCAACCTCACTCCCCCAAAAAACAAGTGATCAGAAAGAGGAGGCAGGGTTTGAGGGGAGCATGGCATAAGGACAGAACCTCCAACTTTGGCTGCAGGACATAGCCTCACACCCCATCACTCCCAAATAAAGACTTGGAATTCCCAGAAATCACAGGCACCTCTGTGTCTTCTGCACAGCTCTCCTTCCTCCACTCCTACCCTCACCCTCTTCATCTGCCTAGCTCCATCCTGCCTGACCCAGCAGTCACCTCTTCTGGGAAGCCTTCCAGTCCTCGGTAAAGTGAATGCTCTCCTTCAGGTTTCCGTCACACCCTGTCCTCCCATCAGCCTGTTCATGTCGCCCAGTGCTCCCTGAGATCAGGTACTGGGTCTCATTCATCTTTGCTCTCCTGGGTCCTGGCGTTATGCGTGGCATGAGCCAGCATCAGTGGGTGTTTGAGGAATGAGTGAGGTAGTTGAGTCAGCACCACTCATAGGAAAAGTAATGAGGACAGAAGCAGAGGCCAACATCAGGAGGAGCTGAGCTACCCTCTCGCACCCCTCCACCCTGACCCCCATCCTAGCACCCCCCACTGGTCCCACCCATGGCACGCCCCCCCCCCATGCTATCCCCGCCCATCCCAGCAGGCGCACTCTGGCTGGTGAGCAGATGCAAGGCTCTGCCTCCTTCCTAGCACTCAGGTACGGAAGGGGCATCCTGGCTCCTGGCGCATCACTTCTTTCCCCGCCAAGAAGAGGCTGTCTCTCAAGCATCCTGGAGAGTACACCTAGAGGCGGGGCAGGAGGGATGTGAGGGGGACTCTCATGGAAAATGAGGCCATTTGGAGGACACAGGGTACAAAGAGGAGCCAAGGCATTTGGAGAGCCAAATGCATGGACAGTGACAATGATAATTGTGCTCCTAGGAAGGAAATTGGTCTCTGGGACCTAAAAGCTGACTTTTTTTTTTCTTCAAAGTCTTGGTATGTAGTCCAGGTTGGTCCTGACCTTGTGATCCTCCCACCCAGCCTCCCAAGTGCTGGGATTACAGGCATACACCTCCACACTAGACCTCCTTATTATAGCAGAGAGGCCACGAGTTTAAGCGTCCTCAAAGCTGCCTTCTTCCCAAAGCGTCTTGAGATCCTGATGCCTTCACTGAGGCAGTTCTTACTTTCCCTGATCAACACTAGGACATGGGTCAAAGTGGAGTACCTACTTTCTGGCTGGGGATCTTGAGGCACTAGGGAGCGAAGGGTCTCACTCCAACACTGCATGTAGAGGCCAGCAGACCTGTGACTTCTACCACACAGTTTTGGGGCTCAGAGAGTTGTGCTGGGAAGTGTTGCCTCCAGATGTGCCCTAATCCCCTTCCTCTACGGAAGGTAGCAGAGTGGTGAGTCAAAAATGACACCATCCACTGCCAATTGATGGGCCAAGGACAGAGGTGAATACTCTGGGTGGTTCTGACCCCCAGTGTCATGATCTTCTCCCAATCTCGGTGCTCCTTCCAGCCTAGCCTTTGAGGTCACCCTAACCAATCTGTCTCAACCTTGAGGGCTATCTTGGACCCTCTCTCCGCACTGCTCTGGTCATGACTCATGTCTGAGAAGTGTCTCCAACAGCATTCTCCTTCTTAGCAACTGTTATAGTGTGAATCTAAAATGTCCCCAAAGGTCCTGTGTTTGAATGCTTGGTTGCTAGGTGGTGGTGGTGTTTTAGGGAGTCTGTGGAACTTTGGGAGGCGGGACCTAGCTGACAGAAGCAGGTCACTAGAGGTAGGCATTGAGGTTTTATCTGGGTCCTGCTATTCTTGTTGGTCTCTCTCTGCATCTTGATGCCATGATTTGAAGAGGTCTTCTGCCAGAAGTCCTGCCACCAGCTGCTCCACCAGGTCTCCCAGCCATTATGGACTGAGATGATCTGAACCATAGGCCAAAATAAATCTTTGCTCCCTTAAGTTGTTTCCATCAGGTATTTTGCCATAGTAATGAGAAAAAGAACTAAAAACCCAACCCTCACCCGTCCCCACCCAGTCCATTGTTGCATCTCACCCAGACATAGCATATATGTCTTGCTGGGTCCCTTCAACTTATTTCTTCTGCTTACTTTAGCCTCTAAGGCTCCACTCTCTGAATTCCAGTCTTGATCCTGCTACTCTCTGGCTCAAAACCTTCAGTGGTTCCTTACTGCCTTTCAAACTCCCTGCAGATCCCTTAGTTTGGCACTCAAAGCCTTTTGCTAGGATTTCAACACCAGCCTTAACTCCTTCTCATTCTCTTCCCCTTACCTGGGAAGGACTCCTTTTCCTCTCCAGCTGCTGAAATTTCATCCATCCTTCCCAGCCTGAACAAATGCCCCGTCCCCCGAAACACATCCTGACAGCTAGATGTGCTCTCTCCCTCTGCTGAGCACTCCCAGAAGTCTCTCCTGGGCTGAGAACTCCTCAGGAACAGAGTTTTTAGCCCCCCCCCCATGTGCAGAGCACAGTGGTGGGCACTTCAGGGGAAGAAGAGATGGGAGAAAACACATCAACACAAAACTTGTGCATTCCTTCAGTCAGTCATTGTTGAATATCCACTGTGTGCATAGCCCTTGCTAGATATCAAGAGCATAAGGGTGAAAAAGGCAGGTGTGGGTTCTGCCCATAGAGTATAGACAGCCCACGATTTAGAACATGTTGAGAATTAGCCACAGGTCCATTCATCCAGCTCCCCAACCCATCTAGGGGCTGGCTTGCTGGCCGGCTGTTGGCATGTGTTCAGGGAATTCAGACCATTACAACACTGGCCTAAGCTGAAGGCTCTTTGACAGTCCACACTGAATCAGCCCTCTGCAGCCATGTGCCCCAGTGCTCCAGGCCTGCACGTCTTTTGGATGCAGCAGAGGCTGTGTACACTCACCTGCTCACAGCTCACTCACTGCAGGGCTCAGTGCCCTCTTGGATGCCAGCTTCAGGGTCTCCAGACATCATAGGGGCGGAGAGGACAGGGTCCCTGTCTTATCCTCAGGGGCCATCAGCTTGCTGTGACAGAGTTGCAGACAGACTCCTTCATTCTCTTCCCCACCTGCCCTCTGACATGAGGAGCAGAACAGGAAGGGGAAGGAGAGGACGTTCCCATGTAAGACATTCCATCTCTGAGCGCTCCCAGAAGTCTCTCCTGGGGTGAAGCCTGTGGGCCCACAGACCCCAGCACCATGGACCTGCTACCTACCATGGCTGATGTTTAGATATTTTCCACCACACAACATGCCCCTGACCATTCACAATGGACCCTGGCAGAGAGTAGACCAGGGTCCTAGATGGTTGCTGGATTGTCCAGTGAGTCAGGGGTCCCCATGGAGGAGCAAGTGCAGGCGGGAGGTGGGTTACTCAGAGAATCTGAGTAATGGTTACTTATGAACTAAGACAGAAGTATTCTGAATATTTTAAATCTTTGAACAACTAAGATGATGCCATCAATGACTCCAGCCCTGCCAGCCCTGCCACCAGCCACAGAATCCATACAATCATATCAACCCAACTTAAAACCACATATTTTATTGATGTTCTTCACCAACAACAGAAGGCCATGTGCACAAATGCTATTCAAGTCTCACGCCTGGCAAACTTCCCACGGTCACCCCCACATTGACTTGTGTTTAAGGAGCTGAGTCTTTGCAGATCCCCCTTTCACCCCCTGCAATGTCAGGCCCTGTGGTGCTGAGCATCCAGGAGGTTGGACATGGGAAGCTGGCTGCAAAGCTTGAACTCTAGGGTCAAGAGAGAGCCATGGCCTGAATGGCCAAGGCACCTCCCACCTGTCCCACTCCTGCTGCTTATGTATGGCCAGCATCGGGAGTGAGGAGACCCCCAATGCCTCCTCTATTGAAAACGGTTGGGCTTCCCTTCAGCCTTCCAGCCACTCCCATCCCCTCCAAGTGGTCTGCCCAGCAGACCACCAAGATGCCAGAGTGACAAAAGGGTAGTAGTCAGTGCACAGATGGCAGTGGCAAGGTGCTGCTGATGGCAAGGATCTCATCCTCCTGTTTACCACTGTACTGCCAGACTTGGCCCAATGTTGGTCCTTGATAAGTGTATGTAGGATGAACAGACGGATGACTGAAAGAATGAACTTGAGAGGGAGAAGTGTGAGGCATTGAGCCATTACTACATTTGTCCTCTAGAGGGCGCAAAGGCAAGCCTTGGGTGAAGTCCTCTCAAACTGTGCTCAAGAATTTGGGGTGTTGTGTAGCAATAGTTGAGCTCACGATGGCCATTCACTGGACACCTCAGGGCAGGAGCTTCAGCCTTACTGCCCATATAGATGTTGGAATGCCTTGGGACTCTGTCAGGAGGGGCCACCTGTGTCATCCCCACTCCCTCATATGCCCCCAGGGTCTGGTCTTCTGTGTCCCAGAACACACAGCTATGTCCCCATCCAGAGCTAGTCAGATGAACAGGGATGGTCTGGTAATTGTACCCTCTTATTCTGGTCCTTCCCATCCTCCAGGCTTCACTCTGTCAATCTCCTCCCTTGGAGTTGAGCATGACCCTCAGACATTTCTCTCCTTATACTACCCCCACCTGACCCTGACATTGTTCCATATTCCTATCCTCCAATTTTAGCCCCCTCAGTCCCTATTAACATCTGGACCGTCCTCTTCTCGGGGCTAGGTTGGGTCCTAAATTTTGCATCATGGTTTTCAGTCTTTTCCCATGCCCACTCTAACTTCCAAATAACTCCCAGCCATCTCTGCAGATCTGACCCCTGGGCCCAGCAGTGGCAAAGAGGACAATGGGTCTTGGAGTGGGGAGGGATCTCTAAGCTCATCTAAAATGAACTTGTGCAAAAATCCCTTGCACATCATGCCTGGCAGATAACTGCCTAGGTCGTGCTCAAATGCCTCTAGTGGTGGAGCACTCACTACCTCCCCAGCTTAAGCTGCTAGAATGAATAGCCTTAGCTGCTAGAATATTCTTTTTATGGGGCATACATGAGCCCATTTGCTCCTCCCACTTTCCCCCTCCTCTAAGCGTTCTTCTCTACTTTCATAACACCCCCTCCCCCAACATGTTCCCTTCTGAATGGTTAGTTATACAGTGTCACACAGTCACATACCTCCCGAATTTGTCTGTGACTCTCCTTTGCCTCTCCCCTCCTCCTTCCTTTCCTAACATCTGGCAGCAACTCGGAGGCTGGAGACCACAGGTACTCTCAAAGGAGTTCCAGGAAAGGAAGCATCAGCTGGGTCCTGGCCTGCCTGGGGAGGGCAGCTGAGGCAAAGTGGACAGGAAACAGCATTTGGAAACCCCAGGCCATTGTGCTGTCTCCAGAGAAAGGGCCTTGAACCCTTGGAGTGGGGAGCAAGTTCCTGTGTGTTTTCCTCCCATTGCCCACTGTCTCGTGGCGGGGATGAGGACACACACCCACCCCTTCTCATCTTCCCCAGCACTTGGCAGAGCTGACTTGGCTGACTGTCACATGTAGAATTGTAAACATTTTCCAGCCTCTCAGCCCTGGGGAGCCTCATACTAGCAGCAAGAATCTGCTCCCCACTACCACCATGAAGGGGAGTCTCTCACAGAAGAAGTGATGGCGTGAGACATGTTGAGGGCAAGGGCCAGGTGGAGAGAGAAAGAAGGGCTCCAAGGGGAAGAAACCAAAGCAGAGGCCACCTGGCTGGCTGGTGGGGAGACTAGCAATGCCTGGCTAGCCGTTCCTCCTCCTTGTCAAGATACACCAATTAATGTTCTCTATGGGTTGAAGACCTGGGGTGGGAGCAAGGGCCTTTCCACCCCAAGGTGGTAGTGGGTCATGGGTGGAGACAAGAGTGCCATGGTGTTATGCTCTGGAGGAATTCAGACGCAGAGAGAAAGGACAGGGGTGCCTGCCTGCTACTTGTCCTGCTGCTTAGAGCTCTCGCATCCGACATTGAACATGGGGACCAGCAGGCCCAGCAGCCATCTCTTTCCGAAGACCTCCTGTAAGTTCTTGCGCCAGGGCCGGGCCCTCACTGCCACCCCCTTTCGAACCTGGTGGCGGGTCTGCCCCCGGAGAATCAACAGCAGCTGGTGGCAGCAGAAGCCAGCGCAGGCCAGGCCGACGGCAAACCAGAGGTAGAGCATGAGGATGACGAACATTTCAGAACCGAGGACAGCGCCTGTGGGGGAGGGGAGACAGCAGAACTCAATTTACACCTAGGCCTCGCACAGAAATGCCATCAGGGCAGGCAATTTTCGCTGAGAAGGAGGAAGATTAATGAGATGGAAACTGCATTTTGTAGCAATCTCAGTGCTGCAGCAAGGGAGAGGAAGGATGAATTAGTTGCCCAACTTTTCCTTAGTGCTGATGGCTCTTGAGGCAAGAGGGGAGAACTGGGGATCTGGGGAGATGGAAAGGAAGTGGGATGAGCTCAGCAAGGAGAGCCCCCAGCTTCTCTGGTACCCCTAGACCCTGTGCACATTTCCCTGCAGGCAGAAATATCCTTTCTTCCTTTCTCTCTTTTTTTTCTCCCTCTCCC
>VMDO01001554.1:112916-202526 GCA_007922755.1 Pedetes capensis | reverse complement strand
TCTCTAAGTAATATAGATTCTGGAAATGTAATTGAGCAATAAAAATTGTCTTACACGACAGTTCTGCTTAAAATGAATACTCTTAATTTTTGCTTATGTGAAAATGTCTTAATTTATCTTTAATTTTTGAAGATGTTTTTGCTGGATATAGAATTTTTGGTTACTAGTCTGCTTTTACAACATATTTGATAAATTGTTTTTATCATGTTGCTTTCAAGATTCTCTTTTATCTTTGATTTTAATAACTTAATCATGATGGTCCTTCTGAATTTATCCTATTTAGAGTTATTAAAGGTTTTCATTAAAATTTGGGTGTATTTAACCATTATTTCTCCAAATATTATTTTTCTTCTCTCTCCTTTCCTTCCATAATTCCTACAATGCATTATCATGCTTACTATTTCAGACTAATTTTAAAGTCTATGTTCCTTTCCTTATTCTTTTTCTTTCTGTTACTCAGACTGGATAAACTCAAGTAGCCTGGTTTTATGTTTACTATCTAGTTCAATCATCTATTGAGCATTTCTAATGAATTTTTCCCTTGAGTTTTTATACTACTTAAACTACATAACTTTTATTTGATTTTTTCTCTATAACGTACCACTTTACTGTTAATCTCTGTGTGGGAAGACACTATTCTCAGATTTTCTTTTCATTCTTGAGGTGTATTTTTGTTTGTTTGTTCTTTGAAAGTACTTGTAATTGCTGATTAAAATATTTTCTTTGTAATAGCCCATATTTAGGCTTCCTTACAGACTGTTTCTATCAGTATTTTAAAGAATATGGTATGGAAATCATACAATCCCTTCTCCCTAGGATTTGTTGTTATTGCTACTGGCTGTTATTTATTTGTTTAGAGACTTTACTGAACTAATCATATATATCTGTGTACTTGCTTGCCTGAGACAATTAAGGTCTCTGCTTATTTGTTTGTGGTGCTGGAAATGGAAGCCAGAGCCTCTATGGCCTCTCACATGCAATTCAAGAAGTCTACCACTGAACTACATCCCCAATCCACTTTCTTAAATTGTAACAGGCATGTGAGATGGAGATTAAATCTTATTAAAATATTATACACTTTTTCTATATTATTATTTCTAATTTTGAATGAGAAGTGTTATTTGCTTCTTCAAAAATCCTTTTAAGATTTTCTATACACATAATTGCATTTCTTCCTTTTTTTCTACGCCAGAGTAATGAAAACAGGGAAGTCTCAACCTTGTTAATGTACATTTTAAAAATTAAGGGCATGGGATATAGCTCAGTAGTAAATCTCTTGCGAAGCATGTGCAAGGCCTTAGGTTCAATCACAAGTTCCATAAAGAGAGAGAGAGAGAGAGAGAGAGTTTTAGCCAGGCACTGTGGAGGCATGAGTTTGGCAAATTTCAGGGCAGAGGCAGCCTTCCCAACTTAGCCAGACTGTATCTCGAAATAAAAAATAAAACAAATGTTCTGGGTGTGTAGTTCAATGGTATTACTTGCTGAGCTTGCACAAGGCCCTGGTTCAATTCACCAGTACTGTAAATAACAAAAAAAGAAATGTTGAATCATTTGAGCACAGGTGAAATAAAACATGGAAAAATCATAGTGGAGTTGGAAAGGAGCTTAGAGTTCATCAGTTCCAATCTTTGACTTAGTGGCTTTCAATAGCAGTCATGATTGGGATTTATGCAGCCAGCATTTGGATACTTGGAGTGATAGAAGATGCACTGTCTTTCAAAAATCCTACTTCATGTTGGGATGAATTACATTGTTGTAAAGGTCTTCTTTAATTTTTCTCTAAATCAGTTTCACTAAAGAATTTGCTATGGCTCTGCACTGTAGAGCAGAATTTGTCAATTTAAGTATTATTATCATTGTATGGGAGGATAGTTACAATGGGTCTGTCAGTGCTTTGTAGTGTTTTTAGCAGCATCTTTGTCCTCTATTCATTAAATGTGAGTACCACATCCTCTCCTTTATTAGTGATAATCAAAAATGTCTTCAGAGAGTGCCAAGTGTCCCATGAAGAAATATATTATCCCATTTGAGAAGCACAGCTCTAGAGCAACCCAAAAGAACATATTGTATGACCTTATAATGACCCATTCACACAAACTCATTCTGCCATATTTTCATCCAAGGTGTTTGAATTTGGACAAGTTACCTTCCATCTCTGAGACTCAAATTTTTTGCTTATAAAGTGGCTAATAATATATCTCTCACAGGCATGATGTCTGTTTCAGTAAAAGTAAATGCAAAACATACAGCATGTTTCCTAGCACTCAGTAAATGATCAATAAGTTCTAGTTCCTTTCACAGCCTCAAAAAGTTCTTCCTGGCAAATGAACTCTAGCATAATGCTCCATATCAAGCCACATAAACTTGTAAAAAAACTGAGCATTATATGACCATGGATCTCAAGAAATAGGAAAAAACATTCATAAGTTCTGAAACAGTTATGGCAGTGTAAATCCCCTAAAAATATTCAAAATGAAAATTATTTCAGCCCACAGATTCTTAGTGCACTTTTGTGGCCTTAAAAGCATTGTCAACTGTGCTGACACTGTTGTGCATTTCATGAAATCCAATCTCAATAAATATTGGTCTTGAAATTAAACAAAGACATAGAAAGAACTTTAATAAAGGAAGAATGGAAAAATGCATTTCCATGAATAAAAATGACTCCAAAATTTTCAAAGAAAAAGATACTACTAGTGTAATGCCATAATTAATTATATCCAAAATAGTAAAGGATATTTCAAAGCAATTTCATTAGAATTACATACATTCACACATTTTAAGAAAGGAATTGCTACATCTAGAGAAAAAGTAAAAAAATACTTATTTTATATTTCTTTTCTTTTTACCATCGATATTGTTGTTATTAAATGCAATTGAGTCAGGTCCTTAGTCTTACTAAAGGAAATACAAAACATAGAGTTACATTTCAGTATCAGAAAAAAAATAAATCTTAGTATAAGTATGTCCCCAAATGTTAGAGGGAACATGTGTATAAAAAAAGATTTTGCATTGTTTTCCTGAAATTCAAATTTAACTGAACATTTCAGTTTTGGTTTTTCTAGTTTGCATATTCTATATCTGGCTATCTGGATCTTCTCTAATCGACTTGTGGTAAATTTAATGCAGTCACTTGTTCTCTTTGCCCTAGAATATGTGTTCCTTGCCTTCTGCCTACTTAAAATCCCCAAACTGCACAGAATGATATGTGCTTTCCATGGACAAAACATAGTGTTCATATGTAGCATTCTTCAAAAAATGAAGTTTTAGCCTGCCTTTACCATTTTAAATTCCCTTTTCTCCTTCAAAACACACAAATACCTTTCTTCCTTGACACTCTGCTCCACCTACATCTTATCTTTTTATGATGTTTCTTCTGCTTGTAATAAGTTTTTCTATCTGCATTCTCCTATCTTCTTCTTACTATACACCTACTTATGTATCAAGTCCAAAGTCAGCTGCAGGCCTCATTCTGTTTTTACAGTACTCCAGACAGAGTTAAAGGGTCATTCCTTTATTAAATTCTACCCCCGTGTAACTCTTTATTCCTATTGCAGTTCATGTAAAATATTAAATTACAGTGAAAACCCACAATAGTAAGAAATTGGATATTCCCTGGTTGGTAATTAACTCTGTTGCCTACTCTCTATTCTTATATTGGGGCAGAAGTTGAAGTAATATTTTATTTTGGCATCAAGGAAATGGTAGGATTTTTGGAGACAGGCAACTACACCTTGGGAACCATTGCAGGGGGTAGAAAATGGATGTCTAAATTTCATGTGCTTCTTGAATCTACCCATCCTTGACTTGTGAATAAAATGACTGCCTAATTCAAGCTAACTGATAGCTTCTGCAGCTCTTGACAGTGTCTGGTTAAACCACGATGTCATAATTACCTCCATTTTTATTCTATCTGTGCCAAACACCACCAAGTGACATAAAATTGCATCGGTGGTAGAAAAATACGAACTGAATCTTGGAGTACAAAGAAGCCTAACTCTGAACACTCATATTCAGTAAACTTGAAATAATGTGGCATTAAATTTCATAAGATTTAATTTTGGAGGGAACTCACATATCATGTTAAGACAGTGTTTTCTGTAATTTATCACAGGTGTTTTATTTATTGAACAATGAGTTCCATAAATGCAGTGACCATGATTTATTCATTTCTGTAATCTCAAAACCAACATAATGCCTGACACAGAGTAAGTAACTCATAAGAGAATAAAGGCATTTCTTGAATAAATACATGAAATATAGTTTATTTCCTGTTCTGTCAAAAGTGAGAAAATATTTAAATCTGGTTTAGTATGAATATCCAAATTCACTTAGCTTGCCCAACCTGCCATTTATATTATTGCTTATTTTCAGCATCATTTACTTCCTCAATGGAAACTTATTTCTAATCTTCATAATTCTAATTAATAAACCTTCTTTTGTAGATCTTGATAATGTTATTGTTGTGTACTAAAAACATCATAATTAAAAGTATGGATTCATGATTAAGGCACTAAGATACCAATTAAATACACCTTCTGTGCATTGTTCAATTATTAACTAAGAACCACTAAGGTGTAGATTTAATTAAACTTGCATGTGCATGAATTGTATAATTTGTCCTGACATATTTGAATATTAATTTAAACCTTTTTCAATGCAAATATTGCTGCTGTAGCACCTATATATACATATATCTAAAAAATTTGTGCTTTTATGCTTTTACTTCTACACTATAAATATTACCCACAATTTTACGGTATTTTATAACCAGGATTTTTGTAGCAGAGAGGATTTTAAGGGTTTTAATAATTATTTTATTGATTGTACTTCTACTGAATGTTCTTTCATTCAATGTGACAATGTTGTATGAAATATGATTTTATCTGCATACTTTTTCAAGAGTTTTCATGCTAATTATCAACTTAAAAACCTCCTACTAGACCATGTTAAATGTTTTGTTTTTCAGAAATAAGCTAATGAACAAACAGGGATTAGTCCATTCATCTTGGCCAAAGCACCCCTATGTTATTCCTTATCAGTAGATGCTTTGGGTTCAATATTTCTTTGACCCTTTAGACCTTTCCTATATTTTACTTTGTCTCTTTTCATTTTTTGCCTAGCAGGTCTTCTAAATGTCATTGAAAATGCAAGGACAAGTCTGAAATAAACACTGAGAAAGGAGAAGTTGCTATTTGGTTCCACTGAATTGTTCTCCAGAACAATGTTGTATATTATAGTACAACATCACAGATTATAACCAAAATGTAGCCTTTGTCTCAATATGTTGACTATAATGAGAATGATAAATGGGTTCAAATAAAACCTCTTTAAAACACACTGCTAGGATTTCTATCTCTTTCTTGGATACTCTAACTAGCTCTGTTTCATGATACCATTGTCTTTTTAAAAAGTAAAGAATGTAGCCAACAGTTTAAAGAATCTGTCAAATACACTTTGAATATGTCTACTGCAATCTTTCCAGTTCAGGAAGTATTTTCCTGTTGCAACACTGTTCAGTGAATATTTAGTCTGTTTGGCACTGTGTTCAAGCAATTGTGAATTGCTAAAGATGATCTGTTGGGTAGCAGAAAGAGTCACCTATCTGTATTTTATTTTTGGCCCCATATTAGTTTCCCTTTGCTGCTGTAACAAATTAACACAAATAAGAGGGCTTAAGACAACACAAATTTCAAGTCTGACACAGATCTGACTCAACTAGAATCAATAGTATGTCATTGGGGTTGTGTGTGTTCTGCATACTCCAGGAAAGAATCAATTTCCAAGCTTTTTCCAGCCTTTGAAAGCTTTTCTCATTGCCTCTTTCTTCTATCCTCAAAATCCATTATTTCATAACTCTCTGGTCATTGTTTCATTGTCACATACCTTCTGACTCTAACTTCAGCTTGGGAATGTTCTTTGAAGGACTCATCTAATTAGATTGGACATGCACAGATCATCCAGTATTATCTCCGCCTCACAAAGTCCTTAAACACACCAGCAAAGTCCTTTTCTCATGCAGGGTAATGACATATTCACAAGTTTCAAGAATAAGATATGAGAATCTTTGCCTATCACATGCCTCCTCATTACCAGTTTGTGTCCTCACTAAAGCATTTAACTTCTCTCTTAGTTTTCAACTTCAGCAAAATGGTAATAATGAACCACTCTGCTTAAATAGGATGGATTTTGTTCATTTTATTCTCTCCACTCCTTTTTGTAAAGACTGTTATAAGGTCTAAGTCAGATAATGAATGTGAAGTTTTCTAATAATAAAAATCAAATTATATTAGCCCCATATTTGTATAGCATTTTTTTTCATTAATTCATGTACTTGGTGAATAATCATTGAATGCTTAGTATGCTTCTGATGCCATTCCATATTTTAGAGATACAGTGGTGAGCAAAGAGACAATGTAGATACTGTAATGGAGATTTAATGAAAAAATAGGTCATGTATGAAAAGAATATTGAATGACTACTGCAGATAGTGTGAACAAAGACTACCTCTCTGAAGAGGTAAGCTAAAAGATGAATGACAAGGAGATCAGAAATAAATTTAGATTAGCTTTGCTAGACAGTGGGAAGAACATTCCAGGCAGACGTAAAAGTCCTATTACAGTTCAACTTTGGTCTGTTCCAGGAACAACTGGAAGGCCATGTGACTGATCATAATGAATAAGAGACAAAGTGAAAGAGCAAGTAATCGAATCAAGTAATTAAGTTGTAAAAGATAGTGAGGACTAGGACACATTTTCATGATAAGGATGTTCACCTTTTTTATTATTTAAATTCTAGGATGTTGAACTCAGGGTCTCACACATGCTAGGCAACTGCTCTACCCCCAGGTTGCGCCCTTGGGAAAGATCAGAAGAACCCATCACTCCTTGGGATTTGGGGAATGAAATATTACTAATACACTGCTAAAATCAATGCTGGTGTTAATGATAAGGGGGTTTTTTTGTTGTTGTTTGTTTTGTTTTTTAATTCTTACTGTAAGTGCTCCTTCTGCTGCTTACTTTCCTGCAAGGAAGTTAAGATGTTGGGGTTGAGGTAAGCTGACTCCCTAGTTAGACTATCCCTTGCTACCCTGGCTGCTTTGAGTAAAGAACTCTCAGCCAAGCAACCAGCTGAACCAACCTTATACCAGCACTGGTGGTTTTAAATTCTTGGTGGATGACTTGAGGAAGAAACTTGACAATTGTCACTGCAGCACAACTCTAGCTCCTGAAGGTGCAACTCTAGCCATGACTGATCCATTTTGCAGCTTATACTGGACTTTTTGTTATCATAAGCCTAAGTGGGGCTGGGATTTAGCTCAGTGGGTAGAGCACTGCGCTGCAGTCTCTGGGGCCCCGAGTTCAATTCCCAGCACCGCAAAAATGGGAGAAGGGCCTGGCAACCCACTCCCAAGGCAATCCCGAAGCACTCAGCCATTGAAAACCCTATAAGGGTCGCTATGAGTCGGATACCGACTCGACGGCACCTAACAACAACAACAACAACAAGCCTAAGTGAACTCTAGATGACCCTGTGACCAAGCAAGCCAGGTCAGAAGGGGAGAAATTCCCCTGCTGGCCCAGCAGAGGGACCGCTGTGATTTGTGCAAAAGGGACTACTGTGACCGGGCAAAAGAGACTATGGTGTGATTGGTGTAATCTCCCACTTGCCTAAGAAGTTTCTGTGTTTGGTGCCAGCTCCAATCCTCTGACCGTATAAGAAGGCTGTTCTGCTCACGTAGTGAGCTGGCCATGAGACACCCTCTATTACTACTTCTTGATGTTGCAACATTATGCCC
This sequence comes from Pedetes capensis, assembly GCA_007922755.1. Lineage (NCBI taxonomy): Eukaryota > Metazoa > Chordata > Mammalia > Rodentia > Pedetidae > Pedetes > Pedetes capensis. The sequence goes on along the minus strand of VMDO01001554.1, from coordinate 194,728 downwards.
AGTAAAAGGCTTCTCTTGAGTGCTTTTTGCCTACTGTTAGTAGTACAGGCTGATCTGGGACCATGAAAAAAGAGGAAGTGGAGACAGCAAATATATGGTGATGGCAGTGGTAAGGAACACCAGATACAGTGGAGCAACAGTGGCAGAGGCAGTAAAGCACTCAGAATACCAAGCTGCAGAAGCAGCAAAGCAGCTGAAGAAGAGGCAAGGCTGGAAGACCAACAACCATCAGCAGTAGCAGAAGCAGCAGCAGCAGGAGTAACAGCAGCAGAAGAGCCACAATAGCTGACTCCCAAGTGGTGGCAACAGTGACAGCAGCCATTGCAATAAGAGGTAGCTAAACAGTTTGAGAGGTCAACCAGAGCAGGAAGAAGAGGGATGGAGGAAGAGAGATAAAAGACTGTAAAGAGCCAGGAGAGATAAACCACAGGCCCTGGACCCTGGAAGAGCTCCAGAAAGCTGCTGAATCTTTAGGACCAAGGGTCTCAGGGACCCCAGGCCTTTGAGCTATACCATTGGCCACTATCTAGGACTGAGGAAAGCCAATACCTGGTCATTCTTAAGAGCTACAGCACCTGCTGTTAGGGATGAGGAATCCCCCTGATACCTGGAACTCCCAATGCAGGAGCTACAATACCAGCTGCTGTGAAGGGCTTTAGATCCCAACCTCCTAGCCCTGCACAGGAGCTATAACACTTGGAGGGCTGAGGAATCTCAACCTCCTTGGCCTACATAAGAGCTTGAAACAGAAGAAGGTGCCACTTTCTGCTGCTGCTATCACTGTTCACTGCCATCAAGCACTCAAGGATATAGATGCTGCCAAAAACCCGCACTTGAAAGGGCTTCTCCTTGGCTTCACACAATTTCTATCCAGGTAGCACAAAAGGACCCCACCCAGTTGATTGGTGACATCCTTAGTCCATTTTTAATTTTTATTTGTTTTCAAGACAGAATCTCATTAAGTTGTGCAGGCTAACACTGGCCTTGAACTTGTAATATCCTTGCCTTCACATTCTGACTAGCTTGGATTAGAGGTATGCACTGTGGCACCTGGAAATTTTATCTTTTCTCTTTTTTATTGGTCTTAAAAGGTAACTGATAAAATAATTCACCTGAAAATAAATATTGAAGTCAATAGAATTTTTAAATGACTTGAGATAATAAAATGATAATATTAAAGATTAAAGATTCTAGGGGAGAAATTAATAAGAGGGTCCCAGGAGATCTTTGATTCTGCCAGTTGTAATCCGCACATAGAAAGGTATGTCTTTATCTAAAGATATCTTTAGTTTACCATTACTCTCAAATAAAAAGTTTAGCATGGCTTTACAGTCTAGTTGGGTAATTGTTCATTACATATAAAGCTATTGTTTCCCCATCTTAGGCATCAAGTTTTGCTGGAGAAAATAGAATTTTTATTAGCAGGTTAATAGGTAATTAGCATCCTCGCTTTTTCTTTATTTTTATTGTTATTTTCTCATTGTTTTTGGTTTCTGAAGTTTTTCTATAAAGTTACTAAATGGATTTTTCAATCTTTCTAAAAATTCTATATAATTTTCAAATTATAGATGTTTCTTTTAAATCTCTCAATAGTTATCTCTTCAGTTTTTGCCTCCTGTACCTTCTTTTGCTTTTAGAAATATTGTAGGTATGTTTTGACCTCTTTATTTCCATTCTCAGTGTCCCTTAATCTTATGAATAAATAATAAAACTTTTAAGAGCATTTTTGATGCCAGGGACTGTTTGAAGCCCTTTCTATACATTCATTTATTTCATCATCACAGTACCCTCATGAGGCTTGTAGTTTATTTTCTTAATTTTATAGATGATAAAAAACTATTTCTTCTTTCCTATTTAACCCTAATGCTAAATTCTCAATTTCGGTGGCTGTGTTCTTTCATGTTTAAATATATTATCAATTTCTTCTTATGAATAAAACCTTGACTATCTTTCTTCCATAGTCATTTCATTGTATTTAATGGATGTTCTTTGGGAAAGAACATATTGTGGTGCTGTTTTTGTGTAGCATTAAATTTAAATATTTTTCATAGATTCATATTTGTATCAACTCAAGTTTCATCCATCTACCTTCAATTCATTAGTATGTGTTTGAGATCAATTGATTTTTCATCTGTAATTCTAATTTATTGCATATACAGTATGTATAGTAGTTTATCATAGACATATGTCATATTTTACTTACGTCAATCAAGGTACATTACATTACACTGGAGTAACACATTATATTCGTGCTCCATTACTTAACAAAAACAAAAGTGCTTTGTTTTCAATTTCAAGGCATATGGACTCTTAAGATATTCATTGGCTACTAATTTCTAATTTTAACACGTTACCACAGAACATATTCTGACCAATTCCATTTCTTTGGAAGCTTCCTTTATGATATACTTGTCACAGATACTCTGTTACTCTGTCTAAAAACTTTTCTTCAGGGATGACTCAGTGTCTCCCACTTGCTGAGAATATTAGCTACTAACAGCACCAAGTTTATCTACACTGGAATCACCCTCAGATGCAGGGAAATGCCTTTTGCAAGTGTATGCCTCTTCCTTCATGCAGCCTGTAGCCAGCAACTGCAGCTACACCCAGTGACATACAAAGCCCCTCCCAATATGGAATAATTTGGAAGTGCTCTCATTTGAATTGATTGAATTGATTGAGCCTCTCTAGCAACCTCACTGTGGCTCAGCTTCCTCTATGCCTAAAACTGGTGTTCTCACATATGCAAAGATGTTTCTCCAAAGAATATATCCCAATAAATACTCTTCATATAACTCTCCACTGTGAATTCTGTTTCTAGACTATCCAATATAAGACATTTGTAAAATTTTAATGTTATTGACTGTGGCATGTGTGTTAAACAGAGTATGCATTCTGTATTTATTGATGCAAAATTCTATAGGCATCTTGTATTTCTGCTTGATTGTTTTAATCATCTTAATCTATCACTTTCTAAAGAGGATGTGTTAAAATATTTCATTACAATTTTTTTCAACTTATTCCTTCCCATTATTATCTAGATATAACTTTGTATATTTTGAGATTGTATTGTTGACTGCATATATATATATATATATATATATATATATATATATATATTTGAGAACTTTATATAGTCTTGTTCCTTTTCAGTATACAGTAATTTTCACTGATGTTTTGACAGGATTTGTCCCAGGTTTTTTCTTGTCTTTTATTATAATTTCACCAAACTTTCGTTTAGCTGCAATTTGCCTATTACACCTTTTTACCATCTTTTCATTTTCAAATATACTCTGTACTGTGCTTTAAATATAAATCTTAAACACAGATGCAACAGTTAAAGAGATTTGCCCTGTTACGAAAGGAAAGATTAACCCAGAGTTGGAAAGAGACAGGGATCGTTATCCATTTCTCTCTTCAAGTGTGTCAGCAACATGCTCTCATATGGCCCTGGGTGAATCAGTTTTATTCTGTTGATGGTGTTGTAATGGACCTGAGAAAGCAAAGCCACAGACTATAGGGCAAAATTAAACCCAGTGAGGAGGCAGTAGCAAGGAACACAGGCAATGCTTGGCACTGTTGATACATTTCAGTTCAACATTACTACAAGACAGCTGGCATAAATTAGGACTGACTGAGTAAATTGGCATGCATAATCACCCTAATTCTCCTCTCACTTCCAACCTTCACCCTGTTGGCTAGGCTATTAGAACTATATTTTTTAGGAGAAATTGAAAGAGATGGGAGAAAAGAAAAAGCACAAAATTATCTTTAGAAATGAAGAGAATTTTCCTCAGCATAAAAAGCAAAAACAAACAAAAACCAAGAATTCAATATACTCAAGAAAAAGTTTTTTAAAAAGCCAAATATATATCTAGACATATCCCACCACACTCTGTGAATTAGATAAAGAAAAAATTCAGTATTTACATGGGGAAAATGTTAGTCTACAAGGAATCAAGAACAATGCTAGATTCAAGCTTCATCTTAAAATACTCAGTATCAGAAAACAATGGACTAATACAGAATCTCAGAAGTGAAATGATGTGATATTTAGAAGCTTTATTCAACCAACTTATCTCTTAAATATTAATAACTGAAAAAAAAATTCTAAATTTTTAAGAGTTAAGAATATGCCAATCAATTTGTTGTCGTTAGGTGCTATTGAGTTGGTGGCCAACTCATTGCAACCCTGTGTACAATAGGTGAAACAATGTTAGTGCTTCTCTGCTATTCATCGGGTTTTCAATGGCTGATTTTTTGGGGGGAGTGGGTTTCCCGGTCCTTCTCCCAAGCCTACAGCACCTGGTGTTCCCAGGCAGTATCCCATCCAAGTAGTAACCAGGCCTGACCCTACTTAGCTTCTGAGATCTGACAGAATCTGACACCACAGTGGTATGGCTGCAGGCTTGCCAATCAGTTTGGGCAACCAAAAAAAAAAAAAAAGTCAAAATAAGAAAGCCTGAGTAAGGAATTCCTAGAACAATTCATCCTGGGTGCTGACATCAGTGAGCCCCACACCAGATTAAAGCCAACATAGCAATGAGCCCCGCTAAAGTGGGGTTATTGAGAAATCCTTTCCAAATAACTTCAAAATGAATCTTAAACACTGTTCACTGGGATTAAAACTATACAAAGAATTCCCCTGGAAAAATGATTTTCTCAGGTACATTTACCAATATGTTCAAAGTCCCATATGATTGTAGCTTCTTTATTGAAAAATATGTCATTCTTGGGGGAAAAAAGCCTATAAAGAAATATGCCAGAATGTTGGAATGACCTTCCTTGGTTATTTTGGAGGTACTGACTTTTTAAATGATATTGTCCTATAGTTTAATAATTTGATTAAGATATTACCTTATCATTAAAAATTATACTTACTGTGAAAAAGAAACAAACATTCAATACTAGATTTCCAAGAAAAATATATCTTATTATACATTAAGGTCACCATTCCCACCATCCTCATTTTATTTTTCTAAAAGGTATTTTTAGGAATTTTTTTTATCAATTGTAAAAGCAAAAATACCTCTCTGGACTATAGAAGATGATGGGATAGCCAAATCAGGAGTGAATTTAAAGAAGTTTTCATCCCATGGTTCAAAATCAGGGGTAGCTTTGCCCCCAGCAACATTTGGTGATCTGGAAATATTTTGGTTGTCACAACTGGGAGAGGAACAATACTGGCTGTTAGTGAATAAAGTCTAGTGATGCTGCTTAACATTCTATAGTCCACCAAACTGCCACCTATAATAAAGAATGTCCCCACAAAAATGTCAATAATACCAAGCCTGAGAAAATATAAACTTGAGTTTATACAGCAATATGAAAATTCTACTGACTGTACATTAAGATTAATTTACAGCCTGCAACTGCACCTTCACCCAGTTAATAATTAAGTTAATAAATGATGTTTTGTCTATTTTGCCACAATCAAAAAATAACTTATAGCAAAAAATAAAAATGGATCAAAGAGACTGCAACTTTTATCCAATGTTCAACAAAAATAATGTGACAAAGCGATTAAACAATATGTAGTTAAGAAAGAGAAAATTTGAAGGGATTATATTAAAATGTAATTTATTTTTAACCTAGAAGCAAAGAGGGCTGGGATTTAGCTCAGTGGGTAGAGCGCTGCGCTGCAGTCTCTGAGGACCGGAGTTCAATTCCCAGCACCGCAAAAATGGGAGAAGGGCCTGGCAATCCACTCCCAAGGCAATCCGGAAGCACTCAGCCATTGAAAACCCTATGAGGGTCGCTATGAGTCGGATACCGACTCGACGGCACCTAACAACAAGAAGCAAAGAAGTGGCTCAGGTGAGTCACCAACTTGTTTACGTGGAGAATTTCCATCTCTTTCTTGAACAAGGACCTATGTAATTTCCAAATTGTGCAGATGCAAGTTTTTCCTGTTAATTTTCTCTCAATCAGCCTATCACATAAGCCCCTGAGGTCCGTCAAGGTGGTTGCTCCGGCTTAAATTTATAAAAGTGAAGATTGCTTTTCTTCCTTAGTTAATGAGGACTTTTAAACAGGGTGCAGATTTTTAAAGTCTGCCAGATGTTGTTTAATAATATCATCACTCAGTCTTTGAAAAGATTGAATTATATCTAGAGTCTGTGAGGTCATTGCCCTTAAAAGTTTATAGTTTCATTAATTTTCTTTATGTGGATGTAGATAAACCCAAGTCTCAAACCCCTCCCCCACTTGTCCTTATATGCACATTTTCCTCAGACTATTAGATATAAGGCAGATAAAACTGAGTTGAAACAATTTGGGGTCAGAGATTTACATAGATTTTACCTTGCTTGTGTTGAAGTCAAACAATTAGACATAGTTTCTCAATTAGAGCTACCAATTTTGAATCATGCTGCTTTTACTAAGGCAAAATTGGGTCTTTGAGGCTGAAACAAATGTGTAATTGTGGTTTCCATGGAGAGGTGCCAATTTATAGGGACTTCAATGTGAAAATAGACTAATGAGATCAAGGGGAAGCCTGAATTACATCCAGGAAAATAATCATAAACTCTAAATCCAAAGGTAAAGAAAGAAATAGGAAATGCAGTGATAAAATGAGATATCAGAAATTTTAAGAGCACCACAAAATTAAGATTGAGTTTAAAACTATGACTAATGCAATAAATATTTTCTTGTCTTTTCACGGTGTTTTTTCTATGTCATTGGGAGAAAAAGGGGAATTTTCTTAAAAGACCTATACCAAACTTAATTATTAGGATTCAATTTTAGTTTTGACAACAATTTTAAATGGTGGAATTTGACAAGGAATCTTGGATTTCTTTGGTACATAACCCAAAATAAGAAATCTCATTAGAGGAACAAAGGCCTGGTAGTAAATTTTAGACTCTATCAGGTAGTAGAGATCGTAGTGAATGACCAAAAGGATGAGCTTAGTGGGAAGGAGAAATACCAATAGATTCTAAAGAACTTCAGCAGACAGCCTTTATATATTTGAGTGACTCAACTGCTGTGATTTTTTTGGTCAGCCATACATATGTCAATACAAAGATCAAATTTAAGAGGGAGGGAAAAATGCTGGGTTGGGCAGATCAGAGCTATTTTCAAATCATAAGATATAAGCAGATTAGTTCCACATAAAATGATTAGGAAGATTAGAGAGACTTATTAAAGGACATGTGTGTTTTAGAAAAAAAGAGTTGGGTTTCATTTATAGTTTTCTCAAGTATTAGTTTCTTCTCATCCTTTAGTCCCTTATTTTGCATCTATATAAAGGGGAAATTAATACAAATTTCACCTAGGAGTTCTATAGATTAGAAACCTAGTAGAGTCCCTGGCTCATGTGGGATCTCAATATATAAGTTATTGTGTTATTGTTAAAATTTATTATATCCTATGTGTAGGTTATGGTTCATGGACTTAATTTTTAACCTTTTTTTTTTCTCCCTGTACTAAGAAGTTGAACCCAGGGCATTGCGCAGTTTGGCAAGTGCTTTACTGATGAGCTGCACCCCAACCTCTACTTTTTATTTTACTTTTTACTTTGAGACAGGATCTCACGAAGTTGTGCAAGGTGCCTCTGGCCTCGAACTTGTGGTCCTCCTGCATCAGTCTCCCAAGTAGCTAGGGTATGCACCACAAAGCCCAGTCTAACTTCCAATTTTATATGCCCTGCCCCATATTCCTCATTATGTTTCCTCAGCTGTTCCCTAAATTGACTCTGGTTCACCATGCATTTTCCTATATCTTATCAGCCTTCTTCTGTTTGACTCATGTTTTAGTTTCCCGAGATATTTAATTCATCCTTTTCTGTAGCTAGATTTTTAGCCTGTCCTTCATAGCTCATCATAGTCCCAGAAACTTGAAAGATTATGACCTTCCCAGATTGACCTTAAACTAAAAGTAGCTTAAGTAACCATTGGGCTGGGATTTAGCTCAGTGGGTAGAGCGCTGTGCTGCAGTCTCTGAGGTCCCGAGTTCAATTCCCAGCACCGCAAAAATGGGAGAAGGGCCTGGCAACCCACTCCCAAGGCAATCCCGAAGCACTCAGCCATTGAAAACCCTATGAGGGTCGCTATGAGTCGGGCTATGAGTCGGATACCAACTCGACGGCACCTAACAACAACAACAACAAGTAACCATTCATCCCCATTTACCTGGAATAGTCCCCACTGATATGACTGACCTCCTACTTAGCTAAGCGTGTGTCCAGATTTTTTTGTTTTGCATAAAGCTTTATTATTAACAAGTGCATTAATGTGCACTGGAATCATTTTGGTAGATCTCTGGTTTGTACTACATGCTTCTGCTGAGGGTTCTCTCATTTAATATAAAATTCATGTGAAGGTGAAAGAATGCCCACTATAACAGGAAAATAAATCTGAAATATTACCATTCATGACTGATTCATCTCTTGGCCTCTTGGTCTTTCCAAGGAGCTCCATTTCAAGGACAGCAAATATAGTTATTCAAAAACAAAGTTGACATCAGTCTTAAGCAGTCAGTAAGAGTTAACTTTTCAGATTTGTGGAAGTAGTGGCTAACTACCTAAGTATACTATTCTGCCAGCTACTAAATGAATTCACCAATTTTACTGTGCTATGGCATGCTTGCCTACAGCTGTACCACTCTTGCATCTGATCAGTAGTTGCAAGAGAGACTGCCTGGGAATACCAGATGCTGTAGGCTTGGGAGAAGGACCCAGCAGCCCACTCAGGAAACAATCAGCCATTGAAAACTCTATGAATAGCAGAGAACTGGCAGTGCGGGACATGGCACAGTGTTGGTCTTCATTGTGTTGTTCTGTATAAACTTTTATCCATTTTGATGGAGATGTAATGATATTGGGGTTTCAATGTACATTTCTCTCATGATTATGATATTACACAGTTTTCAGATGCTTATTGTCTATTTGGATATCTTCTTTTTGAAGTGTCTGTTCAAGTTTGCGGTGTGGGTATGTAGGTGATGTCTTTTTCTTAATAATGTTTAGTGCTTCCATACAGTCTCAGGAAATGAGTCTTTTGTAATATACATATATTGTGAAATATATTATGAATGTTTTTCCCCAGTATAAAGTTTCTTTCTCTTTTTTCATGGTACATTTCGATGAGCAGTAGTTTTTAGTCGGATGAAGTGCAATATATCTTTTTTTCTCATGTTTTCTTTGTTGGTTTGTTTCCTTCTGTGTTGTTTTGGGGGCTTTTTCTGTTTAATGTCATTAAATAAAAATTCTATTAGGACATTGGCCTGGACTAAGCTTTTACACTAGTTCTGACAGACCCAACCAAAATGGAGTCATGCATACTGAAATCCCATGTCATCAAGACAAAACTAAGTTGTTTATCTGAACTGAGAAATCAGAAGAACAATAATAGTCAAATGACTAAAAGGGCCAATTTTAGACAGCATGATAAATAAGTGCTTTCTCTTTAACTTTTAAAAGGAAAGTAATTTTGAAATAACCAGTTCACATTTGTTCTCTCTTTCTGCTCTCTTCAGCCTGTTTGTTTTATTTATTTTATTTTATTTTGTTTTATTATCTATAAAGCCAACTTCCTTTGTTCAGCTCATAAGAACATTCATTCTGTTTTACAGAATGAAATGCTGCCTAATTCTAAAATCACAAATAAAAGGCAGTTAAATCTGTAGAGGCAATTTTGCATTTGACAATGCTTAATACCTTCACCCATACCAAGATCACAAAGACATCCTCCTATGTTTTCCTCCAGCCTTCACATTTCTATCTACAGTATGATCCATCTTAAATTTAATTTCTATATATCATTATGGAGTAGGTCTCAAAGTTCATTTATTTTGTTATTGGACATATAGTGATTCTGATGACATTTACTAAAAAGACTTCCCTTTATCCCATTGAATCTCAATAGTTTTTGTCAAAACACTTATTTCTCTTTTACACTGAAACATAGAGGGTGAATTATTTTGTGAAACCAGTCATTATGTAATTCAGCACAAAATGTTGTTTTGCAGACTAGAGAAAATTTGAGGTCACCTTGGGATGTAAGCAAGCTGTACCTCATATTAGTTTTTGCAATTAAAAGCCAGCCTCATTTATCATTTCTAGGGAACGATTTCTCGTTCACAACAGCTATAAGGACTACTGAAATGCTATTGTAATTGGCTCCCTACCAAAACAATCATTTCCAGATATATCTGATCATCCATTTCTCAATGACCTTGACCTGAAAATCTCTTCTTCTTGTTCCTGGGATGACATGACCCTTCAACTTCAAGAGTACGTGCTTAAAAATATTCTAATTTGGGAACTTGTGGACAGTTCCTTACCCTGGATTAGCATTGCTGATAACCTTGGCCACGTAATTTATCCATCTTTGCTCTTAGTGTCCTCATTCATCAAATGATGGTGTTAGATAGTTGATCTAAAAAAACCCTTCATTTCTGACATTCTAAGATTCAGTGACAGGAGTAGATGGTTTGCCTTGATTAACTGCCTGTGCTTTATCATTCCTTACAATGTTTGAAAGGAAGAAAAAAGAATGGTAAGCTTTTCCCCCCACTGCTTTCATTTGATTACCCAATTCAATTAACTTCAATTAAAATTTGTAGTTTTAATTAGTTTGTTCAATGGCTTTATAAAGAATCTCATAAATGTAAATCTTTGCCCTCCCTTTTTCAAGCATGGCAGCTGTCAAATACCTTTTAATTTGTGGCACCCATTTGTGGCACTGTGATTCATTATTCTTTGCTCCTATTTATTGATTAAGTCTTTTTCCTCTTTTTCTCCTGATAGTGTAACATTTTGCTTAAACAGAATTTTAGGAGGAGTGTTACAAAGATTTAAAATTAACTAGATACAATTTCACTCACAGGAGGGTTAAGTATTGTTAAAGGACTTCCAGCTCAGTTGGAATATGTCAGCATCCTAGATACATGTTTAATTCTATCTTGTATCACATGGCCAGCCAAAGCTAATGGCTGAATCATATGTTCTGAGAGCTACTGGGAAACCTCTTACATTGAAATATATTTTCCATAGCTGCACATAGTCATTTATACTTGTTTTTATTTATTTATTTTATTTTTAATTTTTTAAATTTTTTTGTGGTACTGGGGCTTGAACCCAGGGCCTCGCACTTGCATGCTTTGCAAATGTTGGACCACTGAGCGGCACTCTCAGCCCCTTTTTTTTACTTTTTGAGACAGTGTCTCTCTGCATTATGCAGACTGACTCTGATCTCAAACTTGCGCTCCTCCTGGAGCTTTGCCTCGCAAATTGCTGGGATTACAGGGGTGCACCACCACACCCAGCTTTATGCTTGGTTTTCTAGATACTATGTTTACTTTTTATTTTAATGTAGTTTGTTTGGTACATCAAAGTAAATATAATAAGAATATGTTTCAGGATGGTAAAGTTTATTGTCTATTTTTTAAATTTCCATACTTCTAGCATCTAAAATAATACTAGAAAATGATGAATATTTAACTATTTGTTGAATACATTGTTGTTGTTGTTAGGTGCCATCAAGTCCTGTGCTAATCATAGGGAGCCTCATAGGGTTTTCTTTTTTTTCCTTTTGCGGTACTGGGTGTTGAACCCAGGGCCTCACACCTGCATGCTCTGCAAGTGCTGGACCACTGAGCTGCACCCCCAGCCCATTTTTTTACTTTTTGAGACAGGGTCTCGCTAAGTTATGCAGACTGCCTCTGGTCTCGAACTTGCGATCCTCCTGCCTCCGCCTCCCAAGCCGCTGGGATTACAGTCGTGCGCCACCACGTCGGGCCCTCATAGGGTTTTAATAGCTGATTGTCTCGGGATTGCCTTGAGAGTGGATTGCCACGTCCTTCTCCCATTTTTGTGGTACTGGGAATCGAATCTGGGACCTCAGAGACTACAGAGACATGCTCTACCAACTGAGCTAAATCCCAGGCCCATTGAAGGATTAATATTTTATAAATCTTAAAATAAATACATAAATTAAGCAATGTTAATTGTACTACTGTTATTTATTTGAAATCTCTTGTCCTCTATTAATGAGTATTCTTATAAAAAACATTTCTTGATCATTTATTATATAACTATTATGCTAAGAATTTTAATGAACAATCCTTCCCTTACTGCTCAAAACAATTACATAAGAGAGTTACTATGATTATTTTCAATTTTTAATTATTAAACTAAGATTTTGAAATGAAAATAACTTACTAAAGTACCAGAATTAGCAAGTGACAGAATCAGAATTATGACTCAATTATAAATAATAGCATTGGAAAACTTAGATATTAAGAAAAGAAGAAAACATCCACCACTATCAAATAGCTACTATGCAAATAGTGTCATTATTCTGTCTAACATTTCTAAGAATTTTTGGTTTTAGCTAATTGTGTCAGAGGATATGTGTAAAAAACTATGTTCTAATTCTTACACCAGGTGGCACTTTGTGGTTGTGACTAACATTTTAGTGTTTGTTGTTACTGTTCTTACTATTACTGGTAGTAGTGCTAGAAGTTTGCCTGAGCCAGGCATTGTACCAATCACTTTGAATTTAGTATCTTACATAGAAAAAAATCTGATCGTATAAACACTTTATGCTTGACCAGCCCTTTGTTATTGGTGTGAATCTGTCAGTTCTTTTCACAGAGAAAATGTTGAAAGGAAAGAATTGAAATGGGCTGGTGAGAAAGAGGCCCTAGATAGAATGGTTAGAATGAACAACCTTGAACTGATTTTTCTGACAGAGATAATCAAACTGGAGTGAAACTTACATATAACTATCATCTGCCTACCATTCCATCCACTACATCCCTTTCCTTCCACATTAGGTCTGCCATTATCTCACACCAGCCTCTCACTTCCTAGTAAGCAGAACTTCACTAGGCTTCCCAAGTGTCTTCCTAACCCATTGCAAACAACTACCATACATATCCCTAGAATACACCTCAGCATTATTAAACAACCAGCCCAAAGTCACCCCCAAACTCCTTACTGCTCACTAAACCACCCCCAAACCTCTCTACTTTATATAAAATGATAATGTTTAAGTCATTTTATTTTCATGTATTAAGAAAAGAAAATGCAACATCTCAATCTTCCTGCAAATAATTTTTCCAAATCCTCTCCTCTTGTATGCTTAACCACCCACAGACTTTGGGCCCCGTTATTATATTTTTCCAGATATTAATGTATAAGAATTCACATTGTCATCTTCACGCCATGCCTTCACCATCTCTTCGCTCATACCTGCGCAGCCTGGCTTCCTAATGACCAGCATTTCTCAAGGGCAAGCGCCCTGGTGGCTGTGGACTAAAGCAACAATTTTGCCTGCCCACAGTCTCCTGCCTGAGCTAATGTTTCCACCCCACACAAACTCCTCATGAATATTAACTGGCTAGTTGTCAATCTTTTCTATTCTTAGGCACACTTTAAATTTTAGAATTTGCATTCCTCCCTTGAAGATCACATTTTATTCAGAGTACTCAGCTCTTTCCTCAATCTGCTTTCCATACTCTGTCATTATTGAGGGGAACATTTGACTATATTGCTTTCTTCATGTAACAGAGGTCTTTCATCTTGTTTTAAATAAGCCATTTCCACACTTATGCTATCCTTTTTGATGTCCTACCAGCAAGAAGTACTACTTACATAAAATTTTGCAAAAAAACCAAAAAAAAAAAAAAAAAAAAAAACAAGAACAAAACAACCTCCTCAGCTCAACATATCTGTTACACGCCAAATTACTAATATATATTTTTATTTGTTTTTAAAGCAAATCTTACACATCAGTAAAAATGTCATGGTAGCCAGGCATGGTGGAGTACACCTTTAATCCCATTGGCTCTGGAAGCGGAGGCAGGAGGATCACAAGTTCGAGACCAGAGGCAGTCTGGGTAACTTAGCGAGACCCTGTCTCAGAAAGTGGGGAAAAAAAAAAAAAACATGGGCTGGGGGTGCAGCTCAGTGGTCCAGCACTTGCAGAGTATGCAAGTGTGAGGCCCTGGGTTCAACCCCCAGTACCAAAAAAAAAAAAAAAAAAGTCATGGTTAGCCCAATACTGGACATTTGCCTGACATTTGTATACCATAGCTTTCCTATTGAAAACCATATTTTTCAGCAGACATATTTCATCTGCATACCTTTGTCCACCAGTGAAAATCATCTTACCATAGACCTTGGGAGCTTAGATCCTCACACCTCCTTCACATAAATTTTAGCAAGGTAACCACAAGTGATCTCAGAACAGGGAGTTCGTCCTGCCTGGTGGCCTGCCACATACCTATAATCCCACCCACTTGGGTAACTGATGCAAGACGATAATGAGTCTGACGCCACAGCCAGCCTGTGAAACTTAGCAAGATCTGGTCTCAAAATAAAAAAAGAAGGGAGATTGGAAGTACAGCTCAGCAGTAGAGCACTTGCCTAGCTTGATTGACACCTTGGGTTCAACTCCAGCCCCATAGGAAGAGTGGAGAGGAATGGGGAATACTTGTTTCTTCATCTCAAAAAAATTGTTCCACGGCAGCACTGTTATTGCAAATGTTCCCATTTATGCTGACATTGCTTTATCAGTTGCTAACTTTCTTTCTTGGAAAGAAGATATACCTGTTGAAAAGAGGAAGTACAAAGCCGGGCTCGGTGGTGCACGACTGTAATCGTAGGAACTCGGGAGGCAGAGGCAAGCAGATTGCAAGTTTGAGACCAGAGGCAGTCTGCGTAATTTAGCGAGACCCTCTCTCAAAAAGTACACAAAAAAAGGAGGGGGGGCTGGGAGTTGCAGCTCAGTGGGCCAGCACTTGCAAAGCATGCAAGCTTGAGGCCCTGGGTTCAACCCCCAATACCACCAAAAAAAAAAAATGAAAGAAAGAAAGAAAGAGAAAGAAAGAAAGAAAGAAAGAAAGAAAGAAAGAAAGAAAGAAAGAAAAGAAGAAAAGAAGAAAAGGAAAAGAAAAAAGGTAGCATAGGAAATCAACTGGTTCTCTGGAAGTCTTGTCCTGAGAGTGCTCATTATGATATTCTCTTGTACACCCTTTCTGTATGTCAAGATAAGTTGCCTTGACATTTTTTTGTTTGTGTGATTCTGGGGGATTGAACCCAGAGCACTCCACCACTGAACTGCGCCCTTAGCCCATTTATTTTTATTTTTTTATTTTGAGACAGGTTCTCGCTGAGTGACTCAAGCTGCCTCTGGGCTCAAACTTGCAATTCTCCTGCCTCCACTTATTGAGTCATAGGGATTACAGGCGCACACCACTGCACCCAGCTATCTTTTTTTTTAAATCTTTTCATTTTATTTTATTTTTTTTAGTGCTGAGAGTTGAACATAGGGCCTTGCACATGGTAGGAAAGCATTCTCTCACTGATTCCTGGTGAGAATCAGCCCAGGCCCTATTTTTCTTTAGCAGAACTGCAGAAGTGAAGCTTGACAATGTCTGGGATCCAATATGGAATTTATTCCCTTTCATTGATAAGGTTCAAACCTCTTGTTAATTTCCTCTCTCTCTCTCTCTCTCTCTCTCTGTAGGTGAATAGAATTGCATATATTGTACTTGTTGTTGTTGTTGTTAGGTGCCGTCAAGTCGGTTTCCGACTCATAGTGACCCTTTGTACAACAGGGGAAACACTATTGTCAAGTGCTTCTCTGCTGTGCATAGGGTCTTCAATGGCAGATTGATTTTTGGGAGGGGGTTGCCAGGTCCTTCTCCCAAGCCTACAGCTTCTGGTGTTCCCAGGCAGTCTCCCATCCAGGTACTAACCAGGCCCAACCCTGCTTAGCTTCTGAGATCTGATGGGAACGGATGCCACAGGGCTATGGCTGCAGGCATATTGTACTTAACACTCAGTTATTCTTAATAAGAATTTTGGGCCGAGGGAATAGCTCTGTGGTAGAGCACTAGCCTAGTATGCAGAACTACGGACAATCACCAGGGAACATGAGGATAAACAAAACAAAACAAAACAATTAGATTTAATTACTTCAAGAAGGAGGAGGAGGAAGAGAAGAAGAAGAAGAAGAAGAAGAAGAAGAAGAAGAAGAAGAGGAGGAAGAAGAAGAAGAAGGGGAAGGGGAGGGGGAGGGGGAGGAGGAGGAAGAGGAGGAGGAAGAGGAGGAGGAGGAGGAGCTTGTTCTCTAAATTCCAGCCAGACTACTATATTCATTTCATTTTTAAACTAATCATTAACCATTTCCCCCATATGTCTATCAGCTTGCTATGCTGTGAGGGCTTGCATGTTGTTGTGATGGTGAAAGCTATGCCACTAATATTTCAGATTCCAACAGGGCCACCCATGGTCGGCCAATTTCAAGTGAGCTTCCAAACTAAGATAGACAAGAGAGAAGGACCTGGCAGCCCACTCCCAAAACAATTAGCCATTGTAAACTTTATGAATAGCAGAAAAGCACTGCCAAATATAGTGCAAGAAAATGATCTTCCTGGGCGGTAAGACATTCAAGAAATAACTGTAGAAGAGTTGGTTGCTCAAAATAAAGTCCATTTGGTGATGTGGCATGTCTCAAAATGAGGCAAAACACAGTGGCTGCAATGATGGGATCAAACATTAAAAAATTGTGTTCATGGCAGTTTATGGTAGTGTTTCATTTTGTTATAGGTAACTTCACTATGAGTCGGATCCAACTCAGCAGCACCTATCAACCACTTATTCATACTCTCCACCATTCCCACTTTTACCATCCCTGCTACATTTTTCCCATTATCAGAACAGAGTCAATACTATGAAAGTTGATTTTACTGAAGAGATGTGAGGAGAAAGATATGAGTAACAAAATTGATAAGTAGGGAGAAAGAAGATGGATCTATATCAGTTTTGCCAACTCTCTGCTCTAAAACTTAACATATTAAGTTATAAATAAAATGCAATGGCTTTCCCACAATGATTGATAAAACAATAATAAACAGATAATTTATTGTGAGTTGTACTGAGCATGGAAAACTTCACAATGACACAGAAACTGAAGTCAGGGCTAATAAACTATTGTTGTTGTTGTTGTTGTTAGGTGCCGTCAAGTTGGTATCCAACTCACAGGGACCTTATGCACAACAGGCGACACACTATTGTCAGTGCTTCTCTGCTATTCATTGGGTTTTCAATGGCTGATTGTCTTTTAGGAGTGGGCTGCTGCGTCCTTCTCCGAATATATTATTAGGAATTATACAATCCAGATGTAGAAAATGATATGAACCAGACACAGAAGATGGAATAAATTTGGCTCACTAGCGGAAGAGTCTGATAATGCCAGGTAAAATCTGTCTTATTTAGTCAATTTAATGACACTGGTAGATTCTTTCCTGGTAAGTAAGCATCACAATCTTTTCTTCTGTTTTCCATCTCAACACTTCTAGTGTATGTACGATGCATGCCCTTTGGGCTATTGCTGACAATTATATGGAGGTTACAAAGAAATGTGAATAAATAAAAGGAAAACCTAGAAAGATGTGTTCATCACACCTCAACTAAATATCTTATTTATTAGGAAATAAAGTTATTTCAATGGACTTAAAAATAAAAAAGATCATATGCATGGCACAGTGTCAGGGAGCATTTTGTTCTGTTGTACTATGAATTTGGTCCCTACTACATGGCACATGGGCTTGGATTTAGCTCAGTTTGGAAGCGCTGCACTGCAGTCACTGAGGTCCCAAGTTCAATTCCCAGAACCACAAAAATGGGAGAAGGACCTGGCAATCCACTCCCAAGGCAATCCCGAGAGAACTATTGAAAACCCTATGAGGGTCGCTATGAGTCGGATACTGACTCGACGGCACCTAACAACAACAACAACATGGCACATAACAACTACAACAAAGCTATTTCATTAAAAAATAGCTTTGTTAATTATTGAAATATATATATACATATATATGTATATATGTGTATGTATGTATATATACATGTATGTATATATGTATGTATGTATATATGTGTATATATATATATACACACACACACATATACATACCTGGGAACACACTATTTAATTAACTTTGGAGACAATGAAATATTACTCATTCTTTCAGATCATGGAGAATTTCTGATAGGACAATGCTACCTAGGATGTTATCATTTAAAACTCAGTAATGGAAATAAAAACTAAGAACATTAATATAATACCAAAAAGTATGCAAAATAAAGGTCACTAGTCTGCAGAAACAAGATCATTTCTGGCATCAATCATTTAATTTATATTTGCTCCAGGTCAACCTTTTAAAAAATAAAAATTCTCTAGTCACAATTTGCCAATCTATTTAGGAAGCCATTATCTTCATTAAGGTCATGTGGTTCTAGCTGTCACACATCCTGGAGGGTGAACAGGGATGCCCTAGACCTGAGACTGAGTTTTGAGCTTAGTATTCCTATTTAGAAACATTTCAAGACATTTTGTTGTAAGGTATTATCAAGATATTATCCTGCCTGATAGAGAGTCAACTAGATACCTTGGAATCACTGGAAACTCTTTCTCATATCTGCCCTTATAGCACACACTTCCTGAGGAACTGAATCTGTCTAAGCCTTGTTCCGAAGATGCCCTTCTATCTCTTCTTGCCCTCTCTTTCCTGTGTTCCTATTATCTCAGATTCCTAGTGAATCTTTCTATATCCTGGGGGGGGGGGGCAGTGTGTGTGTGTGTATGTGTGTGTGTGTGTGTGTGTGTATGAAAAGAATGGTAAAATGTCTCTTAGGGGAAACATATGTGTTTTTAAAGAACATTAATTTTACAGCAAAGAAATTAGTGTGGGAAAGATCATCATTAATTATTGCTCTGCTCTCACCATTCATTTATCTATTCATTCGGCAAATGTGGTGTCTAGTTCCTCTGGCAGGCACTAGGACTATAAGAGAAAGCAAGATAGAAGCAACTCCTGTCAACATAAAGCCAAGCTATATTGAAATATTGGGAGAAGGGCCTGGCAATCCACTCCCAAGGCAATCACGAAGCACTAAGCCATTGAAAACCCTATGAGGGTCGCTATGAGTTGGATTCCAACTCGACAGCATCTAACAACAACAACTACAACATATTGAAATATATGAAATCTGAAAGTCTTCTTTTACTCAGAACCCCACAAAATAGCTCTGCCTTTACTAGAGTAGATCTGTGAAGCAAACCTATCCAAATCTTCCTGACACTCCACCCGTATAACTCAAATGAGCCCCTTGGTTATATCTAGATTCAGAATATAAGTACGTAGGGGTCAAAAATGTTAAATAACCTCACAAAATGACTTTAGGTTAATATAGTTAATAAGGAGAATTCACTAATTATAATATGTTGTTAAGAGGAGTAAAGATATAAAGTTGTTGGTATTAGGAGTAAAGATGTACATGAACATATTATATCTAGCATGTAGCAGATGCTCAAAAATGTTGACGGAAGAAATATTGACACATTTTTTCTTCATGTTATGAAAGATGTCTTATAAAAGTATTAAATGTCCTAAATCACTGTGAGGCTGTAGTGTTTCATCAAATTATACCCTTTAAATATGTCTGCCTATACCATTCTTGATAAATATTCAAAGACTTCAATATCATCAAAATAATTATAAAATTACTAACATTTTCATCTTATAAAACAAACCATCCTCCAGATCCTATTCCTGGTCTATAATAGTGATGAATATCCAGGACTATTTTATTCTCTGCACTCCATTTAGACCATTTCTATAACCTATAAGAAAATTAGGAACCCAAGAAGCAATACACACGAGTGCCCTTGTCTGAGCTTCAAATGCCCATAACCAAGGCTGTTGGGAAACATTTCTTATAGATTTCAGACAGAAGAATAAGATTTTTGAATCCTCTTCTTTTCTATTATAAAGGCCAGTGAATTCATTACATGGTCTTCTGTTGACCTTGTCAGACTCTGCTTCTGGCAAGTTGTCCATACTGGGACGCCTACTGCTCCATAGTCTTCATTTGTCTGAGGTTTCATAATCACTTGGCACCTCTTATAGTCAACTTTTTTTGTGCCCTCAAGCACAGACCTGGTCTCTCATCAAAGGTGTGGAAGGTTTGACAGTCCAAGTTTAACATATGGTGTAGTCTGTCTTCACGGAAGCTGCCTTCCTTTAATGCTATTCCCAAATAGTCATGCTGTTTGGCTGATGAAATTCAACAGGTATGCACCATGTCTTACAAGGTCTGTGGCTGCCAAAGGTGACATAGCTAAAAAAGATCTAACACTTGTTTTGATCTGCAGGCATTTGTCGTGGCCTGGCAACCTCAGGCATGGGCAGTGGGCAACAATCCAAGTATAAAACAAGAGGGCATTTTGCCATTTTAGCAGATGGACATGCAAAGAAGTAGCCAAGAGTTTCTGTAACAAGCACTGTGGATGTGGCTGGAGGACAAGACATGCAGCCAATAACATTCAATTGACTCTTTATCTGTTGCTTAGAAACTCCAGGTTCAGGAACAAAGCCTATTCTAATTATGACTTGAGCTCAGGGCACTCTCACCATAAGAACCAGGATCTGTGACTTCCATGGATACTTGCTGGGCAGCAGGAGTCCATCTGGGTCTTTGAAACTACCAACAGAGCCAGCAATGAACTCTGCACTTGGCATGAGAATTGTTTCTTCTGGAGTGAAGTCACCAAATGCAGTCTGGCTGTCAGAGTGAAGAGCTAAGGAATAAAGATGGATCACTGCATGCTTGTGCTCTTTCCCCTGCTTTTACTCTGAATGAACAGGAAAATCAGATGGCACACACAATAGGCAAAGGGTAAACCCTCCTGTACTGGAAAGACAGATGAGCCCCTACTGATCCAGAACTAGAATGAATAGAAAAACATATGAGGGAACTGGCTTCTGAATAAATACCTCAAAGAACCTGCAGGATTAGAGTAGAGAATCATGCTACGGGCTTAAGCTTAGAAGTCAGAACATCTAATTCCATCCCCAGCATTCTATTTATAGCTTTATGACTAAAAAGTTACTGAACTCTTTGAGATTCATTTTTCTCAACCAGAGTATGGGGATAATGACATTAGGGCCATGCAACTGTGTGTTAGCATGAACAAAGCACTTAGGACTGTTTCTGCATTAGTGAAAATACCACACAAGTAATAGTTCTCAATAGCACATGCAAAGGCTACACTATCTCAGATAAGCTTCAGCTTAATTGAATTTGAACACCAGAAAAATGAGTTCTTTATAAAAAGCTGGTTCAATTTCATTGCCCCAACCTCTTGCATGGTTATTGTATTGAATTTACCTAAATAGAATTGCTGTTGTCTTGTGCTAACTGCCACTGTATATCACAAATCATCTCCCACCTACTCTCAGCACCTGTAAGCCAAAGAAATTAAAAAAGGAACCAGATTATTCATGAATCAGTACCTAGTCCATGGCTAGTCCATTGTTTGTCTCATTATAAAAATATTTTTGTGTCCAACTCATCCATCTCTAATGGCTTCAGCTACTTCTTGCAGAAAAAGCCCATATTAATTCTCAGAACTAGATGGTTTATCCAACGGTATATCAGCCAGCTATGCTTGGATGTCCCACAAGTTCTTCAAAGTTGTGTATACAAAGTGGATTTTTATATTAACTCTAAATTTCCTAACCTTCAGCAATATCACTATGGCATCCGATCCCATCAGAGCTTGGAAGCTAAGTAGGGTTGGGCCTGGTTAGTACTTGGATGGGAAAATGCCTGGGAACATCACATGATGTAGGCTTAGGAGAAGGACCCAGCAACCCACTCCCCAAAAAACAATCTGCCATTGAAAATTCTGTATGAATTTTGTATGAATTCTGTATGAATTCTGTATGAATAGCAGAAAAGCACTGACAACAGTGTTTTCTCTGTTGTAGGTTGGGTCACTATGAGGCAGAAACTGACTCCATGGCACCTAACAACAATTAAATTTCCTAGCATACCTGATGTGTTTCTTCTGCATCCTTCAGCTGTCCATTTTACCTAGGTTTCTCCTATACTCTTAAACACTTACCAATTTGTGTGATATATTATTGTCCTGTGTATATCCTGTCTCAGTGAACTAGCCAGAAAGTTGTTCAAGCCAGAATTCCTAGACTTTCCTCTCCTCTTCCATCGTGGGGCATGCACCTCATTGGCCTAGCCAGATGTTCAGACAGAAGGAGCAGCCATACACACAGATAACTAAACACAACTCACTCAGGACCCTCGGGTGAGGAGCATAGACTCCTTACGCCCTCAGGAATGCCACAAGAAAGGAGAAAGGAAAAGGCTCGGGTGCTTTTGCCTTGTGTGGACTGAAAGCAGCTCTTTATTTTCTCTCTTCCCTGACAAGGGCCGAGAGGAACCCAAACATGTGTTAGCAGACTAAGTATGCAGCTCTATTGCTGCCTCAGGGGCAGTGGTGGCTCTTCTGCCTCCGGAGCTGGGACTGCAGACTGTACTCTGCTTTGGCCTCTTGGCTCTGGGTCCAAGAGGCTTTCCTCAGTTTGCTTGTAGTCCATCTTTCCTTGAGAGCACCATCTAGTCCTCCTGCTCTTGGTGGTCATGAGGAGATATGCTTCCGTGTTGCTGGTCGAATCCAGGGAGAGTCCTTTCCTTGTCCATGGTCCATCTGCAATGGAGTGGCAGAGTAGAAGGCAGCAAGCAACTCCCCAGCAGGACGCTAGCAGCCATCAGCTCACAGCATCACCATCAGCCGCCTCACATGCAGAATGAGCTGTGTTTATATAGTCCTTGTGTAACTGCCTTAACTGCCTCAAAATGACAATTAAGTGGGGGTGTGAGGGGCTAGTTGCAACCAATTTAGGAGTGACATTCAAATAAAGAGTGAAACCACAGTCACTCCTTGGGTAATCAAGGGGAGATTGGGGGCAAGATGAAGGTTGGATAATTCCCTACCCGCCCTCTCATAAATCTAATGTGCCATCTAATCTGAACAATTAGCCCTTTCAATTATACCTATAATTTACCTCATCCCCTTCAGACACATTGCCACCGCCAGTTAATCCCTCATCTTCTGTCTACAGAGCTAGCTTCAATGGTATTTGCACATATTTTTTTGTTTGAACTATGTTATTCTCAAGATCACCATAACAGGTTTCTCAAAAACTCTGGCCTTGCCATTTCCCAACTTAAAAATCTCTTCAGTGTCTGTGACCTATAAAAGTAAAAATGCCATGTTTCTGCCACACAAATCATTTCAGCTAAATATCTAAATTAATGAATTACAAATGTTTATCCACAGTATCATTTTCTCTCATGAATAGGAGAATTGAACGTCCAACTTGCTTATTCCAACTCCACCTGGATGAGCATTTCAAGCTAAGATTTATAAATTTCATCTATAATTTTACCTGATAAGCCTGTTCTCTCACTTTTCTTCATGTAAGTAACTAGCAACTCTGTTTACCTGTGGCTTTGCCCAAAAACCTGGGAGACATCTTTGTCTTATTTCAGACTCTCAACCTTATTTCAGACTCTCAAATCCAGTTGACTCTATCCTAGAATATATCTCAAACCTTACGATGTCTCACATCTATAGCCATACCACTCTACCATCCAATCTTGTCAGGTCTCAGAAGCTGCCAGGGTCAAACCTAGTTACTACTTGGATGGGAGACCACCTGAGAATACCAGGTACTGTAGGCTTGGGAGAAGGACCTGGCAGCCCACTCCCAAAACAATTAGCCATCAAAGACCCTATGAATAGCAGAGAATCACTGACATAGTGCCAGGCATGGCACAGTGTTAGGTAGTGTTTCATTCTGTTGTTGTACATTGGGTCACTATGAGTAGGATCCAACTCAGACAGTACTAATAACTATTATATCTCATAATATCTACTGTGTCACAACTCAAGAGCCTGCAATTTCTCTCCTAGACTATCAGAATGACCTTCTCTTATCTTTTAAAATCTTATTTAATATACTAATGATTCCATTTTATCTCTTTTATTGAGTTGTTATCCATTTAATCCTTGCATTTTCTTTCTATTCATTGCTCCAGAGTTTATAGTACACATCTTCATAGGTACTTATATCATTTCATGTATAGTGCAAGAAACTTACAACAGTATATCTCCATTTTCTCTCTCACCTCCTTTGTGGTATTATCATACATTTCACATTTTCACAGATGTAAACCTCATGTGTTCCTATTTTTGCTTTAAATAGTCAACTATTCTTAAAGAGATTAAAATGAAAAAATGTTTTGTTTTCTCAGATATTCATCATAACCTGTGTTCTTCATTCCCTTCTGTAGATCCAAATGTCCATCCAAACCTCATTTAAAATTTCTCGAGTACAGATTTTTGTAGTTGTTAGGTACAGATTACCTGGTAAGAAATTATCTCAGTTTATATTTATCTAAAATGACTCTATTTCATGTTATTTTTTAAAGATTATTTTGCTGGGTATAGAATTTAAGACTGA
Source organism: Pedetes capensis (assembly GCA_007922755.1). Lineage (NCBI taxonomy): Eukaryota > Metazoa > Chordata > Mammalia > Rodentia > Pedetidae > Pedetes > Pedetes capensis. The sequence goes on along the minus strand of VMDO01001554.1, from coordinate 170,383 downwards.
TAGCTCTTTTCTGTCACTACATTAGAAATGTCATTTTATGAGCTGGGCGTGGTGACGCACACCTGTAATCCCAGCGGCATAGTAGGCGGAGGCAGGAGGACCACAAGTTCGAGACCAGAGGCAGCCTGCGTAATTTAGCAAGACCCGGTCTCAAAAAGTAATAAAATGGGCTGGGGATGCAGCTCAGTGGTCCAGCACTTGCAGAGCATGCAAGCACAAGGCTCTGGGTTCAACCCCTAGTACCACACACACACAAAAATGTTATTTTACATTATCTTCTTGTGACTGTTACTTTTGCATATAATGTGTTTTTCTCTGGCTGTCTTTAAGATATTCTTTTTATCACTGACTTTCAGTAACTTGATTATGGGTATGTTGATATAGTTTTCTGTGTATAGTTACCTTGGGAATCACTGGGCTTTATGGATATGTGGGTCTATATTTTACATCAATGTACTTGGAAACATTTTAGCTATTATTTATTCAAAGAGCTGGTCCACTTACACAGTTGAAGACAGGAGCATAAATTTGTTGTTTTATCATTACTGGAAGCTAAAATCCAAAGTGATGCCTTTAAAATATGTTAGGGCAGGCTCTGTATCACATGTCTATAATCCCAGCTACTCAGGAGGCTGAGGCAGAAGAATTATGAGTTTGAGGCCCGAGACAGGCTGTACAACTTAGTGAGACCCTGATTCCAAATTTTAAAAAAATTAAAAAGGGGTTGCAGGTACATGTCAGTAGTAAAGCAGTTAGTTACTTAGCACATGTGAGATCTTGGGCTCAAGCCCCAGTACTGCAAATATATGTGTATATATATGTGTGTGTGTGTGTGTGTGTGTGTGTGTGTGTGTGTGTGTACACATATATATACACACACAAACATATATTAGATCATGTCACTATCTTGCTAAAAACCTTCCAATGATATCTCAGTTTACTATGAGTTTACTCATAGTGAAATTCTAAAAACCGTCTTCTACCAAAAATAATTCCACAACCAAATAGGTTTGATGAAGATTGTATATTAGATCTTCCTCTTAGAGACTAACAATACCCATAATCATACTCAACACTGTGAGAAGTCTTACTATTAAAAATTTCATGCCTTCCAAAATTATATGAGCATGTTTTAAAATAAGCCATTCTCCTAATCTCCAATGTTGTTGTTAAGTGCTGTCCAGATGCAACTCACAGTGACCCTATGCACAACAGAACAAAACCTACCCACCACTGTGTGCAATCTTTTTATGTTTGAGCCCATTATTGCAGCCACTATGGTTCTTCTCATTTTGTGTTGTGCCACATCAGCAAATGGAGGTCTCAGAGGCTTTATTACATTCCCATCATTAAGGTCTACTCTACTTTGAGGACACAACTCTTCCCCAGTCATTTCTTCAATGCTTTCAATCCTGTGGGGCTCATATTCTAGCACTGTATTTCACATTGTTTCTCTACTAGTCACTGAGCTTTCCGTGGCTAATTGTTTCAGGAGTGGGCTACTGGGTCCTTCTCCCTAGTCTGTTTTAGTCTGGAAGCTCAGCTGAAACCTATCTACCATGAGTGGACATGCTGATATCTGAAATACCAGTGGCTTTCAGCATCACAGCGACCTACAAGCCCCCACAGAACAAGTTGGGAGACACATAGGGAAACTTCCCATAGGATGCACTTCTTGGAAGATTTTAGCATTTAGCAAAATGTTCAGCCATGAATATAAACAATATCCTCCAGGCAGAATGTGAGGAGTGATATGGTAAAACTGAAGTAAAATATTTTCCCCCAATTTTATTTGCCTTAAATTGAAAATGAATGCTATGAGATAGATATGTTAAATTGGCATTTTTTAAGTAAAGGAAGGTGGGGAAAACAATTTGGAAATACAAAAAACAGATAACCACAAAAAAACCCATAAAATATTATAGAAAGAGAATAACTCTGTCTTAGGGGCATTCCTGCCACGTCCATCTTCTTTGGAAGAAAAGAGCTTCTATGGTACTGAGAGGCAGTCCCTCAAATAGCTTAAAAGTTCAGGCTCCCAGCATGTGACTTTAAGCAAGTCTACTAAATGCCTTAAGGCTCAGTTACCCCATCTGTAAAATGTGAATAAGAATAATTCCGAAGATTCAGAGCTGCAGACAGAAATAAACAAGACAATGGGTATAAAACATCAAATTCATCATACAGTAATTTTTCATTACATATTGTTGTTGTTGTTGTTAGGTGAGTTTGACTAAGTACCTGACTCATAGAGACCCTACATACAATAGGCAAAATACTATTGTCAGTGCTTCTCTGCTATTCATAGGGTTTTCAATGACAGATTGAAAGATTTTTGAAAGTGAGTTGCCATGTCCTTCTCCCAAGCCTACAGTATCTGGTGTTCCCAAGTGGTCTCCCATCCAAATACTAACCAGGCCTGTCCCTGCTTAGCTTCTGAGATCTGACGGGATTGGAAACCACAGTGCTATGGCTGTAGGCTCCTTACACATTAGCTAATGATTTATTCTTCACAAAGAAAACAAAACACACACACACACACACACACACAAACAAAAACTATGGCTCTGGAATAAACAAAAATCTACTAGCAAAGAAATGTGTATAGAGAGTAACCACAGAACTTAAAGGAAAGAAGGAACAAACTCTCTGTCAGGAGTATAGAGAGAGAAGTTGTAGTTCTCCCTCTTTCCATGTAAATTTAGAACTTGCAAAGAAGCGACCTTCTGTAGATCACAGTTTCCTCTGCTAAATGTTGAAATAAATATATTTTCCTGGTTGGGATGTTGAAATGATCAAATGATATAACAGATGTTCAAAGTCCAGATGATACACACATTATGTAAGAAATATTACATGATGATATTGAAGCCCTACTATAAGTAAAAGAACATAAATAAAAAGAACAGCAATGTCTGATCCAGACTTCATGAGATCCACTATTATCACATAAATAGGAAATTGATACATAAAGAGGCCCACTTATTTATTAGTCAAGAAACTCTAGGGATTCAGTAAAAGAACTAAGACTAAAATTTCAGTTACTCTTTATGCACAGACTCAGAATGGTTACAGTTATTTCTAGATAAGAATCAATGATGGCATTTTTCATTCTAGTCAGACACGCACGCACACACACACACACACACACACACACACACACACTCCTAAAGAAACAAAACAAAAATAATTCTCTGTTTCTGTTTTGCTGCTTTGCCACTTGCTGAGGAGACCAAAACTCTACTGAGCAAAATCCACATATCTCCCTTGAGGCCAATGATATTGACATTTTCTGACTCATCTAAAGATGCTTTATCCACAAGTCACAGTAAATCTGATGTAGTTTCATTCTCCATATCACTAATAATTCTGGCTTTGGCAGAAGCATCTTTCATACAAGAAAAACAAAGTGAAAAACAGAACCTAGATTCTGAGGTCTAAATGCAATGTATGATGAAGGGTCCTACAGTTCAGCTCTAGTGTTTGTCACCTAGAATACAGTTAGCTCCATAGAAAATTGGAAATAACTTCTTTAAACACATTAGATCAAGTCCCATCCAAACAAATATTTTCCACCATCTTATCTGCAACCTATTGAACCATTTATGAATATCTATTGACAAATAAGTAACATAGGCTGGAGGAGGAGGTGGAAGGAGAAAAATAAAATACATTTAATGAGAAAATCCATGAATTTTTGTAAAAGCAAAATGAGAATCTATTTTGGAGATATGGAATTAGTCATTATCTTTTTTCACAAGATGCTTTGGACATTATAGTTCTCCAGTCCAATAAATGGGCCATCATAAATGTAGACATAGTCCTAAATCCAAATTTGGAAAGAAACACACAAAGAGTGTCTCACTCTTCCTCACCACTCCCATTTGTAGTGGAGTAAATGTTTTCACACTCCATGTAGTCCTGGTAGAACTCTCAATTATACTGGCTCCTCCTTCCATCAGAGCATGTGAACATGTGACTCAGGGAAAGCAATCCTGGTATATCTTCCCCCAGGTTATGGTGATTGGATTAAGAATGGACACATATGAGGTGATTAAGATCCTCCAGGGATCCTCTCCCCACAGAAACATCAACTTGAACAGCTAAACTACCTTCAGAAAAGTTAAAAAAAAGAAAGAAAAAAACTAGATCAGCTACTACAGTGTTCAATATTCACGTAATAAGAAAAGATTCACTGAAGAATCCACGAAGGAAAGAATTGTCCACATCACTCCTCTCTTGACTCCAAGAAATGCTGTATGGAGACAGACACCTTTTGCTTCAGAGAGGGAGAGGGAATTAAAAACAGGCCTTGGACTGAAAAAGCAGTACAAACCCCATCATATATATATATATATATATATATATATATATATATATATATATATATTCCCCTTTAAAGTAGATCTAGCTTTTGCATATGAGTGAAAATGTGATATTTCTCATTTTGAATCTGGATTATTTCTCATAAATAAACGACCTCTAGTTCCTCTCATTTTGCTGCAAATGACATAATTTCATTATTCTTTACAGATAAATAATAATATTCCATCGTACATATATGTTATTGTTGTTGTTAGGTGCCGTCAAGCTGGTGTCTAACTCATATTGACCCTATGTACAACAAGGAAGGCCCTATTGTCATGCTTCTCTGTTATTCATAGTGTTTTCAGAGGATGACTTTTGGGGGTAATGGGTTGCAGGGTGGTTCTTCCAAGCCTACAGCACTTGGTGTTCCTGTGTGGTCTCCCATCGAAGTACTAACCAGGTTTGACCCTACTTAGCTTCCGAGATCTGATGGGATTGGATGCCACAGTAGTACAGCTGCAGGCATTGTGCATATATATCACATTTTTAATCTAATGATCTGTTAATGGACATTTGCTCTGATTCCATATCCTTGCAATTGTGAAGATGGCTGCAATAAACATGAAAGTACAGGTATTTCTATGGTATGATGACTTATTTTCCTTTGGGCATATGCCCAGGAGTGGTATGTTGTTGTTGGGTGCCATTGAGTCATGTCTGACTCATAGCAACCCTAAGTACAACAGATGAAACACTATTATTGTGCTTCTCTGCTATTCATAGGGTTTTTAATGGCTGATTGTTTGTTGGGAGTGAGTGGGTTGCTGGGTCCTTCTCCCAAGCCTATGGTACCTGCTGTTCCCATGTGGTCTCCTATCCAAGTACTAACCAGGCCCAACCCTGCTTAGCTTCCGGGATCTAATGGGATCAGACACTACAGTGCTAAGGCTGCAGGCTGGAGTGGTATAGTTGGATCATATGGTAGTTCCATTTTTAGTTTTCTGAGGAAGCTCCATACAGATTTCTACAAAGGCTGAATTAATTTACAGTCCCAGTAGCAGTGTAAAAGTGTTCCTGTATAAGTACCATGTGCTAACCAATTGCGCCACTGGAGCTTAAAATAATGTGGAGTTGTTGTTGTTGTTGTTGGGTACCATCGAGTTGTGCCTGACTCATAGTGACCCTTATAGGATTTTCAATGGCTGATTTTTGGGGGGATTGCTTTGGGAGTGGGTTGCCACATCCTTCTCCTGTTTTTGTGGTGCTGGGAATCGAACTCGGGACCTCAGAGACTGCAGAGCAGCGCTCTACCAATTGAGCTAAATCCCAGCCCATTTAAGTGAACGAACACAAGCTCAGAAAGAGAAACACCACATGTTCTCACTCATATGAGGGAGCTGATTCAAAATTATAAGAAGGAAAAATCCTATTCAAAAGTTGAGTCATAATAAAAGGGGGGGAGGGAAGATAAGAATGGTGTCAATATAAATGGTCTAGAAAATGCATGTTATTGTTCTAACAAGATAAAACAAAGTCCACTACAGGAAAAGTTTCTATCTTAAACAGAACTGGAACCCAAGGACATATAGAAAAATATTACTAAGTAAAAGATAGAGAAGACTTAGATGGAAAACTTAGATGGGAAGGGTGGGAGGAAGGAAAGCACAGGGGAGTGTAAGGGGTAACCTATATGAATAATGTTTATCAAAATGCATATATGGAAATGCCACAATGAAAAGCATGTCAAAATGAATCACATTAAGGTGTACATTAAAAAATTCCAATTAAAAAAATCAAAAAAAAAAGAAAAAAAAAGAAAACAAACAAACAACAACAAAAAAAAGTGTTCCTTTTTCCTGCATCCTTATCAGCACTTATTATTGTTTGTTGTATTGATAATAGCCATTCTGACTGGGGTGAGATGGAATCTCAGTGTAATCTTAATTTGCATTTTCCTGATAGCTAAGAATGTTGAATTTTTTTTTGTGTGTGTATTGGCCATTTGTACTTCTTTTGACAATGTTCTTTTTAGTTTTATTGCCCAGATAGTAATTAGATCATTTGTTACTATGGTGTTTAATTTTTTATGTTCTTTATATATCCTAGATATGAATCCTTTGTCAGATATATAGGTAGCAAAGATTTTCTCCCATTATGTAGGGTTTTCCTCTATTGTTTCCTTTGCTGTGCAAAAGCTTTTTAATTTCATATAATCCTATTTGTTAATTCTTTATGCTATTTCCTGGGCTACCAGAGTATTTTTTAAAAAGTATTGTGGTGCCTATGTGTTGAAGTGCTGGGATTTAGCTCACTTGGTAGTGTGCTATGCTCTGAGCTCTCTGAAGTCCTTGGTTTGATCCCTAGTGCTACAAAAATGGGATATGGATGTGGCAGTCCACTCCTGAAGCAATCCTGAAAAATCAGCCATTGAAAACCCTATGAGGGTCACTATGAGTTGGACCTGACTCTATGCCACCTAACAACAATATGTGTTGAAGTGTATTCTCTACATTTGTTTCTTGTATTTTCAACTTTTCTAGTTTTACATTGAGATACCTGATCCATTTTGATTGATTGTTGTACAGGATGAAAGATAAGGGTCTACTTTCATTCTACATATTGTTACCTAGTTTTCCCAACCCCTTTATTGAAGAGACTATATTTTCTCCAATCTATGCTTTGGGCACCTTTGTCAGGTGGTTCTAGTAGCATGAGTTGATTTCTGAGTCTTCTATTCTGTTCCACTGAGAAGTTTTTCTTAATGTTTTAAAATCACAAGGAAATGATTAACATTTGAGGAAATAAATATATTTTCTCTGATTTGAACAGCACATAGTGTATTCATGTGTCAAAGATATCACATAATACTCCATAAATATGTATGCCAAGTAATAAATCACAATAATCAACACATGGCCCAAATAAGCCCAAGATTTCCCTGATAATTGATATTTGGAGGCTGAAAAAAGAGAAGGGACACTTCTTTTTTAAATCACAAGTAATAATAACTTTGGCTTTGTCTCTTCTCCCATCACCGAAATTTCATGAAACCTATGTGCAGAAGGAAGAACAACTGAAAGTTGGACACAGAAGAGATAAACAAAAAATAAAGGTCTAATGATATCATTTGAATCACTGAATCATGTTATGTAGACTCAAGCTTCACCTCATCTCCTAGATAGATATGTCAGTAAACACTCCTTTTATCTTCAGGAGTTTAAATTGCATATATATGGTTTTTGTCTTAAAAATGCTAACACTGCGTATATTGGAGTATTTTATGATCAAAAAATGTTTAACTATCTTTAAAGGAACGGTGAGGACAAAAACTCAGGAAACATACCAGAGACACGGAATGAAATGACCCTCTTATTGTTTAGGGAGTGATTAACTTTCTCTATAGCTATGACCAGCTATAATTAAAGTTCATAAAAGTGTATCCCATAAATTACATTACTTCCATGTGAGTGATGGCCATTACAAAATTACTTTGCCAGAGAAGTCAGGCAGAGTAATATTTTGAATTGTCAATGTTTTTTCCAAGATATTTCCCATTACCCAGTCCCTTCTAATTGGAGCAACTCAGCATCTTGTCTTTACTACTACAGGGAAGGGAAAACCAGACCTAGAGGAATGTATAATTGTATTTGTAGGGTTTGAATTGCAAGAGTCTAGGTAGAAGAGAATCAGAGGGAAGTGGAGAAAGCTGAGAAGTAGATGAGACTCCTGAGATGTTCTTAGAAATACTATAGTAGAAATAGCCAAGTAGCACATGACTGATACAGACCCTGACCACCATCATCCTGTTTCCCAATGTTTTAAGGTAGCAAAGAGAGCAGGTAATAGATTTTCAAGCTCTCAAGAGGGACTCTTACGTAAAGGAGAGAGTGATACCTGTGCAGAGGATATCATAGTAACAACCTGATTGACCCAACGATCCAGGACCAGAACCATGGCTGGTACAAGAGAAGACTCCTGCAAGGAATCCTGTCAGAAACACATCTTTGTCCTCTGCATCATGAGCTAAGGAATATAGTTGCCATCCTGGGGAAAAGGACAGGACCTTGAATTGATTAAATTTCAATTCCTTCCATCAGTTGAATGAGGATTTGGAACACATATTGAGTAAGAGAAAACAAAAGTTAAATTTCTTAACCACTAGAGTTTGTGAGTGGACAGATTCATATTCACTATCAAAATTTTTAAGCTGAACATGGTGGGAAACATCTATAATCCCAGCAACTCAGGAGGCAGAGACAAAAGAAAAGGGAGTTCAAAAACAGAGGCAGCCTTCATAACTTAGTGGGGCCGAATTTCAGATAAAAATTAAAAAAGGTTTTGAAGTTATAGCTCAATGATAAAGCACTTGCATGGTATGCAGAGGTCCCTGAGTTCAGCCCTCAGTACCACAGAAAAATAAATAGATAAATAAATAAACAAATAAGTTTAAATTTCTAAAAGAAAAAAATAAATTTTAAAACATTTTTCAGGGTTAAGCAATAAAAATATTTCAAATCATTCATTTAATATTTGCATTTGAGATTATGGCTCACTAAGCTTAAGACTTTACATTATACAATTAAGTTTTGTTACAGGCAGTCAGCATTTTCTTCACATTAGCTGTTTTCCCAACCCCTGCATTTCTTCAGCTGTGCCTAACGATATTTTCTCTTCATGTGGTCAAAGAATCTTCTCCCTAGACTAACAATCACATAAGGCTAAACATAGGGAAATCTGGGTCAAAGAAGGTGGCCAAGTCAGTATTCCTGCTTTCAGATCCTCAACTCAAAGTCCACATCTTCTGGAGAGTCGATGGAATTCCATGTGCATATGGAGTGAGGCACTAAGACATAGGGGAAGTGATTTCCCATGATCCAGGTGAGTGTTGTTGTTGTCTGCTACAAATGTCTTTTGACACTTTTTCTTAGAACAACTACCATGGCACATTTCCTTTTATTCATTTTAAGAAGGAATAATATTTATCAAATACACAATATATATCAAGAGACATGCTAGCTCTTTGATATTGTTATAAATCTCATTTAACCCCCACAACAGTACTGGCTGGTAAATTTTATCATTCCCAGTTTCAAATGAGGGAAGTGATACTGAGAGGGGTTAATGACCAATTTTAGCTCATATTGTTGATAAGGGAGGAAACGAGGATTAAAGCAAAATTAATATGACTCTGAAGATCGCACATATCAACTATATTATATACCTCCCATATAGGAACCACATTAAAAGGTCTTTGATGGATTAATGTGGTTTTGGTTTTTCTTTGGTTTGGTTTTGGTTTCTGTATGTATGTATGTATGTATGCATTTATGAATGTTTGTGTTGCTGCTGTTGCCATTGCTGTTTTGAGCCAGGATCTCACTATTTAGCCCTGGCAAGGCTCCAGCTTGCTATGGAATCAGGCTGGCTTCGAGCTCATGATCTTGCATTCCTGTTTTCCCAATCTGAGTGCTGGGGTTAGAGATATGTGCCACCATGCTTGGCAGCTGGCTTAGTGTTAAATAGAAATTCATTAAGCACTGTGTGTCTGAAGGATATGTTTGAGCATTCTCACCCTTTTGATTCCTTTGGTCAAGAATCCTCTGCTCCTACATGTAAAAAAAAAAAAACTGAAATTAATAATCTTATCAAAGGAGAAAAGTAGCCCCTCTCACAGCAGTGTTGCTATTCTTTGTGTTTCTTGCTTCCTGAGATGATTGCTTTTTTACCTATTTTCTATTTTTTCCAACTGAAAATGGCCTATGGATCACAAGGGAAAGATTTTTTTCTTCCATTCTTGTGTTGTCTGATATGTTATTGTTCTTGTTAGGTGCTATCGAGTCAGGTCTGATGTACAATAGAATAAAACACTCTCAGACGTTGTGTCATGCCTAGCACTATGTCAGCGTTTCTTTGCTATTCATAGAGTTTTGAATGGCTGATTGTTTCAGGGTTATTTTCAGGAGTGGGCTGACAGGTCCTCCTCCCAGTTTTGTGGTGTTAAGGATCAAACCCAAGGCCTCAGAGTGCACAGAGCGGCACTGTACCACCTGAGCTAGGCAGATTTTCACATTCACCTATTCAAATTAGTATTCCACCTTGTTGTTGTTGTTGTTCTTAGGTGCTGTCCAGTCAGTATCCGACTCATAGTGACCCTCATAGGGTTTCCAATGGCTGTTTCGGGATTGCCTTGGGAGTGGATTGCCAGGTCCTTCTCCCATTTTTCCTTCTCCCATTTTTGCAGTGCTGGTAATTGAACTCAGGACCTCAGAGACTGCAGCACAGCCCTCTACCAACAGAGCTAAATTCCACCTTGTTGTTGTTGTTAGGTGCCATCGAGTCGGTATCCAACTCATAGCGACCCTCTGTACAACAGGGGAAACACAATTGTCAGTGCTTCTCTGATGCTCATAGGGTTTTCAATGGCAGATTGACTTTTGGGAGGGGGTTGCCAGGTCCTCTCCCAAGCCTACAGCTTCTGGTGTTCCCAGGCGGTCTCCCATCCAGGTACTAACCAGGCCCAACCCTGCTTAGCTTCCGAGATCTGACAGGATCGGATGCCACAGGGCTACAGCTGCAGGCAAATTCCACCTTACTCAGAGTAAAATACCAAGTCCTTGCCTCACGTGTTCCCTGACAGATTCTCCTACTCTTCTCAGGCATTGCTTCACAAATGAGTACAGGGGCTGTGCCCTGGCCATTGATCTGGCTGGAAAGGGCCTTACCCAGACAGCCTCACTCCTCATTCTCTCACTTGGCTCAGTTCTCTATTCATTCTGCCTTCTTGTTTAAAATAATAAAGAAGGCACATACTAGATACTTTTCTATTAATCCAAATTCACTTTACAAATATCCTCACTAGAATAATTATTTTGTTCTACTGAGCTTCAAGAATAAAAGCTCTTAAATGAATAAATAAAAATATACTCTTCTTGGTATTTCTTGGGGGAAACAACAGTAGATTTAATCTACCCTCTGCTGGTCAAAGATATAAATCAACACATTTGGCCTTTTGTACCACTGTACTTTTTTTCATTTGTATAAGCTGATATTTAAGTATTTCTTTTATTGGTTTATCATTTATTCATTTACTTTTTTATTCAATGAACATTTTGAGCATGTACTAAGTATTCAGTGGTGGGATACCAAAATGAACAAAATCCAGTTTCTATCCTCAGAGATCTGACAAAGTCTAGTCAGAGACATTTTCAAACCAGTATAGGATAACTATGACATGTATCACCTCAAGTTTTCCAGAGGAACTTCTCTACTAAACTATTCAAGACACTCATTCACAATATTATAAAAGTAAAAGGAGCATTCTAGAATTTCATCGTTAGGAAGCCAATATAACAAAAGACATGCTATACGGTGATTCACATTAGTGTACATACCAAACAGCACGCTCACTGTCTCAGCAAAAGAAAGATTTTAGTATGCTTCACATTCTTCTTGCTTTAATGCTCAATAATCACCTAGAGTGTTGCATGAATCATACCTTTAATGAAATCAAGAGGAAAGAGGAGAAAAGGTCCAAGAGCCAAAGTTTGTATTCATTATTTTTATGTAGATAAATGATAGACTCTCCTGCCGATTCTTGTTCTTGTTCTCTTACTCTTACTACAAAATTCCTACTGGAAGTGAAGATTAAGTGATAGTAGAGATAAAAATGAACAAGGAATCACAGCCAACACTGTCACATAATTTTAATTTAATTCTAATTTATTTATTACCAAACAATTGCATTTAATGTCATTGGAGAAGAACTGCGAGCAGAGTGTGTTTAGGGACCCAGTTTATTCCTGGGTGCACTAGGTTCTGGATAGACAGAGGAGGAAACATTTGATTCTATTGAAATGGAGGAGATAATAACATTAAAAGAGTCTAGATTATGAAGATTCTGTAAAATACAGATTTACTGCCTTGTTATAACTTCTGTGTGGTATTTTGCTTCAAATTTCTCCTATATAAAAGAATGGACATTGTACATGAATGAGTGTCCATGGGTGTATGTGCTATGAATAATTATGTATGTGAATTAACTTTATTTGCACACGGGGAGCAGTTAGCTCTCGAAGTTTTATAATCAAGAATCTATATTCTGAGTTGGGCATGGTAGTGCACACCTGAAATCCCAGCAACTTGGGAGGCAGCTGAGGATCGCAAGTTCCAGACCAGAGGCAGTCTGTGTAATTTATCAAGACCCTGTCTCAAAAAGCAAAAAAGTGGGCTGTAGGTGCAGCACAGTGGTCCAGCACTTGCAAAGCATGCAAGTGCATGGCCCTGGGCTCAATCTCGAGTTCTGGGGAAAAAAAAAAAAGAAAGAAACAAGGAAGAATCCATATTCTATCACCTCGTCCTCCTTGAATATTTATTATCTTTATCAATTAAATAAAAAAGAATTAATAGTCTGAAGTGACAATGACAACATGGAAAATATTTATTCTCAATTTATTCTCATTCTATAAAGTCATAAATTGCAAAAGGAATGTTCATTTACCTTCATTGGTAAAAGTAAATGATGTTCAAAACTTGTTGAGGAAAAATTGTATATTCTAATGTCTTTCATGAAGTAGATGTAAAAATCTGTGAAGTACAATTGCACAATACTTTTAAATCATTATTTTCACTACAACTTCTTTGAGACCTGAATCGTCCCATCTTTAAATGCTTCCATCACCTTACTCAACCAGAAGGTAGCCAACCTGGAGGCTGTCTCAAAAAGAACCATTCAAGCACTGAACATCTCAAATACCTAAGTGGCATGTCACATTATAGGAATGACAGTTTTTGTGCTTTCTCAGTAATAAATACAGAAGTGGTATGAGAATTTAACGAAGCTGGGTGTGGTAGTGCTTTGGGTGCAGCCCAGTGGCAAAACACTTGCAAAATATGTGCAAGGCCAAGGCTCTGGGTTCAATTCCCAAGTACTACCAAAAAAAATGATTTTAATAGGAGACTTACTTATTTATACCATCCTACCAGCAGTGAGATTGAGAGCAAGGAAACCTATGATGTCTACTGCCTCTAACTCCCAGGGATTCTGGCTACTTTCTTATTGACTCAGATCAGTTCATAGGGGGCTTTCTCCAGGGACAATTATCCATCTTTAATCTGTTTTGAACAATAATTCTGAGACAGTGGAACTACACCAAACAATTCCTCCATTTACAAAGTGTTTTATAAATTATTTTAAAGCCAACACACAGAATAAATGATGGATAAAGCATAGCTCAGTGGGTAGAGCGCTGCGCTGCAGTCTCTGAGGTCCCGAGTTCAATTCCCAGGACCGCAAAAGTGGGAGAAGGACCTGGCAATCCACTCCCAAAGCAATCCCGAAACAGTCAGCCATTGAAAACCCTATGAGGGTCACTATGAGTCAGATACCGACGACTCGACGGCACCTAACAACAACAACAGGGGACCTCAGAGTTTGACCCTACATTTTTGGGGCTGGGATTTAGCTCAGTGGGTAGAGCGCTGCGCTGCAGTCTCTGAGGCCCCCGAGTTCAATTCCCAGCACCACAAAAATGGGAGAAGGACCTGGCAATCCACTCCCAAGGCAATCCCGAAGCACTCAGCCATTGAAAATCCTATGAGGGTCGCTATGAGTTGGATACCGACTCGACGGCACCTAACAACAACAACAACAACAAAGCAACAGCAGCCTAAAAAATGTTCTGAGGGACTTACCTTCACTGAACACAACCTAGGGTACAATGCAAGTAACACAATATAGATTTGATACATCTCAATTGTCATTTAAAAAAACCTAGTGCAAAAATTGTCATGATTTGGTACTATAAGAAATGAGTGTCCAAGGAGAGACTCTTTAAAGAGTCTTAAAATAACCATAAACCAACTCAGTTATTTACATATGCAATTTCAGAGAAGTACACTTTTAGTTAAAACTTTCTATCAAGCAAATGACTTCTATTTACTATCCCAGTTTCCTAGGCTTTACTAAAAGATCATAATAGGAACAAAAAATAAAATGGTCTTTTGGAGCACCTTAAATCATCATAAAGTTTATCTGCCTCCAAAATGACATAATTATGGAGTTGAGGGCCAGCAACAAGAAAATGAGTTTGCTCCCTTAAAGGGCAACTGGGGTGTAATTGTTACTTAGTAGGAAATTGTGTGTTACACAATTTTCTTATTGTTCATTTCTGCCATTTCATTGTAGTATGAAAGGAATTGAAAAAATAAAAAAAGAAGAAATTCCTAAAATGCTAAAATGCTAAGTTGTTGTAAAGAGGGTAAATATATTTTCAATAATCATTAAAGCAATTTCAATGGTTGAAGGTTGGTTACACTAAACATCATCTCTATTGTAAGATTTAATTCAAACTAGACACAGTAAAACATCCCAAATAAAAACGTGTTGTTGTCATGAAGAGCACAGTAATGGATTACCTTGTATAGGCAGTGCAGAACGGCAATACTGTGGGAACTGAATCACTACCTCTACCTAATAGTGCTCAACCAAATGCATAATCGCTAAGACTTGACTATGAAGCAGGGTGAAGCAATGAATTGGAAAAACTGTCTAAATAATTTAAATAATAACAATCTGGGATAATTTGGGGCTAAATATGCTGAATAAGTGAAAAATTCTCTCGCAGCAATCAAAATAGAGTTTTTGCAACTGTTTTGGAACTATGGTCCACAGTCATTCTTCCATCACTGTATAGATAGGTATCTCTAATTCCTTTTTTTTTTTTTTTTTTTTTTTACTTTTTGAGACAGGGCCTCACTAAGCTACACAGACTGCCTCTGGTCTTGAACTTGCAATCCCCCTACCTCCGCCTCCCCAGCCGCTGGGATTATAGGTGTGCACCACCACACCCTGCTCCTCATCACCTCTTCATTCTTTCCAGGGAAAAACAGCTCTTTGTTTTTTTGAATTGTACTAGCACAATTAGCATATTATTGCATTGGTCAATATCTACTTCAATTTACTGTTCCAAAAGAAAAACTGGTACATATGCTGAGCCAATTAGAGCCCTTACATGAGATTTTTGGGATTCAGAAAGAATGGTATCTGCTCTTGGTAAAAGTTAAAAATCAGGAAACTCTGAGTTTGCCATAGCCATGTGCCTTATTCTGTTCTGCTGCTGTAACAGAATACCGCAGCCTTGATAATTTTTAAAGAAAACAAATTTATTTCTCACAGTTATAGATGCTGAGATGCCCATGATGGAAGGAGTGCACCTAGTGATGGCCTTACTGGGTTGTAACATAGTACAGGGCATCTTATGGCCAGGAAGAGTTGAATAAGACAGAGAGATGGGGGGAATGTATGTCATACCCACTTTTGTGATAACTAACCCACTCCATTGATAATGGCATTATCTCATCCATGAAGGCAGAGCCCTCAGAACCTAATTACCTAAAGGTTTCACCTCTTAATACTGTTTCCAATGGTGACTAAAATTCAACATGGGTTTTCGAGGAGTCCATCAAACCATAGCACTATGGAAAAATCTGCTTATAGAAAGAGAAAATTGTTAAGCTAGTGATTAGTTGAAAAGAGAATATAGCAAGAATCCTGATAGTAATTAAAACCCGGTTGTCTTCCTTACCCAACCCAGAGGAGTTTTGCTTCTTTGAGCCAATAAATTTTCTCTTTAGACCAGATCTGGGTTGAACTTCTCAACTGAACTCATACAAATTGATGTGTAACATATTTGATTTTCTTACAAATATAGCATGAACAATTAAAGGATAATTATTAAATACATTTCACTTATTAAGATATGAAAAGAAAACTCTTAAATCATACTATATAATATTTTTCAAAGCTGGCATATTAGACAAAATAAATCTTAATATGTACAGTTGCATCCCCACAAAATGACTAATGCACCTCATCTGACCGAGTTAACTTAAAGTTCAAATATATAATTAAAACTTTCAAAATACTGTTCATTTGAATTTAACTCTGCCTAGGTTTAAATCTACAAATGTTTAAATTTTTGAGGAAAAAAAGTGAATGTTAAGCTTGTTTCTACCTCAGTGAGCTCTATGATATTTAACATTCTCTAGTTCTATCCCTTGGGAGAAGGACCTGGCAACCCACTGCCAAAAAATCAACCTGCCATTGAAAACCCTATGAGCAGCAGAGAAGCATGGACAGTAGTGTTTCATCCGTTGTACGTAGAGTCACTATGAGTCAGATACTGACTCGATGGCACCTTACAAGAACAACAACAAAAAGTTCCATCCCTCATTCCCTTAGGGTAACCTTGGGTATTGCTAGTTTCTATTCCTGGTAGCACAGTGAGAAGGATAAAAGTAGAGCTCTTTCAGCTTCATTTTTAAAGAATTATTATTTGACCTGGAAGATGTTTCCCTAGAACATCTCACATGAAACATTTATTTTTGTTTACATGACTCAGAGGTCACCCAGTGCTAAAAGCTTTACCCCATGGCCGGGCTGGTGCATGAGACACGGGAGGAGGGGTATGTAGGGCGGATGTGATTTACCAAAGATATTCACATGTAAGCATTTTGCATTGCAGCTTTCTTGGATGTTAGATCAAAGTTCCGGCAAAGAGTGGGCTAATGAATGGATTTAAGATGAAAAATGAGGAATAAGACACCTATAAGGACTTTGTAAACCTCCAGTACTCTGAGAATCCAGAAGGTCATGCATATTCTTATGGCTGAGCACATGCTTAAGAAAGACCTGGGAAAGTCCTAAGATCTCACTCTGACAAAACTTGATGCCTATGGAAGAAGAAATTGAAAATCAAGACAGTATTATAAGCTACCTGAATGAGGGTCAAATGTTCCAACACACAACCAAAGTACACCAGCAAAGGCAGAAATGTTTCTTATTTTAAGTCACTTAGGAGAAATCTATGCGACCATTACATGACCACTAAGCTAGCTGAGTAGAGTCTTAAATGGTCACACTTGACAGAAATTACAGACTTAACAAAACTAATTTAGAAACTTGGTAGAAAACAGAACTAGGTGTGGTGTTACACATCTGTAATCCCAGTGACTTGGGAGGAGGAGGCAGGAGAATTGCAGGTTTGAGGCCAGAGGCAGCCTGCATAATTTAGGGTAACCCTCACTCAAAAATAAAAAATAGGTTCAGAGTGCAGCTCAGTGATAAAGGACTTATAAAGGTACTTGCCATGTCCCGGGTTCAATCTCCAGGTACTTTAAAAAAAAAAAAAAGGAAAGCAAAGAAACAGAAAATTTACAACTAGTAATACACAAGCAACAACAACAACAAATGCTGAAGGGGGTGGTATTTGACTTCCAGAATTGCTTGTCATATTATGTTATTTTAATTGCTTGTCATATTATTTTAATATCCAGATTGTAAAAAGAATTTATAACACATTCAAAGAAACAGAAAAGTAAAGCCCATACACAGAGAAACAATAGGACCTTTCTCTAAGGAAACCTAGTCATTGGACTTTGATTAAACAAACACTTTAAAGAAGGCTTTTAATTTATATTTAGTGAGCTAAAGGAAACCATAGTTAATGGATTACAGTAAAGTATGATATATTGTCTTCACAAATAGAATATGAATAAAAAGACACAGATTATAAAAAGAAATAAAAAAGAACATAGGAAGTTGAAAAATACAATAACTGAAACAAAAATTCACTGCAGAGACTCAACAATATATTTAAATAAACAGAAGAAAGAATCAGAGAACTTCAAGGCAAGTTGAGTAACAGCAGCAGAAAATCAGAAAGGAAAATGAACAGAGCATGGAGAACAGAGCATGGAGAGTCCTAGGAGAAAAGAGAGAAAGAAAGGAATAGAAACGATTCTGGAAGAATTAATGACTCAAAACTTTCAAAATTTAATGGAAATCATTAATTTACACATCAACGATGGTCCATGAGCTCCAAGGAGGATGAAATCAAAGCAATCCATACCTAGACCCCTTACAATCAAATTGTTGAAAATCAATCAAAGACAGAATCTTAAAATACCAAAAGAGAAGTGGCTTATCAAGCACACGTAATCCTCAACAGGATTAAGAGTTTATTTCTTATCAGAAATCTTAGGGGACAGAAAAGTAGGGGGATGCTATATTATAAATCCTAAAAGAAAAATGTGTTCCACAAAAATTCTATATTTGATAAAAGTATGCACTAAAAGTGAAGGAGAAAATAATGTATTCTCAGACGAAACAAAAACAAAATTTTCTGCTGGTAGACATATACTATGAGAAGTACTAAAGAGAATCCAGGATTAAAAGAAAGGACATTAATCAGTCACTGAGATCCACATGAAAAAATAAACAGCTCCAATAAAGAAAATTATGTAGGTAAATATAAAAGGTTATATCAATATAACATTCTTACTTGTAATTCCTTCTCCTAGATTTGCAGGGTTGCAGAAACAAGATCAATATGCTACAATCAATTGTACTTCTCTATATACTAGCAATGAAAACTCCAGAAAACCAAAAGGTTACAAGACCTGTACGCTATAAAGTATAAATTGTAAAACATTGTTGACACAAAGAAAGTCTAAATACATGAAAAGATGCCCCTTATTCATGAAGAGGCCTGCAGCTGTAGCCCTGTGGCATCCGATCCCGTCAGATCTCGGAAGCTAAGCAGGGTTGGGCCTGGTTAGTACCTGGATGGGAGACCCCCTGGGAACACCAGAAGCTGTAGGCTTGGGAGGAGGACCTGGCAACCCCCTCCCAAAAATCAATCTGCTGTTGAAAACCCTATGCACAGCAGAGAAGCACTGGCAATAGTGTTTCACCTGTTGTACAGAGGGTCGCAATGAGTCAGATACCGACTGGACGGCACCTAACAACAACAACAACAACAATTCATAAAGAGAGGGTTTTAAAATACTTCAAATGGCAATTCTTCTCAATATACCTAGAATATTAATGTAATTCCAATAAAAATTACAACCACTTTCTTTTTTCAAAAATTGACAAGTTGGTTTTTAAATTTATATGGGAACTCATAGGGAGCTAAAATAGCCAAAACAGTACTGAGAAAGCAGTACATATTTGTAGGAAGCAATATTACCCATTTCAGAACTTGTTACAAAGCCACAGTAACACCTAGTCTGTGGTTACTAGCATAAGGACAGATACAGAGATTGGTGGAATAGAACTGAGAGTCCAGAAATAACCCCCACACATTTGTAATCAGTCGATTTTTGACATAATTGCCAACACCATTCACTGGGGGAAAAGGAGTCATTTTAACAAGTAGTGCTGAAACAACTATTATCCACATGGATAGAGTTGAATTTGGACTGGTGTTTATCAGCCGTTGAAAACCCCGAGAGTGTTGCTATGAGTGGGCCACCACTTGATGTCACTTAACAACAAGGATTGAATTTGTACCCCTACTTAACACATGTATAAAAATCAATTCAAAATATATCAAGTACTTATTTATAAAGACTTTTTGGAAATTTAAGGGAAACTGAAGCTCTTCACAGGTAGTAAAAGCAAGAATTCAGAATGAGATGGTTAGCTTCACTACACACACCCTTTTTTTTCTCCCTTTATTAGTAAATGATGATGGGGTAATGCGCAGAAATACTGCAATGGCTTTTTCCCTTATACATCCTTTATGTCACGTCTAGCAACACTTTCACTGACCCACAAAGTTTATGGAGCCTTATGCCGAGTTTGTAGTTAAATTCTGATACCTATTTAGGTTATCCTCCCCTCTTTTTCCAACATACTCATGCAGTTGTGCTGTTTATATTGAAATTGACCTCTCCCCCTTCATTCCTTCACATGGACCCTCATCATCATCCCATCTTCTCCAATCTTCACTTCCCTCTGCTAGATCCCCCCTTCTTCTTTCCACACCTTAAATTGTCCTTTCTATGCTAAGTTTAATTGTGCATTTTTAATATTTCAATTTATATGTAGGATTTTTTCCCTCCTTTAAATATGATTCAGTACCCACATATGAGTGAGAAGGCACTCTTAAGCACTACAAACTATTAGTGCACACCACCACTGCAATCATGAAACTGTAACCATAGAGAGATTGTGAAAAAATGAAGGATGAGCAACTCAATAAAATTAATGTTCTAGCAACATTAACAGAAATTATTGAATGTTGTTGTTGTTGTTGTTGTTGTTGTTGTTGTTGTTGTTGTTGTTGTTTTGCTCTATTTTCTTTTTTTAAGGCATGTAAAGTGACTCCACAAGCAATGTTTTGCTAAGGTCAGATTTTGAAAAGAATTTGAGTATAAGTTGAAATTGTGGTTGTTGGGTCTCTTCAAGTCAGGTCCTATTCATAGTAGCCCTATGCACAACAAAATAAAATGTTTTCAGACTGCCGGGCACTATTGTCAGTGCTTCTCTGCTGTTCACAGGGTTTTTCTTTTTTCTTTTTTTCTTTTTCCTTCATTAGTAAATGATGATGGGGTACAAAATAATCATAGGGTTTTTCAATGGCGGATTGCTGCAGGAGTGGATTGCCAGGTCCTTCTCCCTAGCGTGCAGTACCTGGTATTCCCAGGCAGTCTCTCATCCCAGGACTAACCAGGCTGACGCTGTGTAGCGTACAAGATCAGGCAGGATTGGATGCTAGGGTGCTATGGCTGCAGATGTAAGTTGAAATAAGCAGCATGAATCTAAAAACCTATAAATAAGTATCTTAAAAAAATACATCAGAGTGGAGAAAACTCAAATACAGCATGAAGAACTTGGGGAAAATATTCAGTACAAATAATATTTGAATTTTATTTAGAGGAAGCCAAACCAGTGTCTATTCCTTAAGTATCTCACAACAGTTAACAGATGACACAGGAAAGAAAGCAAATCACACTAGTCCTATTATACTTAACACTCTTCATTTCAAAATACAGTAAGGATAGCTTACTATTGAGGTCTTTTAACCCTTTAGAAAACCCCACAAGTGTGTGTCATTATCCCTGCTTTAAACATAAGTAAATTGAGGTTTGAAAAATGCTATTTAACTCAAAGGCATATCTAGTACAGTGCAAAGATAGAACTTGAACCTGATCAAACTTGAGCTAAATCCATATATTAGATGTGATCAATAAAAAACAGTGAGTTATAATTACAGGTGATTGATAGTGAGGAGATATAAACTGTATGACAATCTAATATTTAATCTGAATTAGTGTGTTCACACAGGTAGACATCCCTCTCTGGTGAATTCTGTCATTCCCAACCCAAAGATAAAACACTGTGCTTTGAGCTTTGATGAAGGTTTTCCTTTTGTTCTATTTTTATCCTAGTTCTTTTCTAGTTAAATTCCAGTTAAATTAAAGTTACAATAGTGTACATACATAATTCCCTCTTGCTTAGCACTTCTGCCACTACATACACATTCTGCATATGTAAATTTAGGTAATTAAATGGAAATCTTGAGTTCAAAATAAAGCTGGAAGGTGTAGTTAAGAAACCCTAGATACACAAAATAAAATCCTGTAATTTCCTTGCAGCATTCTTCATTAATGGAATGTGAGTTGTCATGGTTACAGTAGAAAACAAGCTATAATACCAGGACTATATCAGGTATTATTGCAGCATTATAAACTACCAGGAAATTAGAGCCTTAAATCAATAACAATTTTATTTATAAAATTTGGGGGGAATCAGCATTCTGAACTGGGCTCAGCTATGTTGTTCTTTTGATCTTGCCTAGGGTCACTAATGTGGTTGCTGTCACCTGGCAAATCAGTTAAAGCTACGTTGTCTAAGATGATTTTGTTCATATGTCTGGCTGTTGATGCTGCCTATCAGCTAGACCTCACTCACCACGTGGTCTCTCATCCTCAAAGAGGCTATCCTGGCCTTTTCATATGGCATCACAGGGTTCCAAGAGGGGGAAAAAAGCAGAATGTGCAATTTCTCTTGAAGTCTTGGTTCAAAAGTTTCATATTACCTGCAACATATTCTACAGTTTATTGCAAGTCATGAAACCACCTCAGATACAAGTTCACTTCTTGATAGAAGGGGCATAAAACTCACATTGCAAAAAAGATGAGGAATTTTTTATTTATTAAATTTTATTTTCTTTACAATTGACTTAAGGCAACTCCAAAAATTCTGCCACCCACATGCTATCTGTCTCCTTTGAACTGACTGTTCCTTTCTTGCATTGTTCTCATTTCCTTAATCCTATTCCACTCGAAAGGATAAAACAAATGCCATTAAGTAGTACTTAAGGTCATTTTAGGTAGTCCATCCTTTTCTCTAATAAAGTATAGTCTATAGAATACTAAGTAGATGTCAGAAGTAATGAATTAGAGATATACACAGTGAAATGGAGCAATTCTCAAAGCATGACACTAACTTTTAAAAGTAAAACGTAAATTATTTATGAAAATTAAAGAGCAGATACACACATAATAATATTGTATATTTATACAATGCCATTTTGGCTTTCAGTAAGACACATGCCCATTGAATGGGCATATGTATAAAACATCAGAGTAGATGTAGCAGTAGATCCAGTAATGTGTGGAAGCCTGGATCAAGGATAAAAGACAAAATAAAAGATAAAATAGAAAAGGGCAAGTGGTGATTATTTGTCATAAAATGAGAAATGAAGTGAATTCATCTCAGTGCATCTACGATGTTAAAATCCTAAAATATTAGCTGGGTGCCATGGTGCACACACACTTGTAATCCTAGCCACTTGGGAGGCAGAGGAGGATTGCAGGTTTGAGGCCAGAGGCAACCTCTTGCATAAGTGAGATTGCATAATTTAGTGAGATTCTGTCTCAAAAAAATAAACAAAACTATAATATTTTAGTAAGATAGATTACTTAAACTGATATGAAAAACTGTCTGAGTTACAAAGTACAAAACGTTAATTGCTTAGTGTTTTGATCCCATTTTCTGCTTCATACAGAAATTTTATAAATATACATATATGTATATGTACACATACTTACTCTTACACATGTTCAGAAATTTTGACACTATACAGAAAAAGCACTGTTAAAACTTGTTATGTCTGGTGAATAGATCTGAAAGGTAAAAGCTCTGTTTTACCCAAATCATGTATTGATTGTTTGATCATAAAAACTTAATGTGGGTATAATAACTTAAGAAAAATAAGTTAGTAAATCAGAGGTATTTGAAGACAAAGGTAATTGGGATGATAGTTATAGATAGTGATATTGTTTTATTTAAAACTTTGTAAAATCGTAAGGGGGTAGTTAACATAAGCAATGTGCAATGAAATGCATGTATGGAATTGCCATAATGAGACCCATTAAGTTGTATATTAAAAATTGTTTTAAAAACTGTGGAAACTCTATTTCAATAAACATTTATTTCTGGTTCAATGGAATGTGTGAGAAATACAAATAACAACATGAAAAGGCTGAGGGGTTTGTGTAAATGAGGTAATAGTTTTATATGGAGATATATGCACCCATGAGTAGGCTGATGAAAGTATGAAAAGATAATGGAGAGTGCTCTGCATGCATTTACCACAAGGTAAAGGGGGATCAAGTGAGCTAGACTTAAACTACATATTAGGTTGTGTAATCTCAAAATCTTATTCTTCCTGGCATGCCTCCTCTCCCAAACACATTAAGAAATAGCTTAGTAAATACAAACACCACATTATATAAGTTCACATTACTTATATGAAGTAGAGAGCACATCCTAGGATTGTTGTAATTGTTGTTAGGTGCTTTCAAGTCTCATTAGGACCAGAAAATCCACAGAATTTCAATGAGGGAGATCCTGCAAGAAGCTGGGAATTTGTCATGGCTCCTGAGCTTGTACATTGCAACACAGTCCAACAACACAGTCTGTGCTAAGCCTATGTCTGTGCTAAGACTTTTTTTTTATTGTCTCAATCTCCATTTTAATGGAAGAATACATGTAAAACTTTTGAAATAGTGCTTTTCATGCAAAAAGTGATCAATAGATTGAAATCATATGCTCAACACATATCTGATGCCTATTATATACCAGACATTGAAGTTCTGTAGAAATCACTAAGAAAAGAAATAAAAATCTATTGCCTCAAACTTACATTTTAATAGGAAAACAGATTAAAAATAAATAAGTAAAATAAATACTACAACTGATAGTAATAAGTGTAGAAAAGAATAAGAAAGAAAGAAAGAAAGAAAGAAAGAAAGAAAGAAAGAAAGAAGGGGAGAAAGAAGGGGAGAAAGAAGGCAAGCAAGCAAGCAAGCAAGCAAGCAATAGGAAATAGCAGGCCAAGGTGCAATTCCAATTTAAGTGGGATGGCCAGCAAAGATGTTGACACTACAGTAAACAACTAAAAAAGATGGGGTAGAGTTGTGGAGGTATCTGTTTTGATAAAGCTTTTGGTAGTGAAATAATTTAGTACACATCTTTTAAGAATTTGTTAGTTTGTGACGTGCCTAATCTCATATGCAGTTTAATGAAATAAGCAAATGATTACTGAGTACTTAGAGTATGTTGGTTCCTAGGCAGAACACATTACTTACGATATCCCACTTAATTGTCATAAAAATTATTTGATAAGGGAATTATAGAATTAAGTATTCACTCAAGTAGGTTTGTTACTGGCAGCAATACTAGGGTTTGCACTTTGTCAGGGCTTAGACACTACGGGAATTATCTAAAACTCATGTTTATTTATTTAGCATAACACAAGTCTGCACTCTCATAAGGTCTTACATTTTTCTTTGATAGCACTTACCATTGTATTCAAGACATATTCATATAAGTATTTTCTCACTCTTTTTTCACACAGAACTGCTCAGTGTAGTTCACTTGTTGCCATAAGTACATGTTAGCTTTCCCAATTTTGAAAGAAACAGTAAGGAAAATTTGTTGTTGTTGTTAGGTGCCATCGAGTCGGTATCTGACTCATAGCGACCCTCATAGGGTTTTCAATGGCTGACTATTTCGGGATTGCCTTGGGAGTGGATTGCCAGGTCCTTCTCCCATTTATGTGGTGCTGGGAATTGAACTCCGGACCTCAGAGACTGCAGCGCAGCACTCTACCCACTGAGCCAAATCCCAGCCCAAGGAAAATTTAGGAGCACTGAATTGTTTTAATATTTTGAGGGGCTTTGGGATGATGATTCTCATTTGTAAACATCTGTAGTTGATGCTTGCAATTTTTCTAGGTCAGTAACCACTCTATTGCAATTGTTCTTTGAAATACCATGTCTCTTCCATGAGGAAGTTCCTTTCATAGGAGTTTACCCCACCCTCTGGCTCCAAGAATGACTAAATAACTTAACTTTTAACATCCATACATGTACTCAGTGGCTTCCGATAAATGTACAAAACTTAGGGCAAAAAGACTCAATCCTAGATGTTTGGGAAAGGCAACACTTTGTTTCTATGGATTACTAAAATGTTAGAATGTACAGCCAGAGCTATTTTAAATAATCTATGATTTCTCATAAGAAGAATCTGACTAAAGAAAGAAGCCAGCAAAGTAGAAAATGTTAAATCAAGATGTAAGAAGAAACAGATTTCCTGAATCGATCCATCCATAAAACCATACCCATACATTTTTCTTCTACATGAGCAATAGATACATTTTTCCTTTAAACAATTTTGCATTAGTATATCAGTTAACTGTTGCTCATACTTATGCTCTCAACCTTAATCAGCCTAAAAGAACAAAAATCATGATCTTGGCTTACATGTACTGCTGATCAGAAATACAGGGGTGGCTCAGATGGATTCTTCTGGCTCAGAGCCTGCCATAATGTTGCCCTTGGATGTTGGGTAGGATGATGGTCATTCCACTGTCTAACTAAAATTTTCAATCCCTTCCCAAAGCAGTTTATTAATATGACTAGTATTTGGTGCTGACTGTTGGCCAGGGGTCTTAGTTTTTTACTACATGGCCCTTTTCACAGGACTACTTTTGTGACTTCCTTGCATGGTAGCTGGCTTGTCTAAAGTGAATAACAGGATCCCCAGGCCAAGGCTACATCTTTCAGAACCTAACAAATTAACATTGGCAGTCAAACACCATCACTTCTGTATTTTCTTGGTCATATAGGATCAGCCCTGACTTTTTCTGGGAGGAAATCATGCAAGGGAATGAGTATTCAAAGGCAAGGACCCCTAGGGCCTGTCTAGAAGGCTGACTTCCATAATATGGATGCTCTCATCGCATTATTTTTTCTGTGTTAATTCATGCTTTTCCTAAATATAATGTAAAATGTCATACATGTTCTAATGAAA
The DNA here is from genome assembly GCA_007922755.1 of Pedetes capensis. Lineage (NCBI taxonomy): Eukaryota > Metazoa > Chordata > Mammalia > Rodentia > Pedetidae > Pedetes > Pedetes capensis. The sequence goes on along the minus strand of VMDO01001554.1, from coordinate 143,907 downwards.
AGTCCAAAGATCTATAAAAGTAAAGAAAACAGAATATAAGCAAGCAGTGCCATCAAAGTGGGATCCAAGAAAGAAGCATACTTGACCAAGGCTTTGAAATTATTTCACTTATTTAATTGTTCAGGCAATGATGAAAATAAGGAATTGCAGTGCTGAGAAAAGGCTGAGTTAAGAAGGAGCAATAGGAACTCTGTTGTGACTGATGTGGACAGAGGAGTGTAGGGGATAACAATGGAGTTGATAATCACTGAAATTAGCTTGTGGTGAGAGAGACCTGGGGTGTCATTTTAAGGATCTCATATTACTCACTTCTGTAGCATTTTTCCTCACTAAAATATAAGAAATATTTGAGTAAAGGGAAAAGCTAGGTCCACCTCTGATACCTGTGTTTGCACAACGCTATCCTCAGACTTACTGATTTCCTTCCTAGGAAAAATTGATATCTTCTGTGGTTCTTTTATCTATGGGCCTAGAATGTGATCCTCGTCCTCTCAATGCCAAAAATTCTCTCCTATTCACTTATTCAAGGTTGATCAGATTCTAGGGGACCAATTTATACTCCTAAAGATCACTGGGGATTGAATGGTATTTTAAAGTCTAATTTCTTGACTTGTAATGAGACATGTTGTTGTCTCATAGACTGAAAACCTCACATCAAGTGAATTGGGTATGCCATTTCTGATAGGAAAGTTTTCTTGGGAAATCAATGTATATGAGAATGTTGCTTGGAAAGATAGAGATGAAGGAACGGAAATAATGATTAACATAATGAGTGTATAATTAATTGCTTTCTCCTCTCTGTGTTTATAGCACTTATTTGCCTCCATGCTCTGCCCCATATTAATTGCTGAGGTTTGTAAAAATGTATGAAACTTAGCCTCCACCATCAGTATGAAGATGAGTAAAGAATCAAGGTCCTGATAAGTCCCAGATCTTTACTACATGATTTATACACATATCATTGAATTTTTACAATAATTCTATGAGGAATTTAGTTTCTATTTTGCCCCTTTAAAGATGGGAAATTAAAAAATAGGAGCTGCAAATCAAACTACTTACTCAAGATCACAGAAGTAAATTGTTTCATGGCTGTATATTTTGTCAAGCTCATATCATATATAAGTTATAAGTCCATTGTAGTTGTTGGTAGCATGCTGTCAATTCAGGTCCAACTCATAGTGACCCTATGTACAACAGAACAAAGTATTTCCTGACACTGTGCCATGCACATGATCTTTTTTATGTTTAAGCCCCTTATTGCAGACACTGTGTCAGTTCATCTGGTTGAGGGTCTTCCTTTTTTCTCATTGACTCACCACTGTCCCAAACATGATGTCTTTCTCCAGAGATTGGTCCCTCCTGACAACATGTCCAATATACATAAGATGCCATTTAGCCATCATTACTTCCAAGGAACATTCTGGTTGCACCTCTTCTAGGTTGAATTTGTTGGTTCTTTTGGCAGTCTGCTATATGTTCAATATTTGTCTCCAACACTATAATTCAAAAGCAATGATTCTTGTGTCTCCCTTATTCAGTGTCCAGCTTTCACAACCATATGATGTGACTGAAAATAGCACAGCATGAGTCAAGGTCATCTTTATCATGTGACATCTTTGCTTTTCAACACTTTAAAGAGCTCTTTTGCAACAGCTTTTCCCAATCTTTTGATTTCTTTTGATTGTCTTTTGATTTCTTGATGGCTGTTTCCACACGTGTTGATTGTAGGACCAAGTGAAACAAAATTTTGGACAACCTCAATCTTTTCTCTATGAAGTTTTCTTACTTTTCTCTATGAAGTGGCTTATTGGCCCACTTGTAAGGATTTTTGTTTTGTCAGTGTTGAGTTACAATCCATACTGAAGCCTGTGTTCTTTGATCGGCTCCCTAGTCTGTCTCAATCTGGAAGCTCAACTGAAATGTGTCAACCATGGGTGAATTTGCTGGTATCTATAATGCCAGTGGCATAACTTTCAGCATCATAGCAACACACAAGCCCCCATAGTACAGCAAACTGAAAGATAAATGGGTTTAGAAGTCAGTGGGGCTTGTTAAAGGAAAGCATGTAGGAAATCCAAAAATATTTGTGCATAAAAATCTTTGGAAAAAATATCTGCTATCAGTTACTAACTCAAGTCAAGGAAGAGAGGTATAATGATACCTACTTTGCTTTAAGCCTGCTGATGGTAGGTTCTATGGGACCACTTTAAACAGAAACTGATTTCTTGTAATTTTCAGGTGGTTGACTCTGTGTGTTGTTTAATTTTTTTATTTGTGAACTTGATCAGGCTCTGGTGCCCAGTTATTTGATCACCCAGGGCAGACATCGTTCTGAAGGTGTTTCTTTAGTTGTGATTAATATTCAGGTCAGAAGACTTTGAATACAGCAGATCACCTTTTATAACATGGGCAGCTCTTATCCAATCTCAAAGAAGAAATTCTACTTCCAGATAAAAATTCTGCCTCAGTTTTCAGTCTTTGTACCCAAAGCTATAACATCAATGTTTACCTGAGTCTCCAACCTTCTATCCTATAATCTTCAGACTTGCCAAGATTTGCAAGCCTCATAATCACATGAACCAAACCTGTAAATTCTTCCAAATCACCTCCTCTCTCCCTCTTCCTCCCTCTATCCTTCCCTCTTCTCCTCTTGGTGCCATTTCTCTGTAGAACTCTGATTAATATAGATTTTGGTACCCAATGTTGTTCTAGAAGAACAGAATCTCAAGAATAAAAATTCTAAAACTAAGAAACCTAAATGCTACTGGAATAGTTAGAAGCCAAAGAGTCAGCTACCAGAGGGAGACACTGAAGCTTCAAAGACAAAGTCAAAATGGTTACCATAATTTACAGCAGAATCAAAGAAGAAATAAGAATTTTTTGACTCACAGACACCTGAGTTGATCATAATATGCCTAGGAGGAAACATATAGGTAATTTATAAATTCTTATTTGACCTCTATGAGTGGAAGAATTCTAGGTTAAGTGAACAAAGTCTTACCTAAAGGGACAGATAGTGATTGCACGTTGTGAAAAAAAAAATCATCAGACTTTTCAGGAATTATTGGACCTGGCTGTAAACTAGCACTAACCCTAGGAGATCCAAAATATCACTGTTATTGTCATCAGCATTGAGGCCCATAGAGTTCAGATGATCTCAGTTCAATCTCAAAACAAGTCCAGTAGGTACTTGTGATGGCTTTTTTTATTTATCAGTTTGGCCATGCCATGGTGTTCAGATATTTGGTGAAATCATTCTGGATGTTTCTGTGGGGATGTTTATTGATGATATTTGCATTTAAATCAATGGACATTGAGTAAAGCAATGTCTCCAATGTTGAACTTTATCAAATTAATTGAATTCCGGGATAGAATAAATGACTGACCACCTTTGAGGAAGAAGGAGTTTTATAAACAGACTTCCTATAAACATTATGGGTAAGGTCACTTCTTCCTGGTTCACTAATAGAATAGTTTTGATTCAAAGTACAATTCTTTTTTTCTGAGTTTCAACCTGCTGATTTCTCCTTCATATTTTGTACCTTCTAAACTTGCACAATCATATGAGAGAATTCCTATAAACAAAGAAGCAAACACCCTATTGTTTCATGTTCTCTGGGGAGTCCTGACTAACACAGTCCCCCAATCATCCTATGGTTATTTCCTCAGCTTTGGAATGCATAACTAACAAAGCCATATTCAGCAACTGACAGAATTCCTGAGTTGATTTCCTGACCTATGTACTGAGGAATATTATGATACTCAGCATTATTTGGAAAAAATAGAACTGACTTTACTAAGGAAAATAGTAAACCAAATGCAAAACCACAGTGCTGAAGAGATTGCAGAGAAAATGCCACCACATTATTGGATTTGTTTCTCTAAATAATCCATGCTAATACATTCTGATTCATATCTGATAATGTAAGACAGGATATAATGGCAGATCAGAGCTGCTTTAACTTGCATTTCCAATTTGTTTGGGTCAGGGAATTAGTATTTCCCAAGAGATGTAGGTCACTTGAGGTCATCTTGGTCCTCAAGAATTGGATTAGATACAGGACATAGCAGTGGAAGTTGGAGTGGAAATAGATTCCTAAAGATGAGAGTCAAGAGCATTCATTCAGAAACTGGTGTATCTGTACATTGAAGAAACTGTAGGAGAAAAATCCCTATTATCACAGAGCTTCCAGTGAAACTAAGGAAGGACACCACCTTATTCAATCCAGAAACTTTATTGAGTTCATTATTATTGTTGTTAGGTGCCATCGAGTCATTTCTGACTCATAGTGACCCTCATAGGGTTTTCAATGGCTGATTGTGTCAGGATTGCCTCAGAAGTGGATTGTCACATCCTCCTCCCATTTTTGTGGTGCTGGGAATTGAACCTGGGACCTTGGAGACTGCAGAGCAGCACTCTACCCAACTGAGCTAAATCTCAGCCCCCATTGAGTTCATTGTTGTTGTTGTTAGACGCCAACGAGTCGGTATCCAACTCATAGCGACCCTCATAGGGTTTTCAATGGCTAACTGTTTTGGGATTGCTTTAGGAGTGGATTGCCAGGCCCTTCCCCCATTTTTGCAGTGCTGGGAATTGAACACCAGACCTCAGAGACTGCAGCACAGTGCTCTACCAACTGAGCTAAATCCCAGCCCCCATTGAGTTCATAGACAGGGTTAAATACTATCTTAGGTACTGGGGATACATCAGTACATGGTATAGATATGCAGATGTAAGATCAGAATAAGGAGAATCAGGACTGCCAGAGTATACAGGCATCACTGGTAGGAGAAGACAATAATTTGGGGAGAGTTGCAAAGGATTTAATGAAGTTAGTCATGGAGGTGAGACCAGAGCATTCTAGGTGGAAGAAATAACTAGCACAAAGACACAAAAGACAGAAAACTTCTCAGCATTCTTAAGGAACAAGAAACAGTCCCATGTGGTTATTGCTAATATAGTAGGGGAAATTAATCATAGATGAAACCAGGGAGACAATGTGGAACAAATTATGTTACCTCCTGTAGGCCATTGCAACAACTTTGGCTTTTGATATGAGTAACACTGGGAGGCATTACAAGATTTTAAACTAGGGTCATTGGCTGCTGATTAAGAATAGTCTGATTCATACCAAAGGATGCAAAGCAGGTTATATTAACAGATGATTTGACTTTTGTTTTCAATTTGTTGAGGTCAAGAGGTGGTGGGAGAAAGAGCAAGGAAGAGGGGAAAGAGAGTAGATGATCCAGGTAAAACAGGACGGTGGCTTGCAAATGACTAGCAGCAACAGAAGTGGAGAATTCTGGATGCAAACTGAAGGTATCATCAGCAGAATTCCCTGAAGAATCAGGTGTATACTAGAAAGAATTGTGGATGACTCCAAAGATTTTGATATCAACAACTGGAAAGAGACTTCCTAAGATAGTTTTGGCCTGCAGCCGTAGCACTGTGGCATCCGATTCCATCAGATCTCGGAAGCTAAGCAGGGTCAGGCCTGGTTAGTACTTGGATGGGATGGGAGATGGCCTGGGAACACCAGATAGTGTAGGCTTGGGAGAAGGACCCAGCAACCCGGGTTGCTCCCAAAAATCAATCTGCCATTGAAAACCCTATGAATAGCAGAGAAGCACTGACAAAGTGTTTAGCCTGTTGTGCGTAGGGTCTCTATGAGTGGGATACCAACTCTATGGCACCTAACAACAACAACAAGATAGTTTAGATTGCAAGTTTAAGAAGTTTGAGGGCAGGGATTGTTTCATATTTGGACATCTTAAATTTCAGATGAGAATTGGAAATTCAAATGAACAGGCTGGTAGGCAGCTAGAACTAAGAGTCTAGAGATTAAGGAAGAAATCTAATCCATTTATACAAGTTTAGAATTCATCATCACAAATATGATGTTCTACACAAAGATTTCATGTTGTAAAACTGTCTTATCCTCTTGCCTTCTCATACTTCCCCTTTCCACTGTTGTGTGAAAGACAAAAGAGGTGAGTGGAATCAAGGAAAAAAATTACTAACCTACAGCTTCATCCCTGAAGGCAAGTTCACTCCGTATTCAGGGCATTACAGCAGGATGAGTCTTACCTTTGAATGAAGCCTGAAATGTTTAAATAATGTCTTGAACTGGACCATCTAATTTCTAAACTAACTTGATTTGCAACTTTAAGAAATCACAAATTTACTTATTATATAAATATGAGAAAGAAAGTAATGGAAAAATCTCAGGTTTCAGTCCAAGGACATGGGAAGACCTCCCTTAGTGAATACAGTTGCAAAAAGCATTTAGAGGCAAAAATAAAGTTGCTAGTCACTAATACAACCTAGCAATTATGTTAACAATGTTATGCATTATAATCTCTTTCATTTATCCACTTCAGTTAATATTTTTTCCACAGCCATAGGAAGAAAATACCTATTGGCGTTTACTTTCAAAACCTCCAATTATGAATAAGTTTTTGTAACGCATGGATATTTTATGAATATTTGCATGGGTGAAGTACAAGATTTCTATAAGGCTCCCCAATGAACACTGGAAAAATTCTAATAACCAATTGCTCTCAATTGATGTTTTCATTTTCACTGCAACCATGGGAACAAAATGCCCATGCTTGGAAAAATAGACTATGATAAGGCATGCTGCTTTTAAAGGTACTGATTAGCTTAGTACCCATACTTATATGCAGACACAGCTCATCAGTTCAATTGATAAGCCTCAGCACCACGTTGTAGGTTGAAATGTCATGATGGTATACAACATCTTACTTGATGGCTCAAAAAGCTCCATGGTTTAATTTACTTCAATTTTTCCCATTTTATATCAGAGTTCTCTTCTGAAAAACACATCAGACATTTATGACTGTATTAGGGGTGGAAATTATAAGCGTTACTTTTACAAAGCACTCAGGGAAAGCATCAGGTGTCAAAATCTAAAACAAGCTGTCAGGATGATCTTACATTAACTTGCACTCTGGCTGCTTAAAGGAGACTAAAAATATTCACCAGCACACAAGCTCAACTGCCCAGACACACATAAGAGGAGCGCGCAGAACCAGAGGCCAGCTATTTGTTATTTAAATAGAACATTAACGTAATAGAAGATATTTGCTTGTTTCAGCAAGATTAGCATCCTAAACTTTGCAGAATGATACCTTGCCTTTAATAGCACAGCTCTGGAATCATTAGAGGAAGCAGTGATAATATGTCAAGGGTAATAATGGATGGCTGTTCAACCCAAAATTTCCCGCTCCACAATATCATTTTGGGAAGTCTGTAAAAGTAAACCGGATTGGTAAAAGCCTCAAATATCAAGTACTCTATCTACATAACAGTTGGGGTTCAAAAACAGATTGAGAGCTGGAAGAGCCATACAGTTATGAAGGATATTGGATCTATCCTAGAATATGGGGTTGACCGGGATTTAGCTGTTTAATCCCAGCTCTTTTTGCTCTCAAATTGTGGAAGATTATACAGTCATTCCTTCACGAAGTCTCTAAATTGCTGCTTATGCTTGATCAAAGGTAAACATATGCAAAGTGCAAAAGACTAGTATAGGAAACCAACCTAGAAAAACTTGTATTCTGAAAAACATTCTGACTACGTGGTTGCAAATGACTAGCACTTTTTTTGTCTGTCAAGTTGTGTCAGACTCCTAGTGAATTTATGAACACCCGAATGAAACGCCCCTGACACTGTGCCATGCCTGGCACTATGTCAGTGTTTTTCTGCTATTCATTGGGTTTTCTATGGCTGATTGTTTTGGGAGTGGACTGTCAGGTCCTTCTCCCATTTTTGTGGTGCTGGATATTGAACTCAGGGCTTCAGAGAGCACAGAGAGGTCCTCTACCAACTGAGATAAACCCTAGCCTTAAATCCACTTCAGGGACTAAAATTGCTTCTGTTTCCCCTATCTTTTTTGAAAAATATTTGTTTCTTAATATTTTAAGTTAGCACAATCTTCCTGTTGAGAATATAAGAATTTATACAGAAAAAAAAATATGCATTCCCTATCATTGCTCCAACTCTAAGAAAATCACTATTAATATTTTGTAATTTCCCCAGTCCTTAATATTTACTATAAATAATGATTTATTTATCATGAGTATTTATTCATTTATATTTATTATATTGAATATATAGTACAATTAAGGTAGCATATTGATGTTTTTCTACTTTCTCCACTTAAAATACAAAACATGATTTCCAATGTTTATATATTTTTTTCCAGTACTGGCGGTTGAACACAGGGCCTTGCTTGCATGCTGTGCAATTGCTATACCAGTGAGCTGCACCCCCAGCCCATTTTTTTGTTTTTGAGACAGGGTCTAGCTAAATTACATGGACTGCCTCTGATCTGGAACTTTCAATCCTCCTGCCTCTGCCTCCCAAATCGCTGGGATTACAGGAGTGCACTCTCGTGCCCAGCTCCAAATGTGTATATATTATGTTAATGCTTCTATTATTCTTTGTCTAACCAGTCTCCAAATGCTGTATATTTATTTCACTTTCAATTTTTGACATTGCAAATAATGTTATAATAAATGTCTTTGTAGTTAAATCATTGTTCACATACATCTCTGGTTAATTCCTTAATTTAGAGTCTCCTACACAAACTGTTCCGTCAGAAAATGCTCATTATTTTAGTCCTACAGATACATATCACAGCTTGGCATTCCAGACAGGTTTTACTAACACATCTTTCTAATAGATTAAGAGAGGAGCTGGAGAGTAGTCATGAGTAACATCTTGGGGTTTTTTTTTTTCCAAATTCAATGAATTAACAGGCAAGTTTCTTATTTCAAAGTTACTTTTTTGAATTACAAAGTTGTCTATTGAAAAATACTGAATAAGCACCATAATTTTTTATCATTACTCATTATATAGGGTCCATCATGTCAAGTTATCTCTATTACAATAAATGAAAAGCTTCTTTTGTTTGAAACTTTATGAAAATCAAAATATTTCATTCAGAAGAAATGAATCCATACAATGTAATATGAATTATATTGCATACCATTGTATAGTATCTAGGGAACTCTATTCAAAATAAAGTCTATAATGTATGAGATAAATAAGACTATAAACTTCCATCAAAGAAAGTGTACAACATGTTTGAGAGGTTAAAGCATACCCAATATGAATCCTGGTCCCCACAAATTCTGCTCATCCCCTCTTTGTTCCACAAATATAATTAGTTATCTGCTGTACTCAGTATTTGACTATATATATGCTTAATGTTTCTACTGGTTATGCTGCTAAAAATTGGCTTGTATACAGTATTACTCTTCCTACTTTGGATCTGTGTTTTTCTTCTGATGGCCCAGGAATAGTTTCATGAAACTGCCACTTTCTCCCTATATTGACTGTGTTTCCTGATCTGTATTCTTCAGTTTTATAAATATGCTGCAGTATTTGATAATAGGAGGGAAGTGTTAAGCCCCTCAATGTTGTTTGTCAGCTTTCTTGGACATTACACATTATCTCAACACTATATTTAAAAATCACGCACTGCATATAATAGCTCAAAGATATTTCTCCTTCATTTCTCTACATGCTATATGTGACTGGGGGCTGGGATTTAGCACAGTTGGTAGAGTGCTGCGTTGCAGTCTCTGAGGTCCTGAGTTCAATTACCAATACCGCAAAAATGGGAGAAGGACCTGGCAACCCACTCCCAAAGAAATCCCAAAACAGTCAACCATTGAAAACCCTATGAGTGTCGCTATGAGTTGGATACTGACTCAACAGCACCTAACAACAACAACAACATATGTGACTGGCTATCCAGGCACTGTATATTAAACAATGAATGCAATGTAAAGTCAGGTATAGATGATTGTTATTAAAAATTTTATATAGAGGAGGCCTAAAATTGCAAATTTGGAGACCTCTAAAATAATATTTGTGAATATTTTTGTGTAGTATATTATTTTCACTGGAAAAAGAGAAAAAGAGAAAAAGATTAAAAGCAAAAATACATAAAGAATGGAATTTATTTCATTTTCTACAAGGTACAACCTCAATTATAGGTAATAGATTCAGACTGGAAATAAAATTCCATGGTAGTGTTGTCTAGCATGCAGGAAAACCTGGGTATGATCCCTAGTACTGAAAAAAAGAGAGAGATAAAATGTTTGATAGGGGAATGGAAAGCAAGTGAAATTTCTTGAGCACCTGCTAAGTATCAATTACTGCATAATAGCTACTTGGCAATAAGCTAGTGATGAATATAAGGAAAGCTTCTATTTTTAAGCCAGAAACTTTGCTATATACTTTAACATTATTATACTTAATTCATGTGGCAGTACATCTCTATATATTATATATTGCAATATATGTGCATATAATATATAGTGCTTCTCATTGACAAATGAGAAATCTTAGATTTATGAGTTCAGTATCAAATTGCTAAGAAATTGGTATACTCATTTATAAATACAAATCTATCTAATGTCAAGTCACATACATTTAATTACTACACCTTACTATTTCCTTGTAAGGTATGTTTAATTGCCAATTTTAGTTCAGAAATTGAGGGTCAGATCCATTAAGTAACATAGCCATAGACATTAAAACTCAGATCTGTTTTGCTCCAAAGCTTGTAATTATCCAATACCAAAGGAAAAACCGAACATTGAGTTATGAAGAAAAAAATCTCCTGGGTATAAAAATATGGATGGCTTTTAAAAAGCTATCAAGCAATGTTAATTAAATGAACAGAAGAGAAGCCTCTGATTACTCTTCCACCTAAGAGAAGCATGTCTTCACCAATTCTAAATTGCAAAAGATTTTTTTTTCCTATTTTGAAAAGACTAGCCTTGAAAAAAATGCCCACTCTTCAGGTTTGGATGTTACATTTAATTGATTATCTCTGCTTCAGTGTAAATAATTAGAGCATATACTCATCAACAGGGCAAGCCGCTTGAAACAAATCGTTTAGAAATGCCAACTAAATGAAGAAGAAATTCTGTTCAGAGAAGCCCTGTGAGTTTCCCTAACCCCTGAAATATCAACCCCTATAATAAGCAATGCTTTCACCATGGACATTCTGATTTGCAAGTTTCTGGACACCTAGAACAGATCTAGAGTTTGGTATAAATACACATCTAGCAATCATTTTCAACAACATATCAGGAAAATTTTCTATGAAAAAGATTTTACAGGGACATAAAATACTTACAGACATAAGTTTTATTGTAAGATAGAATTTATGGATTATAAATTTCATGGTTCTGGTTTTTATTTTAAATATGAACTACTGTCTTTCTTTCTCTCTCCTAGACTTTATTAAGGTAAGGAGGAAAGGCTAGCTACAATGCAGAACAAGCTCTTCTGAATGCTGGAAGGAATATCTTTGATAAACTCTGCTCCAAAGTGAATTGAATCCCTGCAAAGGACTAGGTGCATGTAAAACTATAATTACAAATAAAAGCCTTCTTAGTTATCAATTAGTTTTTTAAAACAAATCTCATTTCTTACCTGGAGTTGGTATATTCTCATTCTTGAGCCTTAATTAGCAAGTAACATATAGGAATAAGTTTTTTATAAGTACAATTTATACTAATTTTATTTTTATGAATTTATGAATTTATTGTTGTTATTATTGTTATTATTATTGCTTCTTTTTGCAGTATTAGGGGTTTGGATGCAGGACATTACACATGCTTTGCAAACACTCTATTCTGGAGTTGCACCGTCAGCCCATTTTTTAAATCTTTTATCTTGAGACTGTCTCACTAAGTTACGCAGGCTGTCTCAGGCTTCAAACTTGCAATCCTCCTGGCTCTGCCTCCCCAATTGCTGGGATTACAGGTGAGCATCAACAATCCTGGCAATTTATACCAATTTTTAATATTCATCTTGGGAGCTGCAGATAAAGCTTTTCTTTGTTATTGTTGTAACGTGCCGTCGAGTCGGGCTCATAGCTATCCTACGTACAGCAGATTGAAACACTTCCTGATTCTGTGCCAGGCACATGATCTTATTTATTTTTAAGCCCATTGTTGCAGACACTGTGTCAATCCATCTGGTGGAGGGGTTTCCTCTTTTGTGTTGACCTGCTACTCTCCCAAACATGATATGTTTCTCTAGGGATTGATCTCTCCTGACTGCACGTCCGAAATATGTAACATGCAGTCTGGCCATTCTTGCTTTCAAGGAGCACTCTGGTTGCACTTCTTCTAGGAAAGATCTGTTAGTTCTTTTGAAGTTCATGGTATAGTCAATAGATGTCTCCAGCACTATAATTCAAAAGCATCAATTCTTTTCCTGACTCCTTTGTTCAATGTCCAGTTTTCACAACCATATGATGCTACTGAAAATACCATGGCATGAGTCAGACACACCTTTGTCTTCAGTGTGACATCTTTGCTTTTCAGTACTCTAAAGAGATCTTTTACCACAGCTTTTCCTAGAGCAATGCATTTTTTTGCTTCCTTGACTGCTGCTTCCATGGGTGTTGATTATAGAGCCAAGCAAAGCAAAGTCTTGGACAACCTCAATCTTTTCTAGATTTATTGTGAAATTGTGTACTCATCCAGTCGTAAGGACTTTTGTCTTGTTGATGTTTAGTCACAACCCATATTGAAAGCTATGATATTTGACCTTCATCAGTAAATCTTTTAAATCCTCTTCACATTCAGCAAGCAAAGTTGTGTCATCTGCATAATGCAGGTTGTTAATGAGTCCAATCCTCCAACCCTGATGCAACGTTCTTCCTCATAAATTGCAGCTTCTTGGATTGTTTGCTCAGTGTATAAAGTGAAGAGATAGGGTGAAAGTATACAGCCCTGATGCACACCTTTCTCAACTTTAAACCAGGCAGTGTTTCCTTGTTGTATTCGAAAAACTTCCTCCTGGTTCATGTACAGATTTCTCATGACTACAATTAGGTGCTTTGGTATTCCCATTTTCCAAAGTGCTTTCCATAATTTATTATGATACACACAGCCAAACGCCTTTGTGTAGTCAACAAAACATAAATAGATATCTCTCTGATATTCTCTACTTTCAGCTAGTATCCACCTGATACCAGCGATGATGTCCCTGGTTCCCTGTCCTCTTTTGAATCCCATTTGATTTTCTGGAAATTCCCTGTCTATATACTGCTGCAGTCACTTTTGAATTATCTTTGGTAAAATTTTGCTTGTGTGTGATATTAATAATATTGTCCTCTAGTATGCACATTCAGTTCCATCCCCTTTTTTGGGAATAGGCACAAATATGGATCTTTTCCAGTCAGTTGGCCAGGTAGCTGTTTTCCAAATATGTTGGCATAAACATGTTAACACCTCCAGGGCTGCATCTGTTTGTTGAAACATCTCTATTAGTATCCCATCAATTCCTGAAGCCTTGTGTTTTGCCACTTCTTTCAAGGCAGTTTCCACTTTGTCCTTCAATACTATTGGTTCCTCTTCATCTGCAACCTCTTGGAATGGTTGGTCATCTACCAATTCTCTTTTGTATAATGACTCTGTGTATTCCTTCCATCCTCTTTTGATGTTTCCTGCATCGGTTAACATTTTCCCTGTGTAGAATCTTTCGGTACTGCCACTGGAGGTTGAATTTTTTCTTCACTTCCTTAAGCTTGAGAAACCTAGAGTGTATTCCTCCCTTTTGGTTTTCTGCCTCCAGCTCTTCACACATGTCATTATAACATTTGTTTTTGTCTTCTCAAGCTGCCTTTTGAAATCTTGTTTAGTTCCTTAATTCATCATTTCTGCCTTTTACTTTGTCTGCTCGATGTTCAACAGCATATTCCAGTGTCTCTTTTGACATGTAATTTGATCTTTTTTTTCTTATCTTTTTAATAACTTTTTGCTTCCTTCTTGAATGATATCTTTTATTTCATGCCACAACTCTTCTGGTCTCCTATCATTTGTGTCTAATGCATTAAACCTATTTTTGAGGTGGTCTCTGAACTCAGGTGGGATATACTCGAGGTCATACCCTGGCTCTCATATACTTATTCTAATTTTCTTCAGCTTCAGTTTGAACTTGCATATGAGAAGTTGATGGTCTGATCCACAGTCAGCACCTGGTCTTGTTTTGACATTTGATATAGAGCTCTTCCATCATCTCTTTCCACATACGTAGTCAATTTGATTCATGTATATTCCATCTGGTGAAGTCCATGTGTATAGTCTCCATTTATGATGCTGAAAAAATGTATTTGCAATGAAAAGGTCATTGGTCTGACAAAATTCCATCATGTGATCTCCAGCTTTGTTTCTGTCACCAAGACCATATTTTCCAACTACTGAGCCTTCTTCTTTGTTTCCAACCTTTGCATTCCAGTCACCAGTGATTATCAGTATGTCTTGATTGCATGTTTGATCTAGTTCAGATTGCAGAAGCTGATAGTCTTCCCTTTTTTCATTTGTGGCCTTAGTGGTGGGTGGACAAATTTGAATAATAGTCATATTAACTGGCTTTCCTTGTAGACATATGGATATTAATCTATCACTGACAATATTGTATTTCAGGACAGATCTTGAAATGTCTTTGTTGATGATGAATGCAACCCCATTTCTCTTTAGTTTATCATTCCCAGCACAGTAGACCATATGTTTATCTGACTCAAAATGGCCCATGCTGGTCCATTTTAGCTCAGTGATGCTAGAATGTCAATGTTTATGCTCTCCATTTCTCTTTTAACGATTTCTAATTTTCCTAGATTCATACTATGTACATTCCATTTTCCAATTATTAATGGATGTTTACAGTTGTTTCTCCTCAAATTCAGTACTGCCACATCAGCAAATAGAGGTCCCTGGTGCTTTACTCCATTTCGATCATCACGGTAGACTCTACTTTGAGAAGGCAACTCTTCCCCAGTAGTCTTTTGAGTGCCTTCCAACCTGGGGGGCTCATTTTCTGGCACTATATCTGATAGTGTTTCTTTGCTATTCATAGGGTTTTCAGTGGCTAATTGTTTTGGGAATGGTTCACTGGTGCCTCCTCCCTAGCCTCTTAGTCTGGAAGCTCAGCTGAAACCTGTCCACCATGGGTAACCCTGCTGGTATCTTAGATACCAGTGGCATAACTTTTAGCCTCATCACAACACACAAGCCCCCACAGTGAGGCAAACTGAGAGATGTGTGGGGGGAGCTTTTCTTTAGTGATAGAAATTTTCTATACCTGCCCTATCCAATATAGTAGAAAATAGTATATGTACATATTGATGATTTGTCATTAATATTTGCTAATTACATTGAAAAACTAAATTTTATGTTGTATTTAAACTTAATCATTTTTTGGTAAATTTAATGAACAACATTTTATTAAATTTGACAGCTTCACTAAGATAGAAAAACCCTATTGAAACTCGCTTAAGAAGAAATTGATATCCATAATAGCCTTACATTGAATGAAGAAATTAAATTTATCATTAAAATCTTTCCCACAATGGAAACTCCAATCTTGGCATTCATGGCTTCGCTGGTATATTAAACATTCAAAAAAGAAAAAGGTACCAATTATACACAATTATTCCATTTATTTCAGAAATCTGAAAAAAAGGAAATAATTCCAATTCAGTTTATGAGGCTAGAATTATTCTGATATCCAAATCTGAGAAGAACATTACAAGAAACTCTGTTTCTATCCTCTGTGAGGGGGTTGGGGTTTAGGTTAGGTGTACAGCGCTTGCTCTGCATGCTCTGAGGCCCTGGGTTCCATCTCCAGCACCACAAAAAATGTGAGAAGGACCTGGCAACCCACTCCCAAAACAATCCCAAGTCAATCAGCTATTAAAACCCTGTAAACTGCAGAGAAGGACTGACATTGTGCCTATTATAACACAGTGTCAGGGAGTGTTTCTTTCTGTTGTACACAGGTTTGTTATGAGTCAGAACTGATTCAATATAACCTAACATCAGCAACAATATCCCCTATGAATATTTACAGACAAATTCTTTACTAGTGTTTAGTAAATTGAATCCAACAGTGTATAAATGGTTAACACATCAGAACCAAGTAGATTTATCCCAGGAATGTAAGCTTGGTTACATGTTCAAAAATTCATCAGTAGAATTCACCATAGTAGAAAACAAACAAAAAGCAATTGTATTAATACTGGCCGAAATTATTTGTTGAAGTTCAAATATATTCCTGATTTAAAATAAATAAGTCTCAACAAAATTAGAATAGGAAAGAACTTCTACAATCTGGCAAAGACTATCTGTGGAAGACCTATAGCTAACATTATTCTTAATGGTGAAAAATAGGATGCTTTTGCATTGTGATTAGAAGTAATGGAAAGATATTGCCTCATACCTTCTATTCCACATTGCGTTAGCTACTGTTAATAATGCAATTGTAGTGTGTTCCCTAAAAGTCATGTGCTTTAATGTGCAATTCCCAGCAGGTGGTGCTGTTTCTGGAGGCTATGGAAACTTTGGGATGCAATATCTGGACTGCTGAAGTGAGTCGTTGGGGGCAGTCCTTTGGAGATTTTTACCTGATCTTGCAGCCCTAGTTGTTCTGTCTGTTTCCTGTCCTGCGATGATGTAAGGTCATCTGAAACAAGTCCTGCCTCCACTGCCACTGCACCTGCCATGCCACCATTAAGGACTGGTCTTCTAACTGTGAACTTTCAATCAGTCTTTTCTTCCGTAAGTTTATTTGGGTTGGTTTTTCTGCTACAGTGATGACAGCTAACTAATACAAGATAATAAATAGAAATAAAATAATTCCAGATTGGAAAGCAAGAATTCAAAACATCTTCATTTTTAGACAACATCATTTTCTATATAGAAATAATTAAGCTGAATTAAAAATAATATATAATAATTGGTTTCTTTTATATAAAATTCTTTAAAAGAGAATTAAACTACGGTGATATAAATCACATTAGGGGTTGCCTGGGAATCAGGGAGGGAGAAGGGGTAGGTGAATGGAGGGATGACAAATGGGTGCCAAGAATCTTTGGGAAATGATGGATATATTCCTCATTGTGCTCGTGTGTTTTATGGGTGCCTGTGAGTCAAAACTTGCAACTTTAAACTTTAAACAGGCACAGCTTAATGTATGTCAGTGAAACATTAAAAAGCTATTAAATTTTTTAATGTAAACACTATGTGGCAAGTGTAAATGGCACTGAATATTGCAGTTCTAGACAACTAGAGCTATCAAAAACATTTACAACCTTGTTGAAGTCAAGTTCCATGATCAAATATCAGATCTGCTCTGCATAGGGGAGAAGAAATGGAAACACTTGTGTCATGTAGCAAAAGTTACATCTTACTTTTAAGTTATCATATGGAATGAAGTATAAGTGCTATTGGTAATATATGGGAAAGGGAAGAAAATAGTGATATGTTCACCTTAAGTAAATGAAATATAAGGTTACCTTCTAAGCACTAAAATGTTGAAAAATATACAGAAAAGAGCCTTGTTTATAAAATCATTTATAAACAGGAAAATAAAAAGAATAGTTTCTATGGGAAGAACAGCAGCAAGACAAAAGAGTAAGAAGACCTAGCCCTTGCTCCCCTAGAAACCTAAGTTTAATATGAACCAAAATACCTCCATGAGACTTCCAGAATTTACATGAAGTAGTAGCATCTCCAAAAGAAGTCAAAATTAGGAGCAGCCACGTGGAAATGTGTAAGAATTCTACCTATATTTTGCCTGCATCACAAGCCAGCACAGTTAAGTGACAAGCAAAATTCCTCCAGCTCATTTCTTCATATTTATCCAATAGAATTGAAACCAGGATCTTGAAGAAATGTCTACATTCCTACATTCACTGGAGCATTACTTATAGTAGCAACAGTATGGAAACACTCCAAATGTTCATCAACAAATAAATAGATAATGTATATAAAGCACATATATAGAATGGAATACTATTGAGCCTTAGAAAAGAAGGAAAAGCTAATATTTGTGATGTTGATGGATCTCGAGGGTACTATGTTAAGTGGAACAGACAAGATACATAAGAACAAATGCTGTATTATTCTTCTTACATTATGTACTTAATATAGAATTCATAGAAGCATAGAATTGAATAGTGATTGTTAGTGGCTGGAGGGAGGGAAAAATGAGTAATTGTTATTTAATGGGTGTGAAGTCTTGGTTCTTTAAGGTAAAGAACTTCTATAGGTCTGTTGCACAATATAGTGCCTACAATTAACAATATGTTATAGTGTCATTAACAATGTTACTAAAGTTCCTTATCACAAAACAAAACAAAACATTACAAAACAAAGATACATCAGGAAACTTTGTGTGGGAATGAATATATTTATTACTTTGAGACAGTGGTATCCCAGGTAAATGTATACATCAAATTCATGAAACTAAGTATAGGCCATTTGTATTGTATACCAATTATAGCTCATCAAAGATGGTTTTTAAAGAATGGCTTTGATGTCAACAAGATGAGAGTGTAACTTAATTTAAGGTACTAGCATAGCTGAGGAAGTAATGTCAAGTACAAGGGAATTAGTCCAAAGTAAAAACATTGAGAAATCCTTCAGGAAGATGTACTTGGAACTGACAAAGGAGAGCACACTAAAAAGGTGATTGAAATGTCCTCACACCTTTTAATCTTATGTATTCCTGAAATATCTATTCAACAACCATTGCTACCTTTCTTCTTTGTTCAAAGAAGTTGGTGTTAATCAAGTGGCAGATGGTCATGGTTTTTCAGAGAAATCTAAACTTGTTCTGAGACCAAGAGATGAATCATAAGGATCTTAAATCAACTTTTCTGGAATTCTACTATCCCAACCTCCCAAGAAAAGAACTCTTGTATTCTTCCTCTGAGATATGGGCACCTAGAATTGACATGGGAACCATGGCATTTACCTTGGCATCATGAGTTTAGTCAGCATGAGAAGACAAGCCAGGAGGAGAAAAAGATGGAAAGAAACAAGGTTGTCAATGATATAATACAGATGCTGAGTTTACCAACTCAGGAACTTCTGTAGCTCTAAGCCAGAGTTACTAAAATCATTATGGACCTCTTGGACTAAGAAGATTTTTTGTTGTTGTGTGAGGATAATCTATGTAAGATAGGAATAGAAGATGCTTAAATATCTCTGGGCTACAACCACTAGATGCTAGTAGCACCCTTCCCCATGGGCAACAAGCAAAGTCATCTCTAGAAACACCTAAATATCTCTCGGATGAGAAAAAAATCCTCTTCCTCAAACTCTTCTTGGCTTAGAGTCATTGAATTTGTTGTCTGAGATAGCACATTTTCATTGCTATTTGAGGCATTTTATTTTGATATGCAGCTGGAAATCCCATCCAGAACCTGGCTGCATTAACCATGCCTTTCTACCCTTTTCGACCTCTTTCTTTTTGCTCTGATATTGATGTGCAAAATAGAAAAAAAAAGTTCTTTTCTTTCCTTCCTTTGTTCCTTTTTCCTATCTTCTTATTTTACTGTCCTCTTTCTCCTTTCTACTCTTCTCCTCCTCTCCTATTTCTTTTCTTCCCTTCCCCTCTTCTTTTCTTTTTCCCTTCCATCCCTCCTTTTTCTTTTCCTCCAGCCTTCTTTTCCTTCCTTCCTTCATTCTTTTCTCCCTTTCTTTCTTCCTTCCTCTATTCTTCCTTCTTGCTGTTCTTCCTCCTTCCATTTACTCCTGTTTTCTTCCTATCTTTTTATCAAGATAAGAAAAATGCAAAGTCTGGATAAAACAGCTATTAGAGTTAACTTTGGTACAGTAGAGATGATTGTGATTCATACATTAAATCAAAGAATTTGGAACGACAAGGCCAGTTATCAACTGATTGTTGAATAGAATGCCAGCAAATGAATTATTGCACCTGCTTCTCTTTCTCAGAGGCATTTTCAAGCATGAATCATTTATGCTGATTTTGGATCTCCTGATGAGACATAACAAAATATTCTGCTCACAAATTAGCTTGAGTCACTCCAGGCAAAGCCACGGTGGATGCAACCTGTCAGAGGAACAAACTACACACAAATGACTGTTCAGGGATTATCTGCAAAATGCTTTTACTCTGTTGTTCCCTCTGACATCATGTCCTAACTTTTTCATAATCTTTATATTTCCTATGTTTCTGAGAAGAAAATTCTCATATCAAATCACAAGGAAATTTGGCATTATCTTAAAGTGAACTTGCTTGAAGTAAATTTAAGCTATATACTAAAATGTCCATGTTACATATTAGGGAATATTCTCATTGCTTAGAATACGTCTATGATAGATATAATGTAGGTGTAATTACAGACTGTCATGATCCAGTTTTGGTTCAATTTAACATAATTAGAAGTTCTGCTAAATACAATGGCTTTCGTTTGTAGCACGAATAATTTAATGTCTTATTCCTGAAGGTGGAAAACTCCAAGCATAATGGAGCATTTCTGCTTCAGAATTAAAGTGCCATGTTTATCAAAGACACATCTAGCTCCAGTGCTGAGGCTTTCACTAGCTGTTATGACAAATCACAGATTTGCAATTTAGGAGGCAAAAAAATCACATTTTGAATGGATTTTTTAAAATAATTGAAAACTTAAAAGACACATATTGCTTTTCAAAAGAGCTTTTTATGAATTACAAAATAGCAAACTTTATTGCCCAAAGAAATCAACTCCACAACAGCTGGAGTGAATGATCACCCAAATGGACTTGCAATTCATTGTCTCAAAATGTTTCATTCCATCGCTGGACAGCTCAGATGTAATTCCTTCCACTGTGCTTCCCTCATCTCTTCCATCTCTCTCTCTCCCATCTTTTCTTTTATCTTTTTTTCATTTACTCCACAATAGTTCTTAAATGCTAACATGTGACCAGTTCTATAATTGGATAGAACACATTAAGAAACAACGAGGTAGTCTAAATATATGTATCCCTCCCTAACCGATATGGTGAAGCCACTTCCAAAACAATTAGCCATTTAAAACCAAATTAATAGCAGAGAGGCACTGTCAAATACAGTGCCAGAAACTGAGCGCCTCAGGTTGGAAGGCATTTAATAAACAACTAGGAAAGAGTTGCCTCCACAAATTAGAGTTGACCTTAATGACAGGAATGGAGTAGAGCCCCTGGGACCTCATTTTGCTGGTGTGGCACAATTCAAAATAAGAAAAAGCAAAGTGGCTGCAACAATGGACTCAAACATAAAAAGATCATGTATGTGGCACATTGTTGGGTAGTTTCATTCTGTTGTACATTGGGTTTCTGTGAGTCAGATTTGACTTAACAACATCTAACAATAACCTCCATGAAGATGGTATTGATAGCAATTAAGTGAGGCAGGCACTTTTAGGGGGAAACTTCTAACCTTCTAACCTTCAAAGTGCCCTTTCATTTTGCTTCAGCTAAAAGTTCTTGGAGAAAACTAAGCATGTTTAGAGCTATCATTTTAACCTTTTAGACATGTGCTCCATGACTTTGAGCTAAGGATACCCAAAAATGTGTCAACCATCTTTCCCTCTTGAACTATGACCTTTTCGAGCATGCTCAGTAATATACATCTTAAAGTGAGCTTGCTCAGGAATATGCCTACCCCTAAAATGCTTTCCTATAAGAATATGCATAGTCTTCCTGCATAAACTCCCATGCTGTTTGTTTGAGGAGGGCACTCTTTTGGAATAACTTCAGTGTTCTCCTTAAATGATGTAGGTAATAAATTTTTGTCTATTTTTTTATCTTCTGGACCTGTTTCTTGACTTTGCACTCACCAAAAAAGAACCCCCCCCCCATTGTGTTTGGCTCTAGGAGATAGGAAATTTGGGGAGGTTATTAGGTCATAAGAACAGAAGTTTCATGAAGAGGGTTAGTTCCTTTATCAAATACACTTGATGGAACCCATCTGACCTTTCCATCATGTAAGGACACGATGGGAAGTTCAAATACTTAGAGTTGTTTTTTTTCTTTCCTTGGCAGGTACCAAAGAGCAAAGAGAGATAGCTTGTATTTATTTCCTAGATGAGGGATGAGTCCTTAAATTTTTCCTATTATGGGAAAGTATAGAGGAAAGGCTATTTGAAATTTTCTATCATTGTTAATTTCAGTTGTGAAGGCAAAGAACAAAATCTGTAGTCTTTCATAGTTTCATTTTCCCAGATATCTTCTGCAAACAATGGTCTCGATGAGTCATCCTCACCATTGACACCAAAGCCAGTGCTCAGATTAGCATTCCAGGCTATAATTGCATTTCAGATGGGGAAAAAAAATTGTCAAGGACCTCAGAAGACCATGCTTATCAAAGTTGAATTTTCTTGATGGGGCACAATAAAGACTTGTGTCTCCCTTGATTACATTTCATTTCCTTTTATAAAAGTATTTTAAAGAATAACAGAGAATTTAGGATTTGTTGCATTAATTGTTAAGAAGTATGAATTGTCTGTATAAGCTATGGCATGTGAATCAGGAGTCTTGGATTCTATTCCCAGTTCTGCCAGCAATTTTCAGGGTGACTTTGGAAGAAAGTTATTAATTATTCCAAGTGTGATACTATCAACTGACTTTTGATGAAATGAACCTAATAAGCTTTCTATCATTTAGAACTATCATTTAGTCTATCATTTGCTGAAGACATAGTTAAATCTGAAAATCATACCAAAAATGTATCAACTGTTCCTTACAAACCCCTACCAACTATCCTTCTGTTAGTAAATCTAGGGAATCCTGTATTTCTCTCATAATATTTGCATATTAAATTCATATGCCACAGGGTGGGTATGGCTCAGACAGAATTAAAAATAATTAAATGTCTTTTAAGCATCAGGTTGCCTGATGCCCTACCATTATGGTGTCAGATCCTGTCAGATCTCGCAAGCTAAGCAGGATCAGGCCTGGTTAGTACTTGGATGGGAGACCACCAGGGAACACCAAGTGCTGTAGACTAGGTAGAAGGACCTGGCAGCCCACTCCCAAAAGACAATCAGCCATTGAAAGCTCTACGAATAGCAGAGAAGCACTGACGATAGCATTTTGCCTGTTGTACATAGGGTCACTATGAATCGGACAATGACTGGATGGCACCTAACAACAACACAACAACAAAGCACCAGGTTATATGCTATATTTTTACATGTGTTTACTTATTCCATTTTACAGTCACACATTTTGTGTGCCATTGTCAAATCTTTCACACTCCATCATCAGTGTGTTGAATTAGTGGACAGGGACAAAACAATTATTGAATTTTCAGTCTATGCCCAGGAACATTGCAAATGTTTTATAAGCAAGAGCATAGTATTTGACAAATTTTACGTGTTTGGTAAATGTGTATCAAGTAAGTGCATTTATAGTTAAAATAACCTTTCAATAATTATTACATCAAATAACAACTGTACAACTTGCTCTTGTTGTGTCCTGTTAGTTTTTTGCCTTGAATTTAGCTTACCTTTAACTGACTCTCATTTTCTTATCTAGGAAAATAGGGAAACAGCTCATTTAATGGTTGATAGGATCAAGGGAGATTTTAAAATGCAAATTTCATTTTTATTAATATGAAATTTGTGTGGGCATAAATAGTTATTTCCTATTTTCATACTTGAGACATCTGAAAATATAAGTCAGTATTATGACAGGAGAGAAAGAAAAATCCACAGATGGAATTCAAGAAAGGCCAGCTGCTCTTACAAAGCACTAATGTCCTATCATTACTATTCTAATCCTCCTCATTTCAACCACCAAAGCCAAAGTCCTGAAGCAGAAGTGGCAAAGTCAAAGTCGCAAAGACCACTCATATGGTCTAAGCAGGCATAAGAAAGGGAGGAGGAGGGTAGAGGAAAGTTTAGAACACATTATTCATTTTAACTGGATGCTATCTCTCAGCTCTCATTTTGATCCTGCAGAAATTTAGGACCAGAATTCCTAGACTTTCCAAGTTTTATGATGTGGCCAGAAATTCATTATTTACATGAAACTCTCATGGTTTTAAATATTCCATACAAAAATCTAGGTGTGGTGGTACAGGCCTGTAATCCCAGCAACTGAGGATGCAGAAGGAGGAAGATTGCAAGTTTGAGGCCAAAGGCAGTTTGCAAAACTTAGTGAGAAATTGTCTCAAGATAAAAGAGTAAAAAGTGGTCTTGGGGTGCAGTTCAGTGGTAGAGCACTGGCAACTCCCCCTCCTAGTACAAAAAATACTAACAAACCAGACATGTATTGTAAATCCTATCTGTCCTGATGCTAATTCTCTTACATCATAACTGAAGTCTTTTTGGCTTTTTTCAGCCCTTTTACTGAACAGGCAATTGTGCCCTAAATTTTAAGTGCTTCCTTTTCTCTAGGCAGCACCAACATCAGTGAAACTAAGCCCTCATCATTTTAACTGTTTTCTTTGCTCCTTTGTGAGATTAATCTTTCTGAAATACCACTTTCATCGGTTTAATCTCATGTTCCGTTATCTGTAAGGTTTCCTAAAATCTGACACATTAATTCTATAATCTTTTGCCTGGCTTTGGAGACTCCTTCTACTTGGATCTCATCTTATTTATCTAATCTTTCTTCCACTTTTTTCTAAGGAAGTAGGTGGAATCTGAGTTACGCTAGTCTCTTCTTCCTTTACAGCTGCTGTGTTTGCTTTTCCTGTGCGTTGCTAGTTAAGCAGCTACTACTTAACCAGGAATACTGTCTGACCTCTCCAAACATACTGAACTCTTTTCATGAAGGTTTTGTGATTCCTAAACCCACACCAAATGGACACTACCTTTTCTGAAGTTCTATTTTGAACACATCCAGGAACCAATAGTTTAACAACATTAAATTATTCCCTCGTTGTATCATATGTTAGCCTTGGACACACAGTCAGTTATGATATCTTTAAGAACAAAGAATTTTATCTTTCTCTTCTTTAGGTATTTGGTTGTATCTAGCATGGTGCTGAATACATTAGAAGATCCTCAAAATCTTAAATAAATAAATAAATAAATAAATAAAGATAAAAGTTATATGACTGAAAGACAGTAGAAGCATAGATGGGAAAACAAATCTGCATAGAAGCTTTGTTGTTATACAGACTGGGATCTGAATCTAAGATCTATCCTCAGAGACTTATGGTTCTTTGGTTCTGATAAACAATTTTTTGGAATAATAACAATAGTAGCTAAAATTTATTGAATATTTATTATTCTAGGACTTACTCTAACGCCTGCAGCTGTAGCCCTGTGGCATCCGATCCCGTCAGATCTCGGAAGCTAAGCAGGGTCAGACCTGGTTAGTACCTGGATGGGAGACCGCCTGGGAACACCAGAAGCTGTAGGCTTGGGAGAAGGACCTGGCAACCCCCTCCCAAAAAAAAATCAATCTGCCATTGAAAACCCTATGAACGGCAGAGAAGCACTGACAATAGTGTTTCCCCTGTTGTACAGAGGGTCGCTATGAGTCGGATACCGACTCGACGGCACCTAACAACAACAACAACAGGACTTACTCTAAATACTTTTATCTGCTAATTCAATAATCATTACAATAACCCCCAAGAGAGATAATGTTCTTTTCCCCATTTAATAGATCAGAAAATTGAAACAACAAGGATAAGGTTAGGTGACTGTCCAGAGATCACAGAGAATACAGGTTAGAGTCAGTATTTGAATTGGGGCAATCTTGTCCACAGTGTATAGTCATAACCATAATGCTATGGGATTGAAATAGTACTTACCAGAGAGGGTTAGTGCCAGGTAACAGTGATGTAATCAGAGCAGTAGTAGCTGCTTAACTGTTAGAAAGTCACTTAATTTCCCTAATATTTAGTCTTAATTCTACCCATTTTCATAAGAGCAATTGGGACACACAAATGAGATAATGCATAAGTGCACTACAGGTTATTATGGTTCAATTGATATCAGTGTGCTGTGAAGGACTGCTCAAACTTTCTGTTTCTGGTAAATAATTGGTTTTTTAAAATTCCTGCCTAAAACCACTGCAATCCATGCCAAGAGCAGCTGATCAAGGTTCTTGCCTTGCCACATGTAATAGATGTTATACAAACTCAGAAAATAGAATTTTAGATCAAAGAAAAGAACTTAAGAGTTTTTTAAATTGTCCTTTTTTGTTTTGCACCTGTGAGATAAGAATATTTTTAAAAGTGAGATTTCTACTAGGTTCTAAAGGAAACTATCTGGAGGAAAGCCTATATCACACACATTATCTGTTAAGGATCTCAGACTGGGAGTTGTCATGTATGTTGGTGGAGAAGGTGAACCCAGGACTCCTTGCCTCCACATTCACTCCCTGCAGACTCCAAGATCCCATATGGTCTTCAACTCTCCCAGGAAATGTGTGATCGACTGCTTTCTGGATTACCTACAATCAATATTATATTTGATTTTCCAGTCACTCCTACAATAACTGCTCTCTCCTTAGACACTTAGAAAATCTGGCTGTGGATCTGTTCTAAACCATGCCCCAAGGGAAATGAGTAATAATGCCTCAGTGAGAAGTTAGAGGGCAGGTGTCATGAATAGTATAACTGAGAGAATTAAATGAAGCAGATTTCTGTTCTGGAACAGAATCTTGGCCTCATAGGGAAGGTCATTTAGGGGCCACTGGGAGATATTTTTCTCAATAAAATTTAAAACCAAGTATAGGAAACTGCTTAAGCATTTCTTTGTTACAACAGTGAGGACATATTGTCCCAATAGCTATGATCTATACCGTCCTTGAGGTATTATAAAGACTTGCTTGGTACAATACTGGACAATTATATTGATCTTCAAGCATTCCCCATAATTTGGAAGTTAACCAGTATTTTCCTGGGGCCTGGCTACCTCAGGGGAAAAACATTACTAAAGATTTTATCATCTGTAAAATCACAAGAAATTTCAAGTCCCTTCTAGCTAATACAATCCCCTTCTCAAAAGAACAGCATAGTCACAAATGTAATGGTGGAGTAAGGGAAAGGAGGGAGTGGTGAAGACAAGCTCATTACCGCTCTTTTTTCTGAGAGGCCTTTTCTCATCCTTTAAAATTTCAACTAAGATTGGGAATGTAGATCAGCGGTTTAGCAAGTGCTTGGTATTTATAAGGTACCTAGTATAATCCCCAGCACCAATAAATAATTACATAATAAAATAAAATTCCAAATAAACTATGACCAGAATTTTTTAGCAGCTTACACTAAATATCAAAACCCCATAATTCTACATTTGGCTTTCTCAAATTGAGGGAAAAGCCACTTCTTTTTAGTTCCTAGAGAGTGAGTCTGAGCAAGTACATTTGTATAGGGAGTAAGTACAATAGGTGTACTCTACTGTGATTAGCTAGGAAGGAAAGGAAAGCCGCCAGGGCAAGACCGTGTTAATTTAATGCTGTTCCACATAAAGGCGAAAAACTCTCAGTCTTCTCTTAGTTCACTAACAACTTCATCAGACTTTGTTGTGTTGTTGTTGTTAGGTGCCGTCCAGTCATGTCGGACTCATAGTGACCCTCATAGGTTTCTCAATGGCTGATTGTTTCGGATTTGCCTCAGGTGTGGATTGCCACATCCTTCTCCCAATTTTGCAGTGCTGAGAATTGAACTCAGGACATCAGAGACCACAGAGTGGTGCTCTACTAACTGAGCTAAATCCCAGCCCCACATCAGACTTTAGCAGGCTTAATTATAACTCAACATGATTCTATTCCAAAATAGTAGTATCCCAGTGTTTTTTTTTTTAAGAATCACTTATGAATATGGATGTTAATCATAGGGTATTTATTAGGCTTCCATTTAGAGTTGTGTGCGGGGGAGGGGTGGTACATGGGGGTTGAATACAGGACCTCACACATACTTTGTAAATGCTCCACCACTGGGCTGCACCACAGCCCAGTTTTTATTTTTTAACTTGAGACAGGGTCCTGCTAAGTAACACAGGCTGCCTCTGGCCTTAAACCTGCAATCCTCTTGCCTCTGTCTCCTAGGTAGCTGGGTTTACAGCAGTGACACCTGACTCCTACTGAGCATTCTCTAGTCCCAAAACCATAGTGCAACCAAATGTGAGTGAGCCAAACAAGGTTAAATGAACCCTCACAGTAGGATGAGCTCTGCCTAGGGAAAATATTTCATCTTATCTAGAGGGAAGTATAATTCTTACAATTTGGGAAAATAGGTACCTCATTAGTTAGGGCTGCTATAACAAATTGCTATCAACTAGGTGGTTTAACAGCAAAATAAACTCATTTCTCACCATTCTGGGGGCTGTGATATAAGATCGGGGCACCAGCACAGTTGGGCTCTGGGGAAAGCTCTCTTCTACGCTACAGACTGTCTTCTTCTTGTACCTAGTATCCTCCTGTAGAGGAAACACAGTGAAAGCATCCTGAGGTCTCTTTTATAAAAGTGCTATCCCATTTATGCGGGCTCCACCTTCGTGATTTAATTTGCTTTGAAATCCCAACTCTTGATACCATCCCACTGAGGGTTTAGATTTCTACATATGAATTTGGAGGGGAACACAAACATTCAAGGGAGAAGTTTTCTGGAAAACTGGATCTTTAGTTTCACTCTATATTTTCAATGTGAAGAAAAAGGAGCAAAAGACTTAGTTTACATTTCAATAGATGCCAATGAGAAATAACTGAATTTAATATTGGGGAAAAGGAAAAAGGAAAATCATCTCCAGAAAGAATGTCACTATTGTCACCTCCCCTCTCTCATCCACGAATAGCAGAGCCTCCCAAGTAGTGTTCCATAACACCCTGCAATGCCACAAGTGAGCTGAAAATCTATCCAGATACTGATCCTCCCCAACCCTCTCCCTGGCCAGAGGTGGACTGGGGCAGCTAGAGCTATTCTTTTTTTTACACAATCATAATCATTACACTTTGTCCATGTGCCTATATTATCATTTTCTGTGTGTCCCATTACAAGATAAAAAGTTAGAAGGCAATGCTACTTAAGGCTTCACAGAATTGACTGTATTAATCTAGCAATGTGGTTTTGTATATGTGCATGTAACTTAGGTCCTGCAGTTAGCCTAACCATCCCTGGAGACAGTGAATCAATTATAAAAGTTTGCATTTTACACATTTATCTACCTATACTTAATATTGATTATTTAGTACAAATAAGGTATGTTGTGTCAAAATGAACATGCCAGGAAAAATCACCCAATTATCCAACTCAGGGAACACTCATATTCAGATGGGGAGATGACCTCTACTTCCAGCATCTGAGCCACATTCCAGAGAGGAGTGTGAGTCAATGTTTTCAATAGTATCAACAGTGGAAAGTATGCCAGTATTTTATTAGACAAATAAAATTAACAGTTGGTATGATTGTTCCAGGTCAAGTTGCTGGCCAAACCACTGGAAGCTGCTTGCTGATCTTCAAAAATGGTTTAAAAAAACCTTTTTTCCCCATGGATAAATCTTGAAAATGCAGTCCTTTTGTTCTAACTCACAGTCTATGGGTTCCCCCTGGTGGCTCTTTAACTGTTAGAACTCAGAAGGTAAAATCTCACTTACATGTTGAAAATCAACTACACAGGGAGAAAAGACAGCAGAGTAGAGCCTGATTTTGGAAGGGCAGACAAATGTGAAGATAGGATTTTTTCTATTTAAGGTAAGAACCAGTGAGATGTAGCTAAGTCTATTTGAAATTCATACTCACTTCTTGATGTGGTTAGGTGCCAGAGTCGGATCCGACCTATAGTGACACTATATACAACAGAATGAAATGCTATCAGACAATGTGCCATGCACACAATGTTGATCTTTTTATATTTGATCCCATTATTACAGCCTGTACCTTTTCTCTCATTTTCAGTTCTGCAGCATCAGCAACTGTAGGGTCCCAGGGCTTCACTCCATTCATGTCATTAACATAGATGCTATTTGGAGGGGGCAACTCTTCCCTAGTCATTCTTTTTTTTTTTTTTTTTTTTTTTGGTGTGTGTGTGTGTGTGTGTGTGTGTGATACTGGGGGTTAAACCCAGGGCCTCATGCTTGCATGCTCTGCAAGTGCTGGACCACTGAGCTGCACCCTCAGCCCATTTTTTTACTTTTTTTTTTGAGACAGGGTCTCATTAAATTACGCAGACTGCCTCTCGAACTTGCAATCCTGCTGCCTTCGCCTCCCTAGCCGCTGGGATTACAGGCATGAGCCACCACGCCCGGCTCCTAGTCATTCTTTGAATGACTTTCAGCCTGGGGGGACTCTATTTCCTGAACGATATTTGACAATGCTTCTCTGCTATTCGTAGTGTTTTCAATGACTGTTTTGAGATTGGGCTGTGGGTCTTTCTGCCTAGTCTGTCTTAGTCTGGAAGCTCAGCTGAAACCGTCCACCATGGTGCACTGCTGGTATTTGGAATGAAATACCAGTGGCAAAGCTTTCAGCATCATAGCAACATGCAAGTCCCCACAGCAATGACAAGCTGACAGATCCATGGGGATGATAACGATGTAATGTTTACAAATTGGTTACCAATGTTTAAATTCTGGATTACCAGTTTCCTTTGAAAGGCTGCCAACAGTTGACCAGTGTTGCTCTGTTTGCCCTCCTTTGATGGAGCATGACTTCTGCAGCTTACTGTGGTTACCAGCAATACCCTGTGCTCTGATACATGCTGACGAAATGTTGATTGTCCATAATCAGCGTCCATGAGCAGTTACTTTTCAGATAATTGGTCCATTTCCTTTGATTGTTGTGCCTACATTCCATCAGGTAGTTGAATCTTGGATTTCCGTTTTGAAGTGGTGCGCTAATATCATTTTCTCAAAAAAAAAACTATTGATTCCTCTATATCCTTATATATCAACTCCTTTCAAACTAAGTGTTTTTGTTATTTTGATTTAAAAAGAGTAAATATGCCTGGAGAAAAGGACACAATGAGAACTTAAACCAGGACTTAACTGTCTTTAATGAGACAGCTCTTGTTACTTAGAATTTAAATATGGGAAAAGTTCATATAGGGATTGCTCTTAATATACTTTATGTGAATCGAAGGATAGTAAAGAGTAGTAGAGAGGGTGAGTACACACAAAGTACACTATATATATATATATATATATATATATATATATATATATATATATATATATATATATATATATATATATATATATATATATATAT
>VMDO01001554.1:0-112816 GCA_007922755.1 Pedetes capensis | reverse complement strand
TCTGAATCTATTTCTACTGCTGTAGCCAGGGAAAAGAGAAAGGAGACTACTATCCCCCCAAAATTATCAAATAGCAGAAGAAAAATGCACTCTGACTGAGAAAGAGATGAAAGGAATATTTGAGGTCTTTAAAGAAAAGACCATATAATCTTATCAAGATCCACCCATGATAGGGCGAAATTCAGAAAACCGAAACCTCCTTTTACATCACATTTGAGTAAAAAGCAAACCCTTGTTTGCTCTGTTATTATATATCCCCAAGAAACCTGAACCTGCCATCTGGGCTTCTTAATAATAGTGATTGCAGGACTTGGTGATTCACAAAGCAATTGTTAAGTTTATTTATAAATTTCACAACAATGGTTTATTTGGAGAGGTGGAGTTTTTTTTAAGCATTGGAATAGTTAAATAATGTTTTTCTAAGAACTTTCTATTACACAACTCTCATCCATGTTCACATTCTTTCCTTCATCCATCTCTCACTCCAAATAATTCTTTCCCATATTTCTCTGATTCTTCTATTATTAGATTATAAAATGAAGCAGTATAAAGATACCTGCATAGGAGTTAGGTTTCCTGGGTCCAAATCACATATCTGCCCCTGACCAGTTCTGGGCAAATTTCTCCCATTGTCAAAATATAAGTTTGGAAAGTAGGAAAATGTGTTGGGCTTTTAGATGTTGTTGTTGTTGTTAAGTGCCATCGAGCAGGGTCCGACTCAGAGCGACCCTCATAGGGTTTTTATGGCTGACTGTTTCAGGATTGCCTTGGGAGTGGATTGCCACCTCCTCACACTTTTGTGGTGCTGGAAACTGAACTCAGGACCCCAGAGACTGCAGAGCAGCACTCTACCAACTGAGCTGAATCCCAGCCCATTTTCTTAGATAACTACTGTATTATTAGATATCTATCTATCTATCTATCTATCTATCTATCTATCTATCTATATATGTACTTACCAGGTATGATCTTGTCCACTGAAAACAAAGGCAGCTTATATGACCCACAGTTGGTAGATGAGAATTATATGTGACCCAGGTAAGAGCAAAGTACATGAAGAGGCCTTATTCACAACAATTTTACTTTTTTTTTCTTTTTTTATGCGATACTGGAGGTTGAACCCAGGGCCTTGAGCTTGCATGTTTTGCAAGTGCTGGACAACTGAGCTGCTGCCTCCCGCCCAGTTTTTAACTTTTTTTTTTTTTTTTTTTGAGATAGTGTATCCCTTATTTACTCAGACTGCCTCTGGTCTCCAACTTGCACTCCTCCTGCCTCTGCCTCCCAAGCCACTGGGATTACAGGTGTGCGCCACTGTGCCCAGCACAATTTTAGTTTTGACAAGGATTTTGCATAAGGATTCCCTGTTGTTTCATGATGAAATGTTAATAAAATGAAACTTGAACAGATCAAACTGTATAATCAAGTTCTAACCACATCAAATAAAATAGCTGATTAATTTCAGATGAGTTAGATGCTGGTAGTTAATTTTATAAACAGAGAGGTAATAATCGCTTAAACTATCATGAGTGATTATAATGCTTAAAACAAAAATTTAAAATTCCTCAGGGCCAAGCTGGCCATATCTGTCTTACAGGGTCAGTGAGCTCGAAGCATGAGGTGATCATTAGCTCCTCTTTACATTTTAATATTACCTTCCTGGTCCTTGATAAAGCTGTATTTTACAAAGGACATTCCAGGGGATGTCACTTGGTGTGCTAAAGAGATAGAAAGGAGAGAGGATCCTGTAGTTATTTAGGACATATTGAATTGATTAAAAACAGAATTGAAAGGAAATCTTCCTAAATTCTTTAATATACCAATGTACAATGTATTCTGTGAATAAGTTTTGTTATTAGTAATTATTTTAGCTATTGCATAAATTAGTGGGTTTCATTATGACGTTTCCATACATCCATATCATTGTACATTGCTTATGTTCACCCCTAATTACTCTCTTATGAGTCCCTCCCCCTTCTGATGGTCACTTTCTTTCACACAGTCCCCCTTCTGCTTGCATGTCATATAAATATTTATACATATATAATATGTGCATATATTCAATCTAGATCCTGCATATGAGAGAAAATGTACTTGTCTTTCCTCTCCCATTATTCTTTCTTATCTCCCCTCCTCTCTCCTTTTAGTCTTCTTTCTCAGTCCAAATAATCTCCCTTCTACTTTCTGTTTTTTATTAGTATTTTAATTATATATATTTATTGGGTATAGTGTGATACTTCAGTTCATATATACAGTGTGTATTTATCAGGCCAGGCTTGTTAACATTTCCATTACCTTAAATACTTTAGAAACAATTTTAATTAATATGTGGCAATAATTTTGCTTATTTTGCTCATTATTTTGCTTATTATTTTGTGCAGTATGATTTTTTAATTGCATACAGCTTAATGATATTAATTATGGGATTTTTATAAAGTTGTGTGGGGTGCCCAAACCCCAACACTGTGGGGGACTGGCGAGGTGTGGCCAATGGAGTGAAGGATGGAAGGCTTCGGGCTCCAGGATGCCTTTGGTACAGGTTTTATTGTACAGTTCCTGTTGAAGAGATAAAGCCCTCAAGCCTGCCCTTCCAGATAGCAGAAGTGCTATGACTATTAAGTGTTACAGCTCCACCTCTGGTGCTGGGTCTAGAGGCACTTTGTCTTTGGTGGTAGGCTGGGGCCCCTCCAGATGTCCCCCAGGAAGCCTGGCTTCTTCTCCGCTGCTGTTGGTTCTCAATGTTCTCTGTCTATGCCTGGGATGAAGTAGCTTCTGCGAGGACACATAGACTTCTGTCTTGGTCAGGCCAGCTGGACCTCAGCAGTTATGGGGCGGCAGGTCTGTTTGGTGGTATGGCATGGCTCAGATGGTGATGGAATAGCCTCTACTATGGCAGGCAGTGTCCTCTCTTGATCTGGCAATGGTGTGGCCAAAAACCATGGCAATGGTGTGGCCTATCTGTGATGGGGTGGCAGAGCAGACCGGTAGCAAACAACCCCCCAGCAGGAAGCTAGCAGCTAGCAGCCAGCAACACTCAGCATCACCATCAGCAGCCTCACATGCAGAATGAGCTTTGTTTATGTAGTTGTTGGGTAACTGCCTTAACTGCCTCAAGATGACAATCAGGTGGCAGCATAGGGGCTAGGTGCAACAAATTTAGGAGTGACATTCAAATAAACAGTGAAACCAGATGTCACTCCTCGGGCAATCAAGGGGAAATCCTTGATTACCAATCAGGGGGCAAGATGAGGGTTGGATATAGCCAATTAGATAACAGGGTGTCCAAGTGGGCTAAATAAGCCCTAACCCAATCATGCTTCCTCTCTAGCCCTGGGGCTATCCCACAATATTCCCTACAAACTTGCATCCTCTCTTTACCCTCCTATGTTGCTCCCTTCTCTCTCTCAATTTTCTCATCTCCTCCCTCCTCCCACTAGTTCCCTTCCCCCTCCTGATGGTTACCCTTTGATTTCCCAATCTTAGATGCACACAATTGTATATATGTTTATACATTTTTTTTCATTTAAGGTAAGTCTTTGTTGTTGTTGTTGTTAGGTGCTGTCGAGTCGGTATCTGACTCATAGCGACCCTCATAGGGTTTTCAATGGCTGACTGCTTCGGGATTGCCTTGGGAGTGGATTGCCAGGCCCTTCTCCCATTTTTTGTGGTGCTGGGAATTGAACTCAGGACCTCAGAGACTGCAGCGCAACGCTCTACCAACTGAGCTAAATCCCAGCCACAAGGTAAGTCTAGCTCCTACATATGAGTAAAAACAGCATTTCTCTTTTTAAGTCTGAACTATTTTGCTTAAAATGATGCTCTCCAGTTCCAACTGTGCTGCAAATGATATAATTTCATTCTTTTTTATTGCTGAATAATATTCAATTATGTATACATACCATATCTTTTAAAATCCAAACCAATGTTGATGAACATCTGAGCTAATTCAAATTCTTGCAATTTTTAAGAGTGCTGCAATAAATATGGGAGTAAAAGTGTCTTTATATGGTATGATCACTTATATTCCTTTCGGTACATACCCTGGACTGGTTAAGCAGAAGCATATGGTAGTTCTATTATTAGTTTTCTGATGCAACTCTGTCCTGATTTCCATAATGGCTGTACTAATTTACAGTCCCACCAACAGTGTAATGGAGTTTATTTTTCCTGCATCCTTGCTAACATTTGTTGTTGTTTGTTTTGTTGATACTAGCCATTCTGTCTAGGGTGAGATGGAATCTCAAAGTAGTTTTAATTGGCATTTCCTAGTTGGCTAGGGATGTTGAACACTTTTTCATATGTTTATTGGGCATTTGTATATCTTGTTTTGAGAACTGTCAGTTCAGTTCCTTTCACACTTATTTATTGGGTTATTTATTACTTTGGTGTTTAATTTATTGAGTTCCTTATATATATATTGATATTAGTCCTCTGTCAGATGTACATGTAGCAATGATAACCTCCCATTCTGTGGGCTCTCCTTTTACTCTATTAATTGTTTCCATTGCTGTGCAAAAGCTTTTTAATGTCATGTAATCCCCTTTGTCAGTCCTTGGTGTTATTTCCTAGGCTACTGCAGTCTTATTAAGAATGTAGTTCCCTGTGCCTATGTGTTGAGGTGTATTCCTTATCTTTGCTTGTAGTTATTTCAAAGTTTCCAGTTTTACATTGAGAAATCTTATCCATTTTGAATTGACTTTCATACAAGATGAGAGCTATGGTTCTACTTCTGCATATGGATATCCAGTTTTCCCAGTACCATTTGGTGAAGAGATTACCCCTTCTCCACTGCATGCTTTTGTCATCTTTGTCAGAAATCAGCTTTCTGTACCTGCTCCTGTCATGATATTTATTCTTTCATGCACTCTCATAATTCAGACTATATTACTTCCTTCTGTATGTGTATGATTCCTTCAACTATCTTCTACAATGCTGGCTGGTGGTCATGAATTGCTTTAGCTTCTTCTTGTCTTAAAGGTCTTTATTTATCTACCAATTTTAAATGATTACTTTACTGGATATAATATTCTTGGTGGTAGTTGTTCATTTTAAGGGCTTGAAATATGTTGCTCCATATTTAACTGTCTTTTAGGGTTTCTAAGGAGAGGTCTGCTGTTATTCTGATGGGTTTTCCTTTGTAAGTGACTTAGTGTTTTTCTCTTGAAACAATGAAAGTATTTGTTTGGTTTTGTAGTCTAGTACTTTAACTACAATATGTTGTGAATTGAACAAGTATACGAGAGCCAACGTATGACCTTGAGTATATCCCACCTGAGTTCAGGGACCACCTCAAGAATAGGCTTAATGCATTAGACACAAATGATAGGAGACTAGATGAGTTGTGACATGACATAAAAATATCATTGATGAAGAAAGCAAAAGGTTATTAAAATTACAGGAAACAAAGAAAAGACCAAATTACATGTCCAAAGCAACACTGAAACTTGCCTTTGAATGACAAGCAGCTAAAATAAAAGGGAAGCATGATGAAGTTAAGGATCCAAACAGAAGATTTAAAAAGGCAGCTCAAGATGAAAAAAACAAAAATTATGATGACATGTGCAAAGAGGTGGAGGAAGAAAACAAAAAAGGAAGAAAGAACACACTCTGTGTTTCTCAAGCTTATGGAAGTAAAGAAAAAATTCAAGCCCCAAGTGGCAATAGTGAAAGATTCTACAGGGAAGATATTAAACAATGCAGGAATCATCAAAAGAAGATGGAAGGAATACACAGAGTCCTTATACAAAAAAGGAATTGGTAGAAGACCAACCATTTCAAGAGGTTGCCTATGAAGAGGAACCAATGGTACTGAAGAACAAAGTAGAAGCTGCCTTGCATTGAAAGAACTAGCAAAACACAAGGCTCCAGGAATTGATGGGATACCAACAGAAATGTTTTAACAAACAGATGCAGCACTGGAGGTGTTAACATGTTTATGCCAACAGATTTGAAAAACAGCTACCTGGCCAACTGACTGGAAGAGACCCATATTGGTGCCTGTTTCCAAAAAAGGGGATCCAACTGAATGTGGAAATTATTGGACAATGTCATTAATATCACACACTAGCAAAATTTTATGAAGGATCAATCAAAAGTGACTACAGTAGTATATAGACAGGGAATTACCAGAATATCAAGTGGTATCATGTCTGAAGATTCAGAAGAGGGTGGGGAACAAGGGATATCATTGTTGATATCAGGTGGATATTAGGTGAAAGCAGAAAATATCTGAAAGATGTCTATTGATGTTTTATTAACTACACAAAAGCATTTGACTGTGTGGTTCATAACAAATTATGGACAGCACTTCAAAAAATGGGAATACCAGAGCACCTAATTGTATTCATGAGGAAACTGTATGTGAATCAGAAGGCTGTTGTTCAAATAGAACAAAGAAACACTACCAGATTTAAAAGGTGTGCTGAGAAAGGTGTGCATCAGGGCTGTATACTTTCACCATATCTCTTCAATTTATATGCTGAGTAAATAATCTGAGAAGCTGGACTTTATGAGGAAAAATGCAGCATCAGGATTGGAAGAATACTCATTAACAACCTGCATTATGCAGATAAAACAACTCTTCTTGCTGAAAGTGAAGAGGATTTAAAGCATTTATTGATGAAAATCAAAGATCATAGCCTTCAGTATGGCTTGTAACGAAACATCAACAAAACAAACACCTTATGCCTGGGTCAGTAAGCAACTTCACCATAAATGGAGAAAAGATTGAGGTTGTCCAAGATTTTGCTTTACTGGCTCTATAATCAACACCTGTGGAAGCAGCAGTCAAGAAAGCAAAAGATGCATTGCTCTAGGAAAAGCTGTGGCAAAAGTTCTCTTTAGAGTATTGAAAATTAAAGATATCACATTGATGACTAAGGTGTGCCTGACTCATGCCATGGTATTTTCAGTCGCATCATATGATTGTGAAGGCTGGACATTGAACAGGGGAGGCACGAAAAGAATTGATTCTTTTGAATAATGGTCCTGGAGATGTCTATTGAATATACCATGGACTGCCAAAAGAGTCAACATATCTGTCCTAGAAGCAGTGCAACAAGTGTGCTCCTTGGAAGCAAGGATGGCCAGACTGCGTCTTACATATTTCAGACATGTGGTCAGGGGAAACCAAACCCTGGAGAAAGACATCATGTTTGGGAGAGTGGCAGGTTAAAGAAAAAAAGGAAAACAACCCATCAGATGGATTGACATAGTGTCTGTAACAATGGACTTAAAGACAAACAAGATTGTGTGCCCGGCACAGAGTCGGTAAGTGTTTTGATCTTCTGTACATAGGATCGCTATGAGTCAGACTCGACTCAATGGCAAAAAAAGAACATGTTGTGAAGAGGTTCATGTCTGGTAATGTCCATTTGAGTTTCCGAATGTCTCTGTTGTATGTCCATTTCTTTTCCCAGATTTAATTTTTTTCTGCAATAATTTTATTGAACAAGTTTTCTATGCCTTTAGTTTTTAATCTCAGATTCTAATCCCTGGAATCTTGGGTTTAGTCTACTTACCATGTCACAGAGTTCTTGGGAGTCATAGTCACGTTCCTTTCATTTTTGCTTTATTGATATCTTAATGTAATATTTCCCTAATCTTATCTGCCACCCATGATATTCTTTCTTCTGCTTGATCTAATCTATTAGTGATGCTTTTCCTTGTGTTTTTTATTTGATTCATTGACTCTTTCATTTCCAACATTTCTGGGAGGTTTTCTTTAAAAATCTCGGTTTCCTTCCTCAATTTATCATCCATATTGCTAACTTTGTTGTACACTGGTGATTTTCTTATCTAGGTCCTGAATTGATTACCTGATTTCATTCATCTGCTTGTTTGTATCCTCGTTGAAGGCATTGATCATTTTTTATAAGTAGACTTTTGAATTAATTTTCCAACACTTCAACCATTTTAGTGTCTTTGACTTTGGTAATCAAGGATTTATTGTCTTTTGGAGGAGATATGTTGCCTTGCTTTCTCTTGTTGCCTGTGTTTCTGTCTTAATGACTCTCACATATGTTGTCGTGGATAGATCTTCTGATTTCACTTGATTATCTTCTGGAAGAGCAGTTTTTACTTAGAAGCTCAATTCCTAGTATCAGTCAGAGAAAAAAGAAAACACTAACAGCCACAATACAAACTGAAACATAAATTAAAGCCAACTACTATACTACCAATAACTGTATAAGAGAAAATGGCAAAAATAATGTAGATTAAGCTGTGAAGCTAAAAACTATTTAGGATAAAAGTAAAAATAGCAGTTGTATGAAATGAAAGAAGGGGACAAGTAAAAGGGAAAAGAAGCCACAAGATTAAGTGAAAGGAAAAATAAAAAGAAGAAAGGAAAAGAGGAAGAAGGAGAGAAAAAAGCAAGATATTTTTTAAAAATCTGCACAAAAAACTATTTTATTTAAACTATTTTATTTAAACTATTTATTTAACCAAAATTAGGTGAGCATAAGAAAGGTAATAGAAAC
Organism: Pedetes capensis; assembly: GCA_007922755.1. Classification (NCBI taxonomy): domain Eukaryota; kingdom Metazoa; phylum Chordata; class Mammalia; order Rodentia; family Pedetidae; genus Pedetes; species Pedetes capensis. The sequence continues at coordinate 104,339 of VMDO01001554.1, read as the reverse complement.
TAAAAAACCTAAGAGATTTAAAAAGTAAAATAAAAGATAATAAATACATAATAAACACAGAAAGAGAGTGAGAGATATGGCAAAAGAAGAGAAAGAAGAAAATCAAAAATAATAAAGAGGAATTATATTAAAAAGATAAAATATAAATTACATTAAAAAAGAAAATAAAAAATAAGAAAAGAAAAAACAACAACAAAAAAAGGAAAATTACTAAAGCAACTGCTTCTGCATTCTCTCATATTAGTGACTTTTAGATTGAAGGAGTAGTCAGTTGAAGTTGGAATCTCTTATCTTTTCATCTTTTCTACCATTTCTGTTTATTCTGACCCTGGACTAGTCAAGGGTAGATGACTGGTAAGGCTGCCTTAATTATAAGAACTTCTCTTCTTTGCATACCTAGAATCTCTTCTGGCCACACTTTTTTTTTTTTTTTTTTTTTTTTTTTTTTCAGTCTGTGGGCCAGGCAAGGTCTCAGACTTGCCAGAGACTCCTCAGTTTGTACCCACCTGATGGCTAATGTCCAATCCAAGGGCTATCTCTAGAGTGCATTGTGGAGTGGGAGATGTAGGAAGGGTACCGAGATCTGTACTGGAAGACTCAGCTAAGTGCTTTCATATCCTTCCCAACATTGAACATTTTGAGGTCAGGAAGAGGATGTAGAGATCAAGTCCTCTGCTGTTTCTAAGCCTCAGAGTTCTAAGTCACACAGGCAGTGAACTAAAAGGCAGAAAGCTGGCTTCAGTCTCAGCAATTCAAGTGTGCCCAACCCAAGGGTTGTGACAGGTTGTCTTCAGGTTTGCTGACTGTGATCATTCCTTGTTTTCAGATGCCCAACGTAGTTCAATCTCAGATAATAGGTTCCCTCTCAAGAGCAGTTCAGCCACAGTCCTCCATGACAAAGAGTGTGACAAAATGTATCTCTTCTCCAGGGCTGACCTTTCAGGCAGGAGGAGCTGTTGTCTCACTAAATATCCTGAAATGGAATCAAAGGTTTTAAGAATCGTGGGCTTGACCTGCGAGTAGGACTGCCATTCTCTTCACTGGCGCTTCCGGGCTAACATTTTGGATGAAACTTAATTCCTGTCCTACACTAGAGAGACCTGTCATGTCCTGCTCACCCCTTCCTGCTGCTTACCCCTTCTGTTTCTCTGTGTGTTGAAACCTTCTTATCATCTTTGTGATTTCTATGCTCCTCTTTCTATCTTCAGAATAAAGTCTGTTCTCTGTCATCCTGACTCTTTTCCTTCACTGTGTCACATAGAGGCAACTTCTATTCTGCCAATGAGGTTTGGTGTTCTCCTGCTCTCCCTCAAGGTCATGTAGAAATGTATTGCTGTTAGGTACCATCAAGTCAGATATGACTCATAGCAAACCTATGTGCAACAGAACAAAATACTCCCCAGCACTGTGCCACGTCTGGCACTATGTCAGTGCTTCTGTGCTATTCATGGAGTTTTCAATGGTTGATTGTTTGGGGATTGCTTTGGGAGTGGGCTGCTAGGTTCTTCACTCATTTTCTCAGAACTAGGGATTGAACCCAGGGCCTCAGAGAGCACAGAGCAGCACTCTACCAACTGAGCTAAACCTAATACTCATGTCAGGTGAAAATCTTCACCTATATTTAAAGACCAGATAACATGGATGTTGTTGTTGTTGTTGTTGTTGTTGTTGTTAGGTGCCATCGAGTAGTGTCCAACTCGTAGAGACCCTCATAGGGTTTTCAATGGCAGACTGTTTTGGGATTGCCTTGGGAGTGGATTGCCAGGCCCTTCTCCCATTTTTGCGGTGCTGGGAATTGAACTCAGGACCTAAGAGACTGCAGCACAGCGCTCTATCAACTGAGCTAAATTCCAGCCCTAATAACATGGATAGGGGTGTAAAATATCCTGCAATACTGGGAACAATCCCTCACCGCAAGATTTGCTGGCTCTAAATGCTAATATCCTCTCTTTGATATAAGGATAGACTGTGAGATTCCTCAAGGAAATTTGACCAGAGAGTCTAAATTAGAGTGTGGCTTGTGGGACTAGTATTTCCTGCATCTATTTTAGGAAAGTAAGTTTAAGGTACATACTTATGTTGTAGCACTAACCAACATGCCCTCACATGTATAAATTTCTCTTTTTAATTGGGGCTTGGTGAAAACCAAAATTATTTCAATTCCTCTAATCAAGATGTAATGAAAAGCAGTAGAAAGGAGATGCATAACTATAGGCAGAAATCCTGCCTCAGAAATCCTGAGTCAGAAACCCATTTTTATCTCTTCATAGCACGTACAGTTTAGTCTTCTTTCTCTGTAATCAAAGCCCTTCCACATCATACTACAAATTGTTGAGGCAGCTGTTGTCCATCCACTGGCATTGGAAATGGTGTTAGCACACGGACCAAGGAAAGAAGATACAGAATTAGATGCATACAAAAAATTCAAGTCTCATTTTTTCTTTTCTTCAATACTAGGGGTTGAACCCAGGGCCTTGACATGCCAGGCATGCACTTTACTACTGAGGTGCACCACCACCCCTTATTTATTTTTATTTCTATTTTTTTCAAGTGGTACATATGCCCACATAGTCAGCTTTGTAATTTCCCTACCTCCACATTAAGAGGTCTGACCCTCTGCACTTTCACATAAACCTTCTCAAATTGTTACCTCTTTGTAACTTCCCACCTTCCTGTCTTAACTGTGGCTCAGATACAGTTTATCATTCAGTTACATCACTAATTATAGGAAGAATTTTCAGAAGAGTAGAAGGTGGGATAGACAAAGGGCGTGAAGCCCATATTCTCCTCACCTCTTCCCCAAATGACAACTTACATTTCATTTTTTACAAAGCTACTTTGCTGGGTACTCTTGGCAAAATCACTAATACTTTTGGAGTATTAGTTTCTCTGTCTCTAAAATAGAATTGCTAAAAATATCTACCTCACAGGGTTTACAAATGAAACCAGATCAGGTAACAACAGTCCTTTAGTCTTGACATAAAGTTAGTGTGGCATAAAGTTAAGTGCTCAGTAGAGGGTAAAATATGTTACTTTTATTATGAATAGTAAATTAGAAGGACTCTGGCTGTAAGAATCTTAATATACTAGCAATACATTTAGCTTAAATTGAGAAGGTAGATCTCTCATTGGGGATTTTTACTAAGAGTACTAGACTAAATAGTACTATGTATATATTTTTAAGAACCAAGAAAGTAAAAATATAAACAAGCAAAAAAAACACAATAACAACAACAACAACAACAACAAAAAACCCTTAGGCCCACTAAAATTTATTCTTAGAAGGAACAATCCAAAAAGGAACTCACACAAGAGGTCCTGAGGCTCACCATGCCCCTAAATGGAATGGAGACAATGTGTCTTATCAGATTCCCACAGGGATCTTGCTCTTAAGCCTCTCCTCTTAGGCTACAAGCTATCAAACACTTTGGCTTAAAAAGGGCAAAAACTATTCCCTCCTTCTTTAACACAGTAAAGACCTGGGGAAGAAATATTACAGTTTTTACCTGCATAGTTAGAGGAAGAAAAAAATTATGAATCACTTCTTCCTAGACATACTACATAGCCCTCTTCTTCAGAGATTTTGTTGCTTCTCTAAAGTGGAACCACACACCTTTGTCTGTGTTCCATTTCTGTCTCTGCCACCCATTTCTCATAACCACTTAACCTCTCTCCTCAAACCTCAGCCTTCCTTTTCATTTTTCTCAATGGAGTTTGGTGGCTTAGCATATCCACGGCCTAAGTTATTCTCCATTTCATTGAAGGAAAGATGATTTCATCTTTAAACCCATCCAGAAGATGAGGAGAAACATTACAATTTTTGGAGGATAGCAATATATATCAATTAAGCTCCTACCTTAAGATCATCTGAATATTTACATTCTGCCACAGTTATGAATTTGAGTGATTGACAGGTACAAAATCCAAAACAAATTCCTTATCTTACCACAATAAACTAACTCTCTGTTCTTAGCTTCTGAATTACTTCATATGGTTTCTAACTGGTAAACTCCTTCACTCCACTAATCTTTAATGTCTTTCTTCTTGTGTTCTTTCTTCTACTTCTCTATCCCAGATCTTCAGGATTAAAATAGGAAGAAATGGGGATATAAGTTCAGTTCATCAATATAGTCTAGAATAAAATATTGACCAGAGCTATCTCCATCTGTAAAATTGGAATAGTAATAAGATCTAACCTATGATGTCATCATGAATTTTTTTTTAAATGAAGTTTTCGGCATAGCCCTTGGTACATAAGTGTCCAAGAAGTGTTTATTAATATATATTTATAACAAAATCATCTCTAGATAGTAACCAAATAGTTCTTCCTTTCTGTTGAAGGATCTAACTTCCACAGCATACCCCTTGTGTCATGACACTATGCACCTGAAATTATTAGGAGAAAAATATATTAGCTAATGCTTTTGCTTTGGTTCCTTCAGCTATAAATTGAAGATGAAATTGAAAAAGAGTACCTCTTCTATTCACTTCAAAAGAGCCCAATCTTAACCAAGCATTGCTCTAACTCCAGGGGAGAGAGCAAAAGAGAAAGGTAAGCACATTGAGGTCAGTGGTATTAGTGCATAAAGTCTTATACCTGTCAAATGTCAAAGCCATGAACAGAAAAGCAGGAGAAATGATTTTCAGTGTTGGCTTTGGTATGCCTCCATCTTAACGGAACTCTCTGCCAATTTTGAAATGAGTTTGGACTTAGGTTTAAATCCCTTTCAGCAACAAGCGTGTGGTTTTGCTTTGGCAGTTTATATAATTGCAACTTCAATCCTGTGGCCATATGGTACATTCTTTAGCATTATTAAAAGGTCTCTGAAAGGATCCACAAGTTCGAGCCCAGAGATAACTGTGTAACTTAGTGAGAACTTGTCTCAAGATAAAAAAAAAAAAAATAAGAAAGAGGCTCGGGTAAAGCTCAGTGGTACAAGTGCAAGGCCCTGGGTTTAGCCTTTCAGTCAAAAAAAAAAAAAAAAAAAAAAGGAGCCACAGAATTATCTGTCAAAGGAGAAACTCAATGTTCATATTCTGCTTTGCATGAAATTGAAAGGTTAGATGGGAAATATCAAAGATATTTTTCCAGATCTATTATTTTACAATGTGTTTGTAGAGCTTTCTGATTTTCCCACTTCTTTCTACTATAAATTTGCTTACCAAAATTTATGTAGTATTTCCTGTAAGTTTATGAGAAAATCTATTTTAAGTCCCTAGACACACCTGGACAGATAGATTTGCAGGGTCAGAAGTAGCCCATTCATGTCCATCCACGTGTAAGGTACCAGAGATATGCCTTTGCAGGACAAGTTGAGTTAAATATAGCCAACTCAAGAACAGTAAGATATTCTTTGCCCAACCACAAGTGACTGTTTATTCATCTCACTGAAAATTATTTTCTATCTTGAGGACTGGAATAAAACCACATTTAGTGGGATTTCCTATGACAAGAATTGCACTATATACTACATATGCTCTGAAGAACGTGGCAAAGTTTCCAGATATTTCTGCACTGACAAAGGGATTTGTAATGACATTATAAATCTGGAGAAATTACTCCAAATTCATACCCTGCCCTTATTTAAATGATGTTGCTGCATAATTTAAAATTTAAAAATAAAATTTATAGGACACAACTGAAGAAGCAGGCAAAATGGACAGCAGAAATTTTACCATGCAATTGAGTTTGTATTCTACAGATTAAGTAAGCTATGAAAGAGGTATTAATGATGAGTATAAGCCTTCTATTTCCTGCAGCCCCAGCCCCTGCTTCACAGTGCCTTCTAGCTTCTACTCAGCTGCCAGAAAACAGTGTTACTCTTACTTCCACTTATTACAGCCCCCCTACCATGTACCATACCCCTAATGTACATAATAATTGAATAGCTCATGCTGGTATGTCTCTCACTTTATAATTGTCCCCTTTCCGTTAATCCTAGAAATACTCTGATTCTTACTTAGGAAAGACTGCATTGGCTATAAATAAGAAGTATCTGATTCAATTGACATAAAACTTAAGAGCCAGGTTTTGGCCAGCCACTCTGCTGCTTTCTAACTGTCAATCATTTAACCTCCCCAAGTCTTACTTTCTTCATCAAATGAAGGTAATATTACCTTCTTCACTCCATGTTGTTATGAGCACATAGTTTCCCATCCTCCCTCCCATGTAGTCATTATATGTGTCCTTTTATTTATGTATTGGTTTTTGGGACTAAGGAGTTGAACCCAGAGCCTCATACAAATTTTATTTTTTTCAGTATGGGGAAGTTGAACCCAGGGTCTCATGCATGCTTTACAAGCACTCTACCACTGAGCTATACCATCAGGCCATTTTTCTTTTTATTCTGAGACAGGATCCTACTAAGTTACACAGGCCTTCAACTTGTGACTCTCCTAACTTTGCCTCCTGAGTCACTGGGATTATAAGCCTGTACCACCACACCTGGCTTGTTGTTATTACTTTAAATAAAAATAAATTCCACAAGAATATAACTTAAAATTTTTAAAAAATCAGTTTGCAGTTGCATGACCTCATGGTTTAAAAAGGTCTTACACTGGACTGGGAATTGGAAGAGCTGCGATCTAGCCCCTCTGGCCCCACCTTTTTATTGTGTAACATTGGTTGGGCAAGTCCCTTAACTTCCAAGGTAATAAGACAGTCTATTACATGTCTTTGCCTGCAGCTGTAGCCCTGTGGAATCTGATCCCGTCAGATCTAGGAAGCTAAGCAGGGTCGGGCCTGGTTAGTACCTGGATGGGAGACCACCTGGGAACACCAGGTGCTGTAGGTTTGGGAGAAGGACCCGGCAAACCCCCTCCCAAAAATCAGTCTGCCATTGAAAACCCTATGAACAGCAGAGAAGCACTGACAATAGTGTTTCCTTGTTGTACAGAGGGTCGCTATGAGTCGGATACCAACTTGACAGCACCTAACAACAACAACAATTACATGTCTTTAATCTTTTGCTAGTAGTCAATTTATTTTTTATCAGGCCTAAAGATAAAATTTATTGGCTGTTCTATGAAAATGAAATTGGGCCCTTTAAGCATTTTTCCTTTGAAGCTGGCATAATGTTAAGCTTTCTCAGTAGAAGGCACTGGGGGGAATTTTTCTGTTGGGTTATGATGCACAGGCTCAGAAGGTCTCTGGCACACAATGTGCTTTCAGTGAACTGTGTCTCTAGCACCTGTTTCCCACAGCAAAGCAAGGCTTCCCCAGGTTCTGGTTCCTGAAAGTAGGCAGTACCAGCAGCATCCTGGGAGTGGCAGCTTCTTCCAGAATCCGCTCAATTGGGCAAACTGTATTGGCATGCTTCAGGGAAGATAACTCCCTGGGAAAACCTTCCTCTGGCCCCTAAAGGGTGGATTTTCTTGCAAATTCCATAGTACAGGTTCCCATCTTATTTCGTACTAAAAAGGCATCATCGCTCTCTCTCTCTCTCTGACATCCAGTGAACCACAACAGATCTTTCTCTAACAAGGTCTAGATCTCAGCCTGGGGTTGGAGATAGGACCTTCCCTGTATCCTTGTACTAGAGGTAGGCTGCTTTTTATATCTGCTATTGGTGTATTCCTTAGACTCCTCTTTGCTTCTTACTCAGCAAAGCCTCATTGCTCCAATACCCTCTGATAGTTAAAAATTCTTAAAATTAATTTTCTCTATTCAAATTACCATGCAGTTTTTATCTTCTGATTGGACATTGACTGACGAACAGCTCAAAGATTTTGAAACTCAGCAATACAGTGATAACAGTGGAAGTGGTGTTGTTAGGAAAAAGGTCTTCTAACGTCACAGCTGACCCTCCTTCAGGGGCATTATTTCAGGAGTGAGATGCCAGTAGGGGATAGCAAGGCCTTTGGGAGGGGAAAGGCACATTTGAAGTACAGATAAACATTATTTTTGTATGCATAAGATCTTTGACTTATAGAATTCAAAATCATCCAAATAATCAAGAAGGACATTCAAAAGTTTTGATTTGGTTCTGAAGCAGCGGGAGTTAGTCAAACCGCCAACTGCAAACTGCAACATCAAGGGCACAGTCTAGAACACTGTCAAGTCTGACCAAGGTTTCTGACTCTAACCCCAAGTTCAGGAATCTCCCAGAACCACTATTGAGCTCAACAGTTTCCCAGAAAGACTCCTAGCACTCACTAAGAGCTATTATACTCAAAGTCATACTGGTTGCAGGGAAAAGATACAAATTAGAAACAAAAAAAGACACATCACACATCATCTATCAGGGATCCAAACAGAGAGCTTCTCCTCATCTTCTCCCTGTTGAGCCAGGGACAGACAGGGTCACGTCTTTCTGGCCACAATATACGACAGTATGCATGAGTTTAGCCAACTAAGGAAGGTCAAATGAGATTTGAGGTCGAGAATTTTTATTGGTGTTCATTATTTAGACATGATTGATTAAATCATGCTCATATTGAACCAACACTTATCCCTTCTTGGAGGTTGGGCTGACATCATATGGCCAGAGGGGCCTACCCTCAGCATCATAAGTATTAAAGTGCCCACCATGAATAACAAAGGTATCGTGATCACTAAAGTTTGAGAATTATATCTCAGGAACCTGGAACAAAGGGCAGACCTCTCTTTGGACAGGCCAAATATCTTGATATTCATGTACCAAATATATTGAAAAGATGAAGCAAAGGCAATCATAGTAGTTATTATACTAAATGTAGATATTATTGGAAATAAAATAGCTGCTTACTTAAGGTTAGTGTTATTAGAAGGATAATGTTGTTGTTGTTGTTGTTAGGCGCCTTCGAGTCAGTATCCCACTCATAGCGACCCTCATAGGGTTTTCGATGGCTGACTGTTTTGGGATTGCCTTGGGAGTGGATTGCCAGACCCTTCTCCCATTTTTGCGGTGCTGGGAATTGAACTCGGGACCTCAGAAACTGCAGCACAGCACTCTACCAATTGAGCTAAATCCTAGCCCATAGAAGGGTAATAGATTTCATATAAAATAAAAGAAGCAGAAAGGAGCAATTGTGCACAGCTATAATCCCAGCAAATAAGGAGGAAGAGGGCTGGGATTTACCTCAGTTGGTAGAGCACTGAGCTGCAGTCTCTGGGGCCCCAAGTTCAATTCCCAGCACCACAAAAATGGGAGAAGGGCCTGGCAATCCACTCCCAAGGTAATCCCGAAACAGTCAGCCATTGAAAACCCTATGAGGGTTGCTATGAATCGGATACCGACTCAAGGGCACCTAACAACAACAACAAGGAGGAGGAAGAGGCGAGAGGATCACGAGTTTGAGGCCAGAGGCAGCCTGTGTAATTTAGCAAGACCCTGCTTCAAGATTAAAAACTACAAAGGGGCGTGGGTGCAATTCAGTGGTACAGCATTTGCAAAGTATGTGTGAAACTGTGAATTCAGCCCCCTAGTACCACATACACACACACAAAAGTGAAACAGTAGAAAAACATTATAGGGTTTAATACCTCACCAATTTTTTATTTGTTTTGTTTGTTTGTTCCTTTATTTTTTCAGCTTTGGAACACAAGGTCTCATGCAGTGCCATGAAAAGCTGATTTAGAAGTGAAATACATCACATTTCTCTGTTTTCTTCCTTTTGTATAACATTTTCTTTTTGTGTATGTTTGCTTGTTTCATCTTGTAGATTTGTCTCCATAAGCATTCCAAAAACATTTTGCCTCTTTCATCACTCCCCATACCAGGAAGGGTAGGATATCAAAATTTCACTGCCTTATTAGATTCTGTAGTCATGTGATCTCTTATGCCCTCTTCCTTCTTGTTCTAAACATTTTCAAATGCTCACTAATTAGATCACTGTTTTACATTTGTATTTAATGTATCCGGTTAGATTAGGAATGGGTCCAGGGAATTTCATGATGTAATTATATATGGTGAATAAGCAGGATGTCATGAAGATTGCAATATATGTAAAATGTTTTTTTGTGTTGTTGTGTTTTTTTTTTTTAATGGTTGCCTTCTTGTTGGGTTTGGTCCAGCTAAATTGTGTATGGTAAAAAAGCAAAATAGAATTAGGTGAGTCAGTTGAGAAAAACAGATTGGATACCTGATAAATTCATGTTATCCCACCCTGATACACTCTCAGAACTGCTGCTCCATCCTTCAACATTTATCTGGTCAACTGATATTTCTTCTAGATTTTTTGGGGGGAGAACAGTTCTCATGGGTTGAACCTAAGACATCACACATATTTTGCAAATGCTGTACCACTGAGCTGCATATTCAGCCCTTTTGGTATTTTTAATTTTTGAGACAGGATCTCCCTAAGTTATGCAGGCTATCTCTGGCTTCAAACTTGCAATCCTCCTTCCTCTGCTTCCCAAGTCGCTGGATTATAGGTGTGGGCCACTGTGCTTGGCTTCTTCTATAATTTTGATCTACTACTCCAACCTCAAATTCTAACTCTTCCTTTCCAAGTTAAAATTAAGCAGATATCAATATTAACTTTATAGAGAAAACCTAAGCATTACACATACAAACATGGATTGTACCTCCCTACACACACAGATGCCTCTTTTTCCTGCCAACAAGTCTGCAAAATTGTCACATACACAAAACTATTCTAACAACGCTTCTCCCTGATTTAGGTAGAAGTGCAACCCCTCTTTCTTATCTAAGGGCAGCACCTTCTTATGTGCTTTCAGTTCCATCATCCTTACTGTTCTCTGGAAAATTGTATTGTTGATTAATCCTCTCCTTTTCTTACATATTGCACCATCACCTGGATTATTATAATGGTGTTTAAATGAACCCAACTTGCTCCCATTTAAGTTTAAAATTTCTTCCCTTGATGCTCCATCCCTTAACAGTTAGCAGCCTTTCTCTTTCTTCACATATAAAGACAATCTTCTATAAAGAAATAGTTACATGAACTTACAACTCTGTCCTGGAAACTAATCTGGCCTGGAGTATTGACTGTGCCATTTTACTGACCCAGGTCCCATAAAGATTATCCAAAACTTCAAGTTGCTAAGACCAACATATATATTTAATCAATGTCTTACTAAAATTCCCAACACCCTTTAACTCTAGTGACCACTCCTTTCTTCTTGGAACACTTTCTTCCTCTAGAATCCTTTCTTGATTTTGTTATAGCTCTGACTGCTCACTTTTGTCTTCTTTACTTAGCTGTTTAATGTTGAAGCTCCCAAAAGGTTATAAAAGACTCTATTATATTGTTATTTTGCTGTGTCCATGTTTTCATTCAGGTGAAATAGATCCTTGGTATTTTAAGCATAAATTTCCAACAGTCAATATGACATGTTGCAAAAGTTCTGCAAACATAATATAACCATGCCATGCTCAAGACTCCTCTTCTTTAACCAAAAATTCTAACCTTCTTGTGACAGTCCATGTCTCCTCCATTAAACTGAGTAAAATCAAATCTGAAATCCATTCTTAATCATTCCCTCTCCCATACAACTTATATCTAATCAATTGCCAAGTTAGTCATTTTTATCCCTAAAGAATTTAATGATACCTTTTATTTCTATCTCCATGGACATATTCATGTTCAAGACATCATATTCTTTCTGCCAGAAAACATGAATAGTCTCCTTATATGTATTTCTTTATCCATGTTCCTATATCTTCTTGCCTATCCCAACCTAATACATTCAGTGTCCTATAACTAGAATAATCTGATCCTGTCACCTTGGCTTAAAACATTTCAGTAGCTTTCCATTTTCTCTTAGGATACAGATCAAACTCTTTGAGGAGCTTTGCAGAATTTGGCCCTTATTCATCCCATCTCCTCTGCTCATTGCTTTTTTTGTTGTAACCACATTGATAATAATTCAGTTAAAGTTCCATATTGCTTCTTCCCTATTTTCTATATGAAACATTTCTGCTTCCTTGCCCTATGCATGTAAATCATCTTATCTTTGGATCCCTCTTCACTCATCACTTACTATAGGAAGCTTTCCTGATATTCCTCTCTAGCTCAAATTTTTTCACATGTTCTCTTGCTAATATTTATCTCTCCTCCTTTAAAAGTATCATTTTTATGTTGTCATAATTATTTAAACCATCCTTTAATTAGTATTTATCTCCCTTATAACACTGTACACTTATGGAAGATGGGGAACATATATATTTATTACACCCCCAGAACTTTAAATACTGTCTGGTTATCACTTAGTATTTGATAAGTACATAAATAGGTTAATTTTGCTCTGTTCTGAAATACAAAATCACTTATACAGAGCAGACTTGATAAATTTGAGGGTAACATTTAAACACTTAAATGAAGGGGCATTTTGTGAATTCCTTTTTGGCCACTCTTCTTGGTCAAAAGGTGTTTCTTAAGACATTGGGAAGGCTCATGGGTGATCCAGAGATAAACTGAAAGGTAAGCAAGAAGAGAGGTTACACAGCAGAACCCAAAACCTTCTCAAGCTCTCTGCTCCACTTAAACCAGATTTTTTATTTTCCTAGTATCCTACATTAGAATTCCATAGAATGTTTTATTTTTTCTGGTGTGGACTCCTCTCTTCCCCTTAAAAAGATTTGAAAATTACTGAACTACATAAATCTCAGAGCTCAGATGACAAAAACTGAAACCTATGTTAAACAGTGACATAATCCAAAGCTGCTGAGATAGCTAATATAGAATCTCTATGTTAGATGGAAAAATGAATATCCATCAAGAATAGGAAAATCTCCTGGAAAGATTATGTTCTTGTTGTTAGGTGCCATCATGTCAGATCCTATGTACAACAGGACAAAACACTCCTTGACAATGTGCTGTGCCTGGCACTATGTCAGTTCTCTGCTATTCAGAGGGTTTTCAATGACAGATTGTTTGGGATTTGTATCAGGAGTGGGCTGCCAGGTTTTTATTCCATTTTTGTGATACTGGCAATTGAATCTAAGGCCTCAGAGAGCACAGAGCAACATTCTACTAACTGAGTTAAACCCTTACTCTTCTAATAACAAGGAGAAATTATTCCTCTTCTCTCTCTCCTCTCTTCTCCTTGTTATTTCTCCTTCCCTCTTACTGTATTTGTTCTCACAATATTTTCTACACTATCAGCAATTGGACTTCACAGACTAAATATTTTATTTTCTGAATTTGTAAGATAGTCACTCTAGTAACTATGTTTCCCAAGCAATTTTCATTCTTCATTTGCCTAATACAAATCATAGATTTTTTAATGCTAGAATTTCCCCAAGTAACTAATAGATTGGCAATCATTTTTATTCCTGAAATAAATTTGAAAATACTCAGACATTAACTCAATCTGCATTGATACAATTCATCTACACCAAGGAATCCTAATTAACTGAAAACACACTGGAAGCAAAATGTATTATGATCATCTCTTTGCAAACACCAGAGGGCACTACATACTGAAGAAAATGTCAAAAATTCTGCAAAGTGTACATAAATAAATTTCACTAGAGAGATTAAAGAAAAAAATTAAAATAATATACTATATATGCTTTTGAAATAACTCTCTACATAGAACGTATACGCTATTTTAAAATAAAAGAATACATATTTGTGGCAATCTAGAGAAACATTACTGTCAGAATGTAATAAAAATCAAGCAGAAAAACAATCTTTCACTCAGTGAGTTTAAAGGTATGGAAAATCTATATCTAAATAATATATAATGTTTTCTCTTCCCTTATCTATTCATTCTCACTCCTTTCCCCCTACCTTCCCTATCATTATCACTTTATTTCCATCTCCATTCCCAGCTCTAGCTGTAGATTTATCTGTGTGTGTGTATAATACAAAATAATATTGAAAAACTCTAACATCAAAATAGAGAAGTGATTAAAGAATCAAAACAGAATTAATAGAAATAACAGAATAATTAATATCAAGAAAAATCTATATGAAAATGTTAGGCCATAGTAACAACCACGTAAGCAATATAAGACAGATACAGCAGGGCACTGTGGTATTTGCCTATAAATCCCAGTGACTCAGGAGGCTAAGGCAAGAAGATTCAGAGTTCGAGGCCAGGGACAGTATGCGCAACTTATTGAAACCCTGCCTTAAAGTAAAAATAAAAATAAGAAAGGGACTGGGATATGAAGCTTGCCTAGGATTTGTGAGACCCTGGTTTCAACTCTCTAGTACTACACACACACACACACACACACACACACACACACACACACGCACGCACCCCGAATACAAAATTATAGTATTCAATGCTGAATACATAGAAATGAGGCACTCTCATACACCACTGGGCTGGGATTTAGCTCAGTCGGTAGAGCACCTGCTCTACAGTCTCTGAGGTCCCGAGTTCGATTCCCAGCACCACAAAAGTGGGAGAAGGATGTGGCAATCCACTCCCAGGGCAATCCCGAAACAATCAGCAATTGAAAGCCCTATAAGGGTCACTCTGAGTTGGAAGTGACTTGATGGCACCTAACAACATACACCACTGGCACAAGTGTTAACTTGGCAAAAACAAAAATGTTTTCTTTTGGAAAGCAATGTGGAGTTTTCTTTTCTTTCTTATTTATTCCTTCATGTATTTATTACCAGTTTCAGACTCTTCTTTCAGTCAGTGGATTAAAATCCATTAGTACCATTGCTTGTATTGGTATTTTGATCTTGTCAGATTTGGGCACTGGGAGTAACTTTAGGCTAGCCCGCTTGTGCTTTTACTTTGCTCTATTATTATTTGTGTGTGTGTGTACTTCCTTACTTCGTAGTATGCTCACTTTGTATTTTTCCTTTTCTTGGAAAACTCTGGAAATTCTAGGCCAACAGTACAAGGTTCTTCCTAGTATCATTCCTCTATTTAATATTTCATATCCCCCCCCCTTTTTTTTGCGGCACTGGGTGTTGAACCCAGGGCCTCACACTTGCATGCTTTCATGCTTTGCAAGTGCTGGACCACTGAGATGTACCCGCCCGCCCCCCCCCCCCTTTTTTTTTTTTTTTTTTTTTTTGCTTTTTGCTTAGCGAGACAGGGTCTCGCTAAGTTACACAGACTGCCTCTAGTCTTGAACTTGTGATCCTCCCGCCTCCGCCTCCCAAGTCACTGGGATTACAGGCGTGCGCCACCACACAAGGCTGCATTCCCCTTTCTTCTGAATGAAAATTCTGCTTCTGAATATCATCAGTAAATTTATTCACTTGCTCAATCCCACAACACACAGAAATTTCAGAATTGCTGCAAACATACCACTGAATTGTGAACTCTATCAAGCAGAGTTCTTAGTTTGTAGTTATTTTCATCTTTAAAATAAAAATGTATATTGAAATAAAATGTCCAAAATTCACTTAGTTTAAAAATATATTTTAAAAGTTTTTTGATTAGTACATTTACCCCTTTAGTATGATTATATTACTGAGAAGTTTATTCTTACAAAGATAATTTTGTTTAATTAACTTTTGATTACTTGCAAAAGTCAAATTTGAAGGTCATTATTTGCTCATTTTTTTCCTGCCATTGTACCACCATGGCATCCGATCCTGTCAGATCTCCAAAACTAAGTAGGTTTGGGCCTGATTAGTACTTGGATAGGAGACTGCCTGAAAATACCAAGTGCTGCCAGCTTGGGAGAAGGACCTGGCAGCCCACTCCCAAAAATCAATCCACCATTGAAAACCCTATCAATAGCAGAGGAGCACTGACAATAGTGCTAGACATGGCACAGTGTTGGTAGTGTTTAATCTTTTGTACATAGGGTCCCTAGGAATCTGAACCAACTAAGCAGCACCTAACAACAACAATGTGCTCATTTTAATTTGGTTCCAAATTAGAAATATTTTCATTTATTCAGTTTATCACAATATTTATCTTTTTTAGAATAAAAAAACATTATATACCCCAAAGTGTAAAGTAAACATCTATGAGTTTATGCTAAAATAAATTATTAAGTGAGTAAGCAGAGGCAAGAGATAAATTTCCTAGATGGAAGAATTCTGGATAGCTTATGAAGTTGCTTTGTCTTCAAGGAGGTACAGAATAACTTTTCACACTCTGAAGTGTGAGCTGTGTGCTGGAACTTCCGTCCAAATAGTATGAAAATTAAGAAAGGAAGGTAAAACAGCCATATTACAGTAAAGAAATCCTCCAAATATGACTTCAGGCAGATGATTAAGTTCAAAATCAACAGGGATAAGCCAGGTTGTATTTACCCTTGCTTTGATGTGATGAGAATGACACTCTACCTCTGTGACATTCTTCCCCAAAATATATGACTGCAATCTAATCATGAGAAAAATATCACATACATCCCAACTGAGTGACATTGTACAAAATACTCTCCAAAACTATAGTCATCAACAGAAAAAGGAATGTCTGAGAAACTGGCAAAGCGTCAAGGAGCCTAACTAGAAAAAAACAATTAAATTTTGTGTAGTATTCTGAAAAAAATATGAACTAATTACTTTGTATTGTTTTTGATTCATTAATTGTAACAAATCTATTATACTAATATAAGATGTGAATAATAGAAGAAACTGCTTGTAGGATATTGCAGGAGTCTCTCTGATATCTTTGGAATTTTTCTATAAATCTAAAACTATACTGAATTATAATTTTTACCTTAAAATCATGATAAAATTTTTGGAAGATACAATATTAATAAAGAGGAATAAATCTTTTAAAAAGTTTTTGAGAAATAATAAACTTTTTGATATTTATGTTAAACGTTTATCTTTAAAACTTTTACCAACATTTTAAGCCTCTTTCTTCTCTCTTCTCTCTTGATCCCTTGTTTTCTTCCAATCCCTCTTTTCTTTCCTTTCCCCCTATCCTAAGCCCTCTACCTCCATCTCTCTTAGTAATTTTAGTGAACCTTTCTTTGTCTCTCACACTTTCACTGACCCTTCATGGGTAAATGCATGTGATAATGACATGAATTTCAAAATAATACATGTGAAATTTTAATTGACTTTTCAATTTCTCAGCCAAATCAAGCATACAGAAAGGGGGGATGTAGGGGGAGAGCTGCTGCTGAGTGTGCTATGACAGAGTCAGGCCCTCTCTGGAGAAGGCCTCATCATTAAAACCACAGGCTACAAAGGATGGGATCGCTGAGATAAGACTCTTCAAAACAAAAATAATTAGACTAAGCTGTCAAACTGTCCCAAAAGTGACCTATTTCCAGCCAAGGTCAAGTGAGCTGCAGGCTGCCCAGAAACCCTTTATGAATGACAACCTCCCACTCCCAGATGCTGAGCAGTAAAATTCTTGTTGCTCCCGTCCACTGCTATCTGGTAGTGTACTAATGAACTTTTCCTTTTCTACTCTTTTCTGAGCTCTGGTAAATTCTTTTACCACTCATGACCTCAACCACAACTTTGTAGAGTAAATACAATAATTAGTGGAAAGATTTCTTGGGAGACAGATGTTTCTATGGTGTGAATTCACACATAGCCTCCAGACCTGGATAAATTGCTTTTACTTCAAGTGTATTGATTGAGGCAAGAGAATACTCAGGAATACTCTCAATAATTAAAGATGTATGCAGGGTTGGGAGTGCAGCTCAATGGTGCAGGACTTGCCCAACATGTGTGAGGCCTTGGATTACAAAGCCCTTCAGTTGTGAAATCTTGAGGCCCATTAAGTGATTTCTGCCTGGGAATGCAAAGGGAGTCTGTTGCAGCAAAGTAGAAGGGTGGTATTGGGCTAGGCTGAAACTCTAAAACTTTGCTGGAACAAGGAAAATGAGATTTCTCACTGACTGAGTGTAAACCATGCTAGAGCAAGCAGCAGTATTGAGTGACCTTTTCTCTTGGTCAATAAAGTTGTTTAGAAGGGCCTGAGCTGCAAGAAGCTGGATATGGCTGACTGGACTTCTTCCTGACCTTTAGGGGTTAGGAATTGTTTCCTCCCATTTAATGTGCGCAAGCCAGTGGAAGAGGTGGTGTACACCTGTAATCCTAGCACTTGGGAGGTGGAGGCAGGAGGATGGAGAGTTTCAGGTCAGCTGAGGCTGCATGTTCAAGGCCAGCTTGGACTATATAGTGAGACCTTGTCTCAAAAGGTAAACTAATCAAAAGTTTAAGGGATAGTGGGAAACTAATATGAATTAGAATTTATATTTTATGAAAAGCCATGTTTGTCATTATACTGAATATACATCTGTTAGGGTTGAATTGTGCACCCCCACTTCTCAAATTCAAATGTTAGAGTCCT
Source organism: Pedetes capensis (assembly GCA_007922755.1). Classification (NCBI taxonomy): domain Eukaryota; kingdom Metazoa; phylum Chordata; class Mammalia; order Rodentia; family Pedetidae; genus Pedetes; species Pedetes capensis. The sequence goes on along the minus strand of VMDO01001554.1, from coordinate 86,203 downwards.
AATAATCATTGGTTCAGAATGTATATTTAGAGATAATAATATCTTTGTTGTTGTTGTAAGGTGCTGTCCAGTCAGTGTCCAACTCCTAGTGACCCTACACACAGCAGGTGAAACACTATTATCAGTGCTTCTCTGCTATTCATAGGGTTTTCAATGGCTGATTGTTTCTTGGGAGTGGGTTGCCAGGTCTGTCTCCCAAGCCTAAGGCACCTGGTGTTCCCAGGTGGTCTCCCATCCAAGTACTAACCAGGCCCGACCCTGCTTAGCTTCCAAGATCTGATGGGATCAGATGGCCATGGTATGACTGCAGGCAATAATATCTTTAGGGAGATAACTATTGTGGGGCACGCATCTCCCATCCACCCAGGATGTTCAGATGGGTGGCACTGCCAGGCACACAGATATTAAACACAATTCACTCGGGACCCTCACTTGAGGGGCATGGACTCCTGCAGCCCTCAGGACACCAGCAGAGATAGGAGAGGGAAAAGCCTCAGGCGCTTTTGCCTTCCAGGGGCAAACACCTGTGTTGGTGGTCTTGGTGGTCACTAGGAGACAGTTCTTGCTTTGTTGGTGATCAGACAGAGAGCAGGTTCTTTCCTTGTTGATGGTCTCGGCAGGAGAGCGTTCTTTCCTCACTAAAGTCCAGGCGAGAGAACGGGAAAGCTGTTTCCTCATCGGTGGTCCGGGAGAGAACAATGTCTTTCCTTGTTGGTGGTCGAAGATCCGGGCCTAAAAGGTCAAGCTGTTTCCTTGCCGATGGCCCAGGCAAGAGGAAGGAGAAAGGATCTCCTTTAGCCAATGGCCTGGGGGAAAAGGGTCAAGCTGCAGCAGTGCAGCTCCTTATATAGCTTGCCCACGGAATGGCCTAAGCCAATCAGCTGAGTCCAATTGTCCAAGCAGGTTTGGGGGATTTGTGAAGGATTTCATACAAACCTGCAACCAAGTAACTTTCTTTTTCCCTAGATTTCTAATTTACAAACCAGATATTCAAAAGCCGTTTTCCCAGTTTGTGGCTTTTTGCCAATTTCCTCCCAATTTTTCCTACGGGGAGTCCTAATCTCATAGAACTGATGTCCTTATAAAAACAAGAAATTCTAGACACACAAAGAGACACCAGTGATGTGTACACACAGAGGAAAGAGCAATTGAGAACACAGAAAAAAGATAGCCATGCTCTATCCCAGCAGAGAGGAATTAGGAGAAACCAAACCTGCTGGCACAATTGATTGGGGGACTTTATCCTCCAAAACCTGTGAAAAAACAAATTTCTGATGTGAAAGTCGTCCAGTCAGAGGTATCTTGTAGCTATCACCCATCACAATTTCACCTACCTTATTTCACCTACCTTAGTCTTTTTATGCTGCTATATCAGAATACTTGAAGCTGAGTAATTTATAAAGAACAGATGTTTGTTTCTCCTATTTCTGGAGGCTGAGAAGTCCAAGATAAAGGTGGCAGCAAAATTATGATTTGTTGGGGGCCCATTTCTCATTGATGGCACTCTAGATGTCCTCCTGCGGTAGAAGCACAACACAGACCAATTTCCCTCTTAAACACTTTCATAAGGACATTAATCCATTCTTAGGTGTGAAATTGCTTAAATCAATGCCTGAAAGTTCTACCTTTTAATATTATTTCACTTGGAATTAACTTTCAACATGAGTTTGGGAAGGACATAAACATGCAAGCCATAACAACATGTCACTTAATTCCCTAACACAATCCTGTTTTCTGTTTCTGACTTTAAACTTCCTTCATCTTAGCTCACTCTCCTCTTTCTCACTATCCTTTTTCTCAGCTATTGTTATTGGTTTCTTTCCTTAACTGCAATTCTCATACCTTCTCTTGCATTAAGCCTATGTTTAGACTCTACATGTACAAGTAATCACATATAATTGGGAGCCAGCAACTTTGATGAAGTCTCTTTACAGAGTTAATGCAACCACACCATAGACTCCATCTTTCTCATTTTCAGTACAAATTTTGTTGTTGATTGAGCAAAAGCCCAGAAACTATAACTTATAAAATTCTCATCAACTAATATCCCAACAACACAGAGAAGTGGGTTACCTCCTAGGCATTGGATATAGTAAAAAGTCACACCCTGACATCCAATCACTTCAGATGTTGGAAGCTAAGCAGGATTGGGCCTGCTTAGTACTTGGATGGAAGACCACCTGGGAATAGTGGGTGCTGTAGGATTGGGAGAAGGACCTGGCAGCCTATCCCTGAACAACCAGCCATCAAAAACCTTATGAATAAACTGAGTGTGGTGGTGCACACCTGTAATCCCAGAGACATGGGAGGTGGATGCAGGAGGATCGCAAGTTCGAGACAAGAGGTAGTCTGTGTAATTTAGCGAGACCCTGCAACAAGAATAGATAAATGGGATTACATGAAATTGAAAAGCTTCTGTATAGCAAAGGAAACAATTAACAGAGTCAAGGAATTCTCCATTGAATGGGAAAAAAATCTTCACATTCTATACATCAGACAGAGGTCTAATTACCAGAATTTATAAAGAACTCAAGAAAAAAATACTCAAGGAAACAAATAACCAATTACACAAATGGGAAAAGGGACTGAACAGTTTTCAAATGAAGAGGCCCATAAAGCCATGAAACACATGAAAAAATGCTCAATATCCCTAGCCATGAGGGAGATGCAAATTAAAACAACTCTGAGATTCCACCTTACACCACTAAGAATGGCCAAGATCAATAAAACAAATAACAACAAATGCTGGCGAGGTTGAGGAGAAAAGGGATCCCTCTTACACTGCTGGTGGAGCTGTAAATTAGTCCAACCACTTTGGAAATCAATATGGAGGTATCTTAAAAAACTAAAAATTGATCTACCATATGACCCAGCTATAACACTATTGGGAATTTACCCAAAGGGAGATGTGTCATCATACCACAGAGACACCTGCATCACCATATTCAATGCAGCACTTTTCACAATAGCAAGGATATGGAATTAACCAAAGCGCCCATCAACAGAAAAATGGATAAAAATCTATGGTACATATACAAAATGGAATACTATTCAGCAATCAAAAAAATAAATAATGCCATTTGCAGCAAAATGGATGGAATTGGGGAAAATTATTTTAAGTGAGCAAACACAAGCCCCAAAAGAGAAATACCATATGTTCTCACTCATATATGTGAGCTGAATCAAAAATTAAAAGAAGAAAAAAATCCTATAAGGTGATCAGAACATAATAAAAAGTTAAAGTCAACTTAGTAGAGAAGGGACAATTTGGGGAGCACAAAAGAAGGAGGGATGGATCTAGCAAAAGAAAGGAATCCTGGGAGAGGAGAGTGGGGGGAGAGGAGGAACAAGAAGGAGTGATGAATGGGGGGAGGGGATGACCTGAGGGTGAACAGCCCAACTTTAATAGTTCTGGAAATCATTATAACAACAATTATACCAAAGAATGGTAATAACATGGATGGGCTAGAAAATTCATGTAATAGTACTGACAATGTAAAAAGATAGTTCACTACAGAAAAAGTTTCGATTTTAAACATAATTTGGATCCAGAGATACATAGAAAAATATTACCACAAAAAGACCTGCAAATGGAAGAGAGGTCTTTGATTGGGGGGAGGGACAAGGGGAGGAAGTACTCAAGAGGGTAAGGGGGAACTTATCTGTGCAATGTACAACAAAATGCATATATGGAAATGTCACAATGGAATGCATGTCAGAATGAAACACACACACACACACACACACACACACACACACACACACACAAACACAAATTTATATAACTTGCTCAAAGTCATAAAACTAGTAACTGACAGAGGTTGTATTCAGACCCTGACTTGCATGGGCATATTCCTGCCCTTCCAAATTTACCATTCACCTCTTGAGAGAAGCTTATACAAGGGCTGGGGATGTAGCTCAGTAGTAGAGTGCTTGCCCAGCATAAGTAAGACCTTGGGTTTCATCTCTAAAATCACAAAAAAGGAAAAAAGAATTGACACAAGAGCCTGGAAAGTGTCATATGCTTAGTCAGATGCTACAGGGTTTTAGTGATGCACCAAAAAGCAAAAACAAATAAAACAACAAAAACAGTAACAACCAACCAACCAATGAAACAAAAACTGCTAAAGGTCCTTATACATAACTGAGAGGAAGGAAAGGAGCTCCAGATCAAGTGATAAACAGGAAATACATCATTTGAAATATGACACAATGGGCTACCTTGATCAACAACTATGGAATGCTATACATTTTAACCACCAGTAAAGAGTAATCATAATATTCTTCCCCCCTGCAAAAAAAAAAAAAAAAAAAAAAAAAAAAAAAAAAAAAAAAAAAAAAAAAAAAAAAAAAAAAAAAAAAAAAAAAAAAAAAAAAAAAAAAAAAAAAGAAAAGAAAAAATGGGCTGGAGATCCAGCTCAGTGGTACAGCACTTGCAAAGCATGCAAGCGTGAGGTCCTGGGTTCAATCCTTAGTGGCAAAAATAAATAAATAAATAAAAAATAAAAACTTTATGAATAGCAGAAAAGCATTGACAAGAGTCAGGGCATAGCACAGTATTGGGTAGTGTTTCACCTGCTGTACCTTGGGTCACTGAGTTGGACTTGCCTCAATGGCACCTAGAAGTCACTCAAAAGTTCAAAGCCTGGTATTGTTCATTAGCACAAATATAACTGACCTTAGGAGGAGAGATATTTTATACTGCCTTGTACTAGTCTTTTTCTTTCCTTCTATGTTTTCTTTATATAATAACTATCACCTGGAGTGGAGCTGTGTGTGGATAAATGATATGTCTCCATTTTCCCTAGAGTTTTCTTTATATACATTGTTAAACATTTTTCGTAAGTGGTGTCAAGATAGTAGAAGAGATTATACACTAGAAACAATGAGACTGTTTTTGCTGTCCATATTAGCACAGTTGGCAGAGTGCTGCTCTGCACTCTCTGAGGATCTGGGTTCTATCCCCAGCAATACAAAAATGGGAGAAGGACCTAATAGCCCATTCCCAAAACAATCCTGAGACAATCAGCCATCGAAAACCCTATGAATAGCAGAGAATCACTGACATAGTGTTGGGCAAGGCACAGTGTTGGGGAGTGTTTTGTTCTGTTGTTTATAGGGTCACTGTGAGTCAGACCTGACTTTATAGCATCTGACAACAACAGAAAAGTCCAAGGGTTTGTGTGACAAAACCTCTGACCTGATGGACGTAAGAACTGTGCTGCTAATACAGGGATCAGGTACCAGAAAATGGAAGAGTGGATCATTCACCTCTCCCCCTCAAAACACCCATATTGGCCTCCAGAGACATTAGCAGTTTTCCCCTGACTACATGTGTGTATTATTACAGTGTGCTGAGGTTTCCTCCCTTCCAACTATGGAGATGCTAGGTTATGGCAAGGTTGCACTAAACAAGATGTAGCAGATTCTGTATGCTGGCTCTGGCTTGAATTGAAGGACAGCATTTTGAGCATGTTCCACAGCTTTTTGAGAATATCTGGAAATGGTAAGGGAAGACAATTTTCTGGGAAAAGGGATATGGGAGTAAATAGGAAATTCTGATTATGGACAATGTAAAGGTTATAATCTTCTTAAATTTTCTGCCTCATATTTCTATGTAGAATTCAGGAAAATCTCCTCCCCAAGCTCCTCAATTTAATTATATCTGCAAATAAATATCCTATTTCCACATTCACTCCTGTGAATATTGCTACATTCACAGGAGTCAGAAATTAGGATTCAGGCTTACCTTTTATTTGGCAGGGCGGCGGGGAGGGGACACTGTTGAACCTTTATCCCCCCACAGGGAGTCTTCCTTCAGGTGAGAATCACTGTATTTTTTGCTCATCTTGCCAGGCAAGACAATTGTACTCAGCCTTATTTGCTGTCATTTGTATGACCAAACTTCTGTATTTTCTAGTATCTAGAAAAATGTGTATTTACTTGAATTTCATTTATTAAACTACATTTTCTTTTTACCCTCTTCTGAAGCCTTTGTGGAAGGAAACCTCAAAATTCCTGCCGGGTGATCTGTGTTCCAATGCTACCGGCCATCATAGGCTGCTGTTGTTGTTAGATGCTGTCAAGCCAGGTCTGACTCATAGAGTCCCTCTATATAACAGAATGAAACACTCCCTGGCACTGTGCCATGCCTGCCATTATGTCAGTGCTTCTCTGCTATTTACAGGGTTTTCAATGGCATATTGTGCTGGGAGTAGAGTTCCAGGTCCTTCTCCCAATTTTGCAGTGCTAGGGATCTAACCCAGAGCCTCAGAGAGGACAGGCACTCTGCCAACTGAGCTAAACCCAGCCCTAGGCAGCCTCCTACAATTACACTACATAAGCCATGTTCAATGGGGTTGTTTCTCATTTTTACTTGATACCATCTAGGACATGTTTTTGCATGGTCTTTTGCAGCTTGATGTGATCATATGACTGAATTTTGTCCAAAGGGATGTGAGAAGTGCTGCTAATCTCTTCCAGTTGTCCAATCGCACCCTACCATGAGATTCATTTCTCTCTCCACACTCTCTAAACCACCCTCAGCCTGGATCTCTATACTCAAGGAAAATGTTCAAGTCATGTGTTGATGTTGGTGAATCTTTTAACAGTCTCATCTCCTGAATGTTTGAATAAATGGTGTCCCCTAGTACTAGTTGGGAATACCCTTTAGAATTTAGTGGAGTAAAGAATATACTTTTCTTACAGTCAATACTGCATAACTGATTTTGAGGATCATCTGCCAGAGCAGTAAGCATTCCCTTAGTTGTTGTTGATAACTAGAATTTGATCTTCTTCTATTCTTGTGTATGTGCCGGAGTTTCAAAGGGCTAAGTGGGAACATCTAATTTGCAAAGCCTAGGTCATGAATGCTCCTTAGCTGCCTGTCAGCTTCTATGTTAGGAGGCAGGGGAGTACCTCAAGTAAAAGAAGCATTTCATAAAACTGTAATTATTAAGCACCAGGGCATGAGCCTGGATGGAAAGCAGTTGAATTTTCCCAGACAACAATTAGATAAGGTCAGGTGAAGAGAAAGAATTTCGAAGGCAATAAAGAAGGCTGCATTCCAACTGGGAAGAGCCTTGTATGCTAGGCTCAAAATGTTAGGCTTTACCTATGAGATCATGTGCATATTATTTCTCTGGGCAAATTGTAAGTTTCTTGAATGCTTAGAACAGTAAAATGTTTGTCCCTCTGCACCCACCACATCTCATCTTGCCAAATGTGAACATACATAGAATCAAATTCAGCACTGTGTACTCTGTAGTCAATCAGTAAAATTCCTTCCAATAAAAGCAGAATATAGGAGAATACAAGTTGACATCAATTTATAAGAACATAATTGAGAAGTCAAAAGCCACCTTACAAAATAAGACAAAGGATTTTTTTCCTACTATTTTTCCCTTAATTGACTTGTCATACCACCCTGGCATATGATCCTCTCAGATCTCAGAAACTAAGCAGGGTCAGCCTGGTTAGTACTTGGATGGCAGACCACCTGGGAATACCAGGTTTTGTAGGTTTGGAAGAAGGACCTGGCAGCCCACTCCCAAAAAGCAATCTGCCATTGAAAACTCTATGAATAGCAGAGAAGCACTGGCAATTTTGTCAGGCACGACAGGGTGTTGGGTAGTGTTTCATTCCGTTGTACATAGAATCACTATGAGTCAGATCTGATGGGTCTGACGACACCTAACAACACTTTTTCATGCACTTCTCACCTTCCCTGGAATTTACCCAGAGTAATGGAAGCAGTGGCTCTTGAATATGGGGTCAGAAACAATTCCAAATACATGCTCTGCTGTTTACCAGCTATGTGACTATGGACAAATGCCTGACCTCTCTGATCCTTAGTTTCCTTTTTCACAAACAAGGATGTATAGTAACTATCTGACTGTTGTGACAGTTTAACCTGATAGGAAAGTTAATTTCTTTCCCTTTCTCCATCCCCCTTACCAGGGAGCAAAATCCACTTTGGATCTCCCAGAATTTGCCCAGTATTCTAGGACTTTCCTTCTTCTCCCCAATCCTTAGATGCTTATCTAGACTTATGTTCTCAACCACTATGTGCTTTGTTTGTGTTACTTGAAGGTTGAACCCAAGGGCCTTGCACATACTTTACCACTGGCTGTACCTTTAGCCATTTTCAATTTATTTTACTTTATTTTGAGACAGAGTCTTACTAAGTTACACAGGCTATTTCTGGCTTTGAACTTGAGATCATCCTGCCTTAGCCTTCTGAGGCTCTGGGATTAGTGACAAGAGCCATTACGCTTGTCCCATATTCATCTTAAATGAAGTAATGTGTGATCTAATAAATGAAACTTTAATGGTGCAATTATCAGCAGTTAGAGAGTATCTTTGTCAGGGTATTTCTATAACATTAATTGGTAATTAGTTATATATAAGAGCACATGTGCTAGGTAGAAAAAGTTCTCAGCTAATAATGTACATATGTTGTTGTTAGGTGCCACTGCGTTGGGTCCAACTTGTAGCGACCCTCATAAGTTTTTCAATAGCTGATTGTTTCGAACACCAAAAAATGGGAGAGGACATGGTGATCCAATCCTGAATCAATCCCAAGACAATTAACAATGTGTAGATTAAATAAATCATTGTGTAGCAGAATAGTATAGAGAAAAACACTATGATTTCCAGAGCCTACCTACCTCTATGAAACTTACCTGCTGTGTGATCTTGAGCAAGTTATTAAAACCCTCTGTCCCTTGGTTTCCTCATGTGAACAAGAGGGGGAATGGCACTGCTATGGTTTGGATCTAGTTTGTGTTCTCTCCACAAAGGTTGATATGACTGGAGGCTTGGAGTCCACAGTGGTGATCCCAGGAGGTGGTAGTATCTATAAGAGATAGGGCCTAGTGGGATATCCTTAGATATTGGGAGCATGAGGGAGATCACTTGTAACCCCTTGGTAGTTCTTGTATGACCTCTTGGCTTTTCTCAGGAAAATTTTTGTTATAAAAGGATCAGTCCTGGTTCCACAGAGCTCTCTGATCCTTATTCAAACTATAATTGCTTACTCCTGTGCATACTCTCATTATTATTAATCACTGTGCCATGAGCTGATACAGCCAATGAACAGACTTTGATAAGCATATATTCCATGCTGTTTGGATTTTTAACCTCCAAAACTGTGAGCTAAATAAACTTCTTTTTCTTTCTCAGTAGCCTTCCTGCATTTGGTCATAGTGATGAAGAGCTGACTAACAAAAGCACTGTCTCTCATCCATGTACAGAGAAGAAAATAGATCATCCAAGCCAGATACAGACAGTGTCCATCTTCCTGCTTTCCTTCTCTCATTATCCCCCCTACTCCCCTATCTCATTATTTTTATTTTCTCCTCTCTTTGCTCTATATCTTATGGTATGAAGGACTATAAAATTTATGCAAATTAAATTCATAGCCACTATAAAACTATAGTATGCTCTACTGTAGCTATAGTATCCTATGCAATACTGATCTCTGAACCAATAATCCTCACAATGTCTCCCTAAATGAACATCATACCCATTTCAAAACTGAGGAAACAAAGGCCAAATAAGAAGTGCGAGCTTGTGCATGATTTTAAAGCAAGTAAATAACAGAGCTTTGATTTAAACCCCATTTTGGCCACACAGAAGTGATACACTTTTCCCTTGGTTTCCCAGTCTTTAATACTTTCCAGTAGATGGATAGAGTAATGTGAAATTAACGTGGAATATGTCAAAAATGATCAAATTTTGCAATTAATATAGTTCAATATATATTTAGAAGTATGATTTGCAGAAATCATCACAACTCTTTACTATCATTCTGGCTTCCCTGTAATTTTCTTTTCTTTTTTCCCCCAAATTCACAACTTATTATCCTATAGGCATTAACACTGATTTGAACAGAAGACCAGAATGAAGGTATTTCAAAAAATATAAGACTTGGTCTTTGCTCTCAGATGGTTAAGATATGATATAGTTGGGTAGATAAGAAATCACATAAGAAACTATCACATCAAAACTGTGAAGGAGAAATTCAGTTGGCATCAAGCAATGAATATCTTGCCCCATGCTTACCTATGGTGAACGCAGTAATACGTAAAAGAGAAATGATTCTCGTCCTCATAGAGAAATGGAAGAAGGAATACCGAATACGTAACTAAATAAGTGCTCATCAGTTCTTTTATGACTAAAAACGTTACCTAAGGGAGTCTGGTCATTCAGGCCTTGACCTGAGATTGATCTACTGGTGACCATTTAACTTTAGAAGCAGTATGTATTGATTTTAAAGACTCCCATTTTGTCTTTGAAGATTTTTTTCTGGCAATCTGGTAAATATGTAATTAAGCAGGGTGGGTTCATTCTCTCTGTGAGAGATTCCTTGCTTAGAAATAAGTATCTGGCTTAAGGGAACTAAATAAAGAAAGTGATTAACAACTATCTTCTTAAAACATGAAATTACAAACCACAGCAGGCTCAGTTACAAGCATGCTTATCATTTTCGGAGAAGTCAAATATATTCTTGCTGCCTCATACACCACTGGTAAAAAGCATGTGGTCACTGGGTGGAGCACACAAAAAAAGATTTATTTAGTCACATTAAATCCCAGATTTAACCACTGAAGCAAAGACATTCTTTAATTTCACTTTTTGTACCACATGGTAAAATTGTATATAAATTAGAAACCTTGAACATAGGCTGTGTTTTCTTAAACATATATTGAAAATAGTCTGATTGATTTTACTATACATAAATTATATGCTTTTACTAACTTGCAGGTCCTATATTTTATTCAAGTTTGGTTCATTTTAACCCAAATTTCAAGAACCCTTTTAGAATTTTAGTAGTGAGTCTAGTATGTTTTAAGGAACATGAATCTGTTAACACCCTACTTGAATCTAAGCATTAAATCATCTTTTGATGATAACCTACTATTTCTCAGAAGCTTTTATTGCATTGCCACAGCACTAAAGATCATCTGAATATTGCTTAGTGGAGCACCTTAATCAATACATGTGTTCATTGCATCTTTAGAGCTGCTTCTATTGCTTCTAACAGTATTTGTATTGACATTTTTATGCATCATGTGCTTCATTTTAAAATTTGGAAATCTTTGAGTTTACTTTGTAGATTACTAGAAGTGCTACAAACTGATAAAATAAGTCCTTTTTGGAAGTTAAAGGAATAAGTATACATGTAACAATAAATTTCCAACTTCTCCTACAGCCTGTCACTTAAAATTAACAACAATGAATGCAAAAAATGAGAATAGCATCTTGTTTTATATTTAACTTAAAGATTTCAATTATTACATTTAATCCATCAAACAACCTTGTGAAAGAAGAATTATTTTCTTCATTGTATAGAGAAGGAAGCTGAGCCTGAGAGGTTAAGAGACTCACCAAGTATCACATAGCTAAAACATAATTGAGCTAGGACTTGAAATCAGTTCCATAGCGCCATTAAATAATTAAATTTCTATCATCATTTTCATTAAATAATATTGCTTAATTGGAAAAAAATCAACTAACTGTTGTAAGAATCAAAAAAGGAGGCAGTGAAGTGGTAGCAATAGAAAAGGGGAAGCAACAATGAAGTTTGAGTATTTCCCCAAGTTACTCATTGTGGCTTCTAACTAGATGAAATTATTTTCAATAAATGATGTGAGATATTTTAAAAGGAAAAGTGAAAAAAGAGTATATATATTTTTAAAGGAAAAAATGAATATGACTTGTTTTCATTTTTTAAAACAACATGGTGATTAAGACCAAGAAAATACATATATGCTTAAGTTAAGCTGTCCCAGAAGTTGTTCTATCTTTTAATAGTTTTTCAGCTCTGGGAAACTTTTTGTCTTCCCTTAGTCTGTTTCCTAAATAATTTTTAAAAGAAATATAATAATAATGCTATGTAAGCCTATATTTTCCCTGATCAGGGAGCCTGAGACAAGACTTGTATATAGGAAGGTTATCTTAGAAAATGATCCCTACGAAAAGGAGTTGGGTCTGGGAAGAGTCAAACATAAATATAAAAAGGACAATGAAAGAATATGTTATTGAGCTGACTACTACTATGGGCAAATGGGAGTCAGTCTCTCAGGGGAACTTCTGAAGAGCTATTTAAAAAGCATCTCAAAATGATCCCTCCAAAAGATGGCAAAGGGAGCTATTTATTGATCATTCTCTAGTATTCAGAGTTGTCCCATATTGTGCTAGCTTTGTCCTACTTGTAGGTTTGCATGAGTCAGAGTAGATGCATAGATAGACATAGACAACCCCACACAGTGGTTGGGGAGAGGAATAAGGGCAGAAAGTATAATTTACCCAACAGCTCAGGCAAGGTCTTATCAAATTACTTGTGTTCATAACTTATTACCAAAGTAAAGACTGGAGTAAAAAAAAAAAATACTAGGCCCCAAACTATTGATACCTAGCAAGTACACAAATAATAGTTACTCTTATGATTACTCATCACTACTTTAAGCTAACCCTAGTGACTTTGAAAGAAATGCAAGAGATGAGGAGCTGAACTAGATTGGGGAAGATTGATGCAGCATAAGATTTGTACAACCTGAGATAATGTTTCAACATAATAAGTGATTTTCAAATTCTGTTAAGAATTAAGAAATATTCAATGAGAAGTTACTGGGAAGCTGAATATGGGAGAGCCTGAAATAAGCAATAGTAATGCAAAAGTATAAACGAAAATAACAATGGAGATTTTGGTGACAAAGCCATGCAAATCATTGTGGGTACCAAAAAAGGGTGAAAACTGATGTGCTACTGTGTGCCAAAGACAACATTAGTATTTAACTCTCATAACCATATCAGTTGGTGGATATGATTATTTCTATTATGTGGATTGCCTACAGCCATAGCCCTGGGGCATCTGATCCCATCAGATCTCAGAAGCTAAGCAGGGTCGGGACTGGTTAGTACCTGGATGGGAGACTGCCTGGGAACACCAGAAGCTGTAGGCTTGGGAGAAGGACCTGGCAACCCCCTCCCAAAAATCAATCTGCCATTGAAAACCCTATGAACAGCAGAGAAGCACTGACAATAGTGTTTCCCCTGTTGTACAGAGGGTCGCTATGAGTCAGATACGGACTCGAGGGCACCTAACAACAACATTATGTGGATTAAGAAACTTAAGGTTTAGAGAGGTTAACCTATTACTGCAAGGTTACACAGCTGTTAGATGGTGGAAGAATTCCAAACTGGGGCACATTTTTCTGATCCAGAATGGTTTGACCTTAACTTGCATGTTTTCTTCCACATGATGCAAAGAGAGTAAGGCTATTGTAAGGCCATTGCAGTGGGTTTGAAGAAAGGCATTGGATTTAATGATTGCTATAAGGATGACTTTTGAGGCAACAGCATCTTTTAGTGACATAGTAGGGTTTGAAAAATAATATTTTCCAGATTTATTTATGTTTGTTTATTGATGTTAGTAATTCCTTTAATGTACAATCTAATGGGTTTCATTATGACCTTTCCATACACTTGTATTCAAAAATTTTTCTTCATGGCGAAGAAAGGTTAGAGCCATTGGGTGGAGAGTCATTAATAGAAGTTTATTTGAGAATGATCAGAGGAAAATTGTAATATAGATGCATTCACTCAGGGCCAAAAGTCCAGTGTCTTACTATTTGATGCAGTCAGTACAGAACATTTGAATTTGCTTATTTGTTTTTTGGCTCTGTTTATGTGGAGAAGAATGGAAAACAACCATCCTAAGCACCTCCCACTTAAACAACAGAACATAATTGTTCTAAAGGACACTCCTTGTTTCAGGAAGACAGCAGCACTAAAGGTGAGATGGACACTAGGTCACCTCTTCCTATCATTCACTGCCCTTGTTTGTTTCCTTTAGAGGAAGTCAGGAGGTTGGTCCTGGGATGGTGAGGTGACTTCCTGAATTTCTATCTCTAACTCTGTTGACACAAGCTGTTTCTTTAGGTAAAATAGTGTTCTGTATAATTAGAATATTTACTCTCTGGTTGGAGCTGTGGTCTAGCTGGGCTGCCAAGCGGTGGCCCTGGAGGTTTTTGGGCGGAGACCCTGGTGGCCAACTGTTCCCGACCTGCTTCTCTCAGTCTTGGGAGACGTCCTCCCCACCCCACCAAGAGGCCTCGCCCTGGGGATGTGCATCCCAGTTTGGATAGCAAGATACTGAGAGCTTCTATACATTTTCCTGCCTCAGTGACCTCTGCCTCCATAGGTCACAGGACATGGACTCCCAGTCTGAGGGCCCAGAATATGCCCCTTACCCACCTCAGTCCACATGGACAGCACAACTCCATCCTCCAATCCTCAGCCAACTTCCTTCTGCTGACTGCAGAAGTCTTTATGAAGGCAAGTCAGCTGAAACTTATTTTTAAAGTTTCTTAAAATCTGTGTGAAGAACTCCTAGGTCACCTCCAATATCTGTACCTGGGGTTCCAGGTGGGAAATGGCCCCTCACTATTCTACCACTCATACCATCTGAAAAAATAAATAAATGAACTAAATAAGAAGAAAGGAAGAAAGAAAAGAATGAAATAATGAAAGCAAGAAAATTACCATTCTGAATAGCACTTTGTACTTTGAGAGCCACAGAACACACTATGTATGTAATATGATTACTCTTCTAGCTACTTGAAAGCAAGGGGCATTGGAAAAGCCAGCTATTAGCTGGACTCAGGCAATGGAAAATCCAATGATAGAATCTGGTCACACTATTCTTAACGACAGCAACAATTCCTTTAACAAAGGTTTATTGAGGACCTCTGTGTGTCAGATGCCATTCCAGGTTCCACAGATAGAAAACAGAAGAGAAGAGACAAAATGTATGCCTTCATGGAGGTGATACACAAATAAATATGCTTAAGCAAATTAATATAAGAAGTTAGGAATAACTGCTGTGAACACAAATGACTCAGAGTAAGTGGATAATGATGTATGGCTGTTCCTTTAGAGTGATCAGTAAGGTTTGTTCTCAGGAAGTGACACCCACACGAAAAAACAGAAGGATGTTAGAGAGTGAACTGTCAAGTATCTGTGTGAGGGTATTTATGAGGGCATAATAGCATGGCAAAGGCCCTATGATGAGAAAGTATTTGCTGTGTTTGAGGATTAGCAATACAATCCATATGATTAAACCAGGCGTGGTAGCACACTCCTATAATCCCTGCTTTCTATAGGGTGAGGCAGGAACATCCACAGTGAGTTCAAGGCCAGTCTGGTCTACATAGGGAATTCCAGGACAGGATCTCAAAACAAACAAACAAAACAAAACAAACAGAAAAGATAGAATGATACCAGTGTGGTGGATGAGGGTGAGAGAGGTGGAAAATAATAATGCAGATGTACCTATGCCCAGATGATGTAAATGTAGCTTTTGCAATGTTTAGCTCAATTGGTAGAGTGCCATGCCATACCCTTGGATTCCCAGCAACAACAATAAAAAAAAAAATGGGGAAAGGATGTGTCAGTCCATTCCTGAAACAATCTCAAAACATTCAGCCACTTACGAGGATCACTAGTAGTGGGACATGATTTGATAGCACCTAACAACAAAAACAACTGTCAAGAAGCGTGTTTGGATTTTTCCTTGTGACAGAAAACCACTGGAAGACTGAAAGTGAAAGAATATCATTTGCTACCTTAGTTACTGCCATGAGGAAATGAGAGCATAATCCCTTCTCACTCCTTATTTTTTGCTGAAAGGGGTCACATAATTCTTTAGCCTGAGATTTAATGCCTTTTGTAGTTCCAAGGTAGAGGAAACATGCATTCCTAAGGCATTTAGATTGGCAAATATCACACATATGCGTGAGTGCTAAATATTAAACTAGCTTTTACTATGACCACTATAGTAGTAGAGGTCATCCTGTAGTGAGCTTTTTGGAGGAGAGGGAAGAATGCAAGCTGATAGGCAGAATAAAGGTGCTGGTAAAGAAAATTAAGGCTTATTGTAAGTGCACAGGACCTAAAAAGTCAAGATTCAAAGCAATGAATTTAGCAAATAAAGAAATTTGAGAGCTGGGTGTGGTGGTGCACATCTGTAATCCCAGTGGCTCAGGAGGCGGAGGCAGGAGGATCGCAAGTTTGAGACCAGAGGCAGTCTGTGTAATTTAGGGAGACCCTGCCTCAAAGGGTAAAAAAAAAAAAAAAGGGTGAGGGTGCAGCTCAGTGGTCCAGCACTCGCAGAACATGCAAGCGCGAGGCCCTGGGTTCAACCCAAGTACTGCAAAAAATAAAGAAAGAAAGAAATTTGGCTCCTTTTCTAAAACTGAGAGGTAATAAATGTGTGGTGTCAGAAAGTGCCTACATATTCCAGAAAAATAGCCAAAGCAGTATTTTACAGGGGTGGCAGGGTGGTAAGTGTGTGTGGGGGGGAGGGGGGGCAAATTCTATGCCTAGTATTTCTGTCTACCTCTTGCTAGTCAATAGAATTTCTTCCTATTTGTCATATTTTTTAAATTTTCCAAGTCCTTTCACAAATATGATTTATTTGGCTTTTATAACAACCTTAGAAGAAGGCTGAAAAAAGTAATAGTCACAGAAGGGATCTAGGCTTCAAAGAAGCCAAGCCATCTGCCCTTGATCATTGTGCTGCCTACCTCCTTAAGGGACACAGAAAGAGAAAGAATGTGGGCCTTTTGAATCCTGATGCAAAGCTCCACAGTCTAGAGTGCAGATTTTTATGGGGTCTAGAGTGATGTTGAAAATACACAAAATAAATGACATTTTATAAAAACCATTATGTGACAATTAGTCTAAAATGAAGAAACTTATTCTGGGAGCCAAAGCTGTGATACACAGAGAAATTGAGAGTGGTCCAGGAGACTGGAGGTGTCATATCTTTGCTTTAAATACACAAAAGGAGAAAAATGTATTAGTTGACTTCCCAAAGTCTTTTCTGGCATCCAAAAACTATACCATAAACTTAGGCTTTTCAACATAAGTCCACTGATTCAATCAGGCTTTTCAAATAAGAGAAAAATCTACATGTGAATGTTGCTCAAGTGTATACATGTAACTTTCATACACTCAGGCTTTTTTTGTGCACTCAAATACTGACACCCCTAACATGCCTTTCCTATACAGATTCATGCCTTTACTTATTAGCTGGCAAACAAATATTTCAAGTTGCCAGTTTAGTTTCTATGGTCTCACCATTTATATCTTTACAGTTGTGTTTATATAATTATTTAAATAATTTTGCATACTTCAGTATAAGAGGCATAAAAGGTAATAATGAAAACAAAGGCTGAAATCATGTAGAGGGCTACAAAATGACAAGTTTTGGGTCCCAACACAATATTTAACTATATATCTAACCCCATTAAAGGAACATGTACTCATTATCCAGCATATAATTCTGGAAAGGTATGGTTGATTGAATACAATGAGGCAAGAAATAGTGATGGAGGATCCTAAAATTGTAAATGGATAAGTTACAGAAATATTTCATTGATTTGAAAACAGAGAGTATTTCTTAAGATCTAAAACGTTTTGGATAAGATACAAAGCTTTATTGAAAGAACATAACTAGTTTTCAACTCTGTCAAAAAGTTTAAAGAAAATTGATAAAATAAAAGCAAATTCAGGATCAAAATACTCCACCTAATTTTGGACAAAGTCATCAGCATATAATGTTTTCCCATGCATGTCACTTCAAATAGGTGCACAATGGAGAAATGTGAAAAAGAATTATATAAATTATAGAAATATAACTGTCTTTTAAAATATCCACAGCAGCTACACCTACACCCAGAATACCAAGCATCCAGGAAGCAGAACATTGAAAACATTCATGTTATCAAAATTTCATATGAACCAAACAGTGTTTGGGCTGGGATTTAGCTCAGTTGGTAAAGCGCTGCACTGCAGTCTCTGAGGTCCTGAGTTCAATTCCCAGCACCACAAAAATGGGAGAAGGGCCTGGCATTCCACTCCCAAGGCAATCCCGAAAAACTCAGCCATTGAAAACCCTATGAGGGTCGCTATGAGTCAGATATCGACTCGATGGCACCCAACAACAACAACAAACAATGTTTAGTTATCAAAAGATAATAACCAAACACTTTTATGATATTTAGCTATTTATTATAATCTCATTTCAATCTATTGCTTCATTTATGTATGTTAACCTTTCAACCACAATTAAACATTTATCAGGTCAGGAATTGCTTATAATCTGGAATCACTTGGCCAGAACTAATGTATTCTTAGAAGTTTACTTAAAGAAGAGAAAGAAAAACAGTGTTTCTGGTTTTTCAGTAAACGATGACCTTCAGTAAAACACTTCTTTCTATGTCTATTTCCTTACTGCAAAAGATGATTCTCAGTTCTAAAATGTCAATAGAATGGAGAGAGGAAAAAACAAAAAAAAAAAACAAAACAAAACAAAAAAAATCAGCAGTTCAGGGCTCAAGTGAGGTAGGATAATTTTAGTAGTAGCTAAATTCATAATATATTCTTCCCAACTAGTTTTCAGTGCTCCTCACAACACTCCTAGCAGATTGTTGTTTTTAGGTGCCCTCAAGGGGGGTCCGACTCATAGCAACCCTATGTACAATAGAACTAAACACTCCCTGACACTCTGCCATGCCTGGCACTATGTCAGTGCTTCTCTGCTATTCACACGGTTTTCAATGGCTGATTGTTTGCAGAGTGGGTTGCCAGGTCCTTCTCCCTAGACTACAGCACCCCGTATTCCCAAGCAGTCTCCCATCCTAGATAAGTACCATTATTCTCATCTAAAGATGTGGAAACTGAAGCTTACAGAAACTTGCCCAACGCTATCCAACTTTTTAGCAGCAGAAGTTGACTGGACTTTGGCCACAATACAGGCTTTCTTCAACTGTAGAAAAGATCCTGTTCCACGTGCACAAAGTAGGCGATATCCACAGAAAAGTGACTACCCACGCCCCAGACACGCGAAGGGAAGGGTCCCATGGAACCTTGCAGACTAGTCGTTTGGTGACCTTAAAGGGGGACGGGTCCCTTTAAGGGAGAGGAGGCTTTTTCTCACCCGACAAAAAGTAACTCGCGAACTGGGAGGGGGTTTTACGAGGGGCATTGGCGGTGGGTGGAGGGCCTGGCAGCGGGATGAGGACCCGGCCTACTGGCTGAGGCAGCATCCGGCCCACCCGTGGGGATCGCAGGAGGAGGGTTAGAGAAGGAGGGCGGCAGCCCAGGAGAACCCGGCGTCCGTCCCGAACGTGGGTGGGCCAGGTGAAAGAAAGAGGAGGGGCGAAGCCTATTGAGGATGGAGCGGCGGGGTCAGGAGGGCAGGGAGGCGGCGGGCCCCGGGGACCCCGCCTGGGAGGAGGAACGGCGGGCGGCGGGCTCCGCGGAGGGCGGGGAGGTGGAGGAGCCGAGGCCGGGGGTCTCGGACCGCCGGCGTCGGGAGGAGGGAGTCGGCTCCCAGCCAGCCGGGCGGCTGGGCGGAGACTCGGGCCGCGAGGAAGCGGCGCGGGCGAACTTTGAGGCGGAGAGGCAGCGGGCGGCCGAGAGGGGCCGCCGGCGAGAGGGCCAGCGCTGGAGGGAGCCCGGCCGGCCGCCCGCCTCGTTCTGGGAGCCCTACTGGGAGAGGGGCGTGCAGCGCTACCGGGAGAGGGCGGCAAAGCGCCGGGCCAAGGGCGCGCCGCCCGAGAGGACCGACCTCGCCGAGTGGAAGTGCTGCCTCGAGAAGAAGGTCAGCCGGCTGAGCTTTCCCCGGTCGGCGGAGTCGGACGAGGAGACCGAGGAGACGAGCACCGACAGGCCCGCCGGCCTCGGAGGACCCGGGCCAGAACGGCGCACTCTGCGACACAAGATCCGGTTCTGCACCAAAGAGTCCCGCCTGTCGCAGCGGTCCGCCGGCATCTGCGGCTCGCGCATCAGTGTCATTAACGAGCTGGCGAAGATGGGAGACCCGAATCTCCTGGAAGTGGTGGAGGAGGAAGGTAAGAGCCCGCCCCGAGGCTGTGGGGGACGGCGAGCAGCGCGCGCAGACCCTTCCCTCCGCAGCGCGGGAAGCTCTGGGGGACGTTGGCGACCGCCGAGCCCGGCCCCCGGGGACGTTCTCTGTGTGGCTTGGCGTGCTCTGCTCGAGGCAGACCTCCTGACAGACACTCACTGCCTGTCACGGGTGGGGTGGCTTGCAGCGCCCCATGATTTCCCCTGCAGCTCCTGTGCGCCGAGGACCACCCTTTGTGCTCCCTAGACTCCATTGAGGCTAAGTAATTCTAGGCAGCCAGGAGTGCCCTGGGCCCGGGCTTTGTGGTGCCTTGATCTCCAAATCCAGTCACAAGGAGGGACTTCCTAAATAGAAACAGAGCTTGTGCATGACAGCAACCCCACGTGTAGGAAGCTGACCCCCGAGTCTTTTTGCCTATCTCTCTTTGCCTATTATCTGTCATGCTTTGAGATGCTTGTTAATTGTGGGAGGGCTTAACTCTAAGGTTTTTCAGCTTGATATTCTTATACTATTTGGAATGCTGCTGTTGCAAAAAATCACTTTTAACTGAAGCTTTAGTTCTGTTGAGAAATATTTATTTGTCCATTCTTTACTAAGGACACAGACCTGTTTTCTCTGGATCTGTCTTAAAAGACACATTTTTCTTAAAATGCACAAATTTTTCCTTCTGCTGTCTCCAAGACCTCAGTTCCCTCAACCACACTCTTTTCAGGTCCTGTTTAAAATTAGATCTAAACATGGACACAGTTTTTTAAAGTGTAGAAGATCCAAGCAAAATCTTACTATTCAGTCTTCAAAGGGACTGAGAAATAGTGTATTATTGTATCCCTCCTCTCCTTCTAAAATCATCTTTATTGAGATACAATCTACACATCACAAATTCATCCATTTAAAGTTCAGTAATTTTTAGCACATTTACAATTTATAAGAGGTTGTACCACTTGATAATGTTTATTACCATAAGTATAGAGTAATTTTAGTACTCTTTCATTACCCCAAACAGAAACCTGCTATGTAGTCGTTTCCCATTCTCCCCAATCATGATCCCTAGCTGCAAGCAGTTACTAAACCATGTTTTCTTTCTATAGATTTTCCTATCTCAGATATTTCATAGAAGTAGAGTCATACAGTATGTGGTCTGTTGTAACTAGCTTTCATTTCTTGGCACGTTTTTTGAAATTCATTCACATATAAGTTCATCATGGCTTTCAATTGCCAAGTAATGTTCTATTGTAGAGATATATCACACCTACTTATTCACCAAGTAGTGGACATATGGGTTATTTCCACTTTTTTGCTAGTATGAATAATGCTTCTATGAATATTCATCTGCAAGTTTTTGTATGAACATATGTTGTCATTTTTCTCGAGTTTATATTCAGGAGGGGAATTGCTGAATCATGTAACAGCTCTATGTTGAACATTTTGAGAAACTGCCACACTGATTTCTAAGTGTCTGCACTGTTTTACATTATAGCTATAATGTATAAGAGTTTCAGTTCTCCACATCATCACTAAAACTTGCTTGTTTTTTTTATAGCTGTCCTAGTGGTTATGAGGGAGAAGGACTCGGCAACCCACTCCCAAAAATCAATCTGCCATTGAAAATCCTATGAACAACAGAGAAGCACTGACAATAGTGTTTCTCTGTTGGACATAGGGTCCCTGAGTCGGATACTGACTCCATGGCACCTAATAACAACAACAACAACAGTGGCTATGAAGTGGTATCTCAACGTGATTTTGATTCGCATTTCCCTAATGAATAATGTGTCAAATTTTATATATGTTTGCACTTTTTATAAATGCTTGGGAAAAACATCTGTTCAAATCTTTTGTCCATTTAAATATTGAACTACTTGCTTTCTTATTGATTTGTAAGAGTGTTTTATATATTCTATACACAAATATGATTTGAAAATATCTTCTTCTATTCAATGAGTTTTCTTCTTATGTTATTTTGTTCTTGATGGTGTCCCTTGAAGCTCACCCTCTTTAAAAAATCACCCAAATGTGCATAGGAGTTTTGTTACATATTAGTCAAAAGTTTCCATAAACTTCATAAGTTTAACCAAAAGAGTTGTAATAGTTGCATAATGGAAAAAGGAAAAGCTTTATTACTTTATACCCAACCAGCATTTATTAATAAAAGAAAAAAAATGATTTAAGGATAAAAGGAAATAAAGCTGTTGAAAACTTCAGTGGCTCTGAGAAATGATATAATTATTTGTTAGGGAAAGGATTGCAATTCAACAATGAAAAAAGTCAAATAACTTCCAGAAGTGTAAAATTGAAAGTCTTTTCCCCTATTCTTTTGATGGTTTTGACCTTTGATGTAACTTCCTGTTGTACTTTCAGTAACTTGAAGTTCTAAATAGCTTCTTTTTTTCATTGTAAAGCATTCAATTATTCTTTATAATTGGGCTTTCTGAGATAAAACTATGAAACAAACCTATAAAATTTTATTGTTCTATGATGGAAAAGTACATGGAAGATGTATAGGTTTTAAATTTTTTTGTATCATGAAGGAAAAATATTTTAATATACCATTACAAAAATTTACTATTGCACTCTTTCAGTTTTTTGAATTACAGTGCAATTTAGCCTTGAGGTGGTTTTACTTATTAGAATCTATGCTTAAAATTAATATCACTTTAGCATGAGATCATATGTATCATAACTCAATCCCAGGAAGTTTTCAGAATTGTTTCCAAGATGATTTCGGTTTTCCCTTCTCTTGGCAAAAGCCTTTGTATTTTATTCACATTTATATTCCTTCAATGTGATCAAAAGCTGTATATCTGATTGGGGTGGAGGTGGAAGAAAAAGGTATTGGTTAAGAATATTATATATCTGATGGTTGAGTTGGGTGACTGCATCTTGGCTAAATTTCTTTGTCTATATTTGTTCATAGAATCAGAACCTAAGTAAGCAGAGGGGTATTGCAGTGGGGAGAGTAGGGACTGAGAAGCCAGGTGAACCAGGATACTCAGAGGACTCTTACTGATTTAATCAAAATATCAATTATATTTCTGTATTGATTTTGCTGCCTGTTATTTAGACCTCTGTTATTACTGGAGTTTTACAAAAGTGCATTATAATAAGGATTTTTTTAATATCAATAGTTTAGTAGCATTTCAGATATCTTTTTTCTTGGAGTTAACTGACACAGTTATACAAACAAATGTGCTGCCCAAAGAAGGCTAAAAATATCTAACTTCCATAACCTCAATTTTTAGAAGTTTCCTTCCTTCCTTCCTTCCTTCCTTCCTTCTTTCCTTCCTTCCTTTCTCTCATTCTCTCATTCTTCCTCTCGTCTCTGCCCTTCTTTCTTTTCTTTTCTTTTCTTTTCTTTTCTTTTCTTTTCTTTTCTTTTCTTTTCTGACAGGATCTCAATGTGTAGCCCAGTCTGTCCTGGAACTCACTATGAAGACCACCAGTTTGGCCTTGAACTCTCCTCAATCCTTCTGCTTTTGCCTCCTGAGTGCTGGGATTACAGGTATGCACCACCATACCTGGCATCATTTCTGCGTTTTAAAATATATATAAAAGAATTTCTTAAGTTTAGCCATACACATAAGCCTAAGTCTTATATGTTATGTTGTTGTTGTTGTTGTTAGGTGCCGTCAAGTCAGTATCTGACTCATATCGACCCTCATAGGGTTTTCAATGGCTGACTGTTTCGGGATTGCCTTGGGAGTGGATTGCCAGGTCCTTCTCCCATTTTTGCGGTGCACGCAATTGAACTCGGGACTTCAGAGACTGCAGCGCAGTGCTCTACCAACTGAGCCAAATCCCAGCCCTTATATGTTATATATTTCCTAAATCATTTTTTAAAATTAAATGAGAGAGCTAAACAATTGATTTACATGTGATAAGATTTCTTTGCAGAGACCCAGTTAACATCTTACCTTTTAGTCATAATAGTTAATGAGATATTCCTAGGATTTGTTCCACTTCTCTGAATCTTTTATCTTCATGGTTGTAGACATAAACAATCAGTGATCTCCACTGGGCTATTTTCTTACTATCTACTAATTTTTTAAATTAATTTATAACAGCAAAGTGTCATTGACATTTCAATAGTTATATAAACAAACACTCCTGGTAAAATGTTAATGTTGCTGAAATTAAAGTATTGACTCACTTGTTGATATTGTAAGGAACTTCTGACTTAAAATATTCACTCTTTAGTTGACTTATGAACAGTCAGCATTAGAAAGGGTAGTTTAGGAGTTCAGCATTGAAAAAGACATTTTAAAAGTCGAATGTAAAGTTGCTTCCATCTTTACAGCTACACGAAATACCATGTTTCACAAAATCATCTGTTCTTTAGTCATGTGAGTATTTGTGAGCTGTTTAGCAGTAAGGCTATATTCTGAGAAATATGCTGTTAGGTGATTTCATAGATGTTAGAACAACATAGAGTTATTTGCACAAACCTAGATGCGTTAATATAGTCTACTAAAACACACTCAGGCTATTTTAAAATCTTACAGAAACACTGTCTTATATATGATCTGTTTTTGGTAGACATGTTGTTATGAAGCCAGGTGCCATGTTGCACACTTGTAATCCCAGCCTCTTGGGAGGTGGAGGCAAGAGGATTGCAAGTTTTAAGGCCATAGGCAGCCCATGCAGCTTAAGAAGACTCTGTCTCAAATACATACATACATACATATATATATATATATATATATATATATATGTGTGTGTGTGTGTGTGTGTGTGTGTGTGTGTGTGTGTGTGTGTGTGTGTGTGTTACTCAGTGTTGGACTGTTTGCCTATCATGTGGGAGGCCTTGCGTTCAACTGTCCATAACTGAAAAAAATAGTCATTATGTCAGCATATGACTTTATTTTATGCTGCTGTAAACTGAGAAGATCACTTGGTAAATACAAGGACTATTTTGGGGCTCTGGGTTTGCTGGATAGTATATTCTTAGTAATATGCTTTCACTGAAACTCAAAGCTCAGTCTTTGTGCTGCTTTTACTTTTTAGAAGATATTTGATGATTCTTGTCAATGATTGGTACCAGACCTTCATGTCTCTGATTTCTAGCTTAAGGAAGAGTACACTCATTTCTATTCCTTTTAGAGGAAGTTGTGTAAATAGCATAAAATGCTGAACTGGAGATTTTGCCTACAAATTCTGCCCTGCTTGATAGGCTTCTCTTTTGACAGATGTGTGCTGATTATTCATAAAGTTAATCTATCTTTAAAATCTGTAAGTGAATATGAAAGTGCATCTGATGTGTGAACATCTGACTTTGTGTATGACAGAGCTAGTGAGCAGTTTGTTTGAGAGAGAGCATGATGTGTGAGGAAGTAAATTTATACTCTTAAGTTTTCTCTCTCTGCTTTTGGGAGAAGAATACAACTTACAAAATGTACTTCTGAGGCTGTTTTGGGGAAGGCCTGAGAAGAGAATGACTAACACAATATGAACTATAAGGACGGGTGAGCAAAGGAAGAAAACAGTTGTTCGTTCTAGGGAAACAAAGCAGTAAGTCCCCAAGTTAGAGTATGAGTGGAGGACTAGTAGTGATGAGGAGTAATCTGGAGGATTTATACTGTCATTTTTCAAAATCCTCAAAGAAAAACATTATATCAGGTATAGATTGCTGTTATTAGGTACTGTCAAGTCAGGTTTGACTCATATGGACCCTATGTACAACAGAATGAAACACTCCTCAACACTGTGCCAATCACATGATCTTCTTATGTTTAAGTCCATTGTTGCAGTCACTGAGTCAATCCCTCTAGTTAAGGGTCTTCCTTTTTACATTTACCTGCCACTCTCCCAAACATGATGCCCTCCTGTAGGGCTTGATTCCTCCTGATAACATGTCCAAAATACATAAGACACAGTCTAGCCATCCTTGCTTCTAAGGAGCACTCTGATTGCACTTCTATGATGGATCTTTTGGTTCTTTTGGAAGTCCATGGTATATTCAATATTAGTCTCCTTCACCATAATTCAAAAGCATCAATTTTTTCCTGTGTTCCCTATTTACTGTCCAGCTTTCACAAGTATATGATGCAACTGGAAATACCATGGCATGAGTCTGGTGCACCTTTGTCTTCAACTTGACATATTTACACATCAATGCTTTAAAGAAGTATTTTGCAGCAGCTTTTCCCAGTGCTCTTCATCTTTTGATTTCTTGATTGCTGCTTCCGTAGATGTTGATTGTAGGACTAGGTAAAATAAAATCTTAGAGAACCTCAGTCTTTTCTCCATTTATCATGATGTTGCTTACTGACCCAGTTGTAAGGATTTTGGATTATCAGACACTTCAAGAGGTTACATCTGATCAGGAATCAATGGTACTAAAGGAAGATGTGGAAGCTTCCTTGAAGGAATTGCTGAAACACAAGGCTCTAGGAATTTATGGAACACTGAGATATTTCAACAAATGGATGCAGCGCTGGAGGTGCTCACTTGCTTATTCCAAGTGGTTTGGAAAACAGCTACTTGGCTGGAGTAAATCCATATTTGTGCCTATTCCAAAAAAAGGGATCCAGTTGAATATGGAAATTATTGAACGATATCATTAGTATCACGTGCAAGCAAAATTTTGCTAAAGATCATTCAAAAACAACTGCAGCAGTATATTGAGAGGGAACTGCCAGAAAATCAAGCCGGATTCAGAAGAGGGCTTGGAACCAGGGACACCATTGCTGATGTCAGAAGGATATTAACCAAATATCAGAATATCAGAAGGATAGCTATCTATGTTTTATTGAATATGCAAATACAATTGACTGTATGTATCACAACAAATTATGGATAACATTGCAAAGAATGGGAATTCCAGAGCATTTAATTGTGCTCCTGACAAATCTGTACATTGACCAGGAGGCAGTCATTCACACAGAACAAGGAAACAATGCCTAGTCAGGAAAGAAGTGCATCAGGTTTTTATCCTTTCACCATACCTCTTCAATTTCTGTGCTGAGCATATCTGAGAAGCTGGACTTTATGAAGAAGAACATGGCCTCATGATTGGAGGAAGAGTCATTAACAGCCTGCGCTATGCAGATGAAATAACTGCTTGCTGAAAGCAAAGAGGATTTGAGACATTTATTGATGATCAAAGAACACAGCCTTCAGTATGGATTACTCTTCAACATCAAGAAAAGAAGTTAAGATAGCTGTTTGAAAATCCATCTAGTTGTTTTATGTTGAATAGAGCAAAAATAATTAGGTGTAAGCAGCTTAGTGCTTCCAGTTTTTCAACTTTCTCTTTGTAAAACTAGAATTCTAAAATGCTCTAAGGTTTGTGCTTGTTTAGTTGTTCTATGCTTGGAACTATATTTCCTTTGATGTCTTGTGCTTTAGTATCATAGTGATTCTTTTTGTCCTCAAGAAAATAAAAGCCTCCCTAAGTCAGTGCTCAAGTATTATTACTTGAGATACAAAATATGTATTTCATAAAATTCTATTCTTTATCTATTTGTTGTAAGATATATTTGTTCACTTTGTATTTCTATAGTATAGCACCTGAGGCTTGGTACTTTATCAAGAACGAAGTACATTTAGCTCACCATTTTGGGGCTGAAAGGCCAAGATCAGGTGGCCTCATCTATTCAGCCTGAAAGCCTTCTCAATACATCACAACATAGTAGATGGCATAACTCCAGTAGCATGTGAGAGAGGAAGTTATCATGTGGTAAGAGAGGAAAGAAGAATGATTCAGGGGTGTGGCTTGCTTTTATAATAGCAACTTACTTTCACAAGAAGTAGCTGGGATTCATTGAGAACTTCCTAAGTCTCTTCCAAGAGTGATGCCCTGTCACAATGACAAAATTACTTGCCACTAGGCCCCACCTCTTAAAGGTTCCACCACCCCTCAACATTGGCACACTGAGGACCAAGTTTCCAGCTTGTGAAACTTTGGAGGACACTCTCAAACTGCATCCAAACCAGAGCACCAGATTGGGTTAGATTAGTCT
Organism: Pedetes capensis; assembly: GCA_007922755.1. Taxonomy (NCBI): domain Eukaryota; kingdom Metazoa; phylum Chordata; class Mammalia; order Rodentia; family Pedetidae; genus Pedetes; species Pedetes capensis. The sequence continues at coordinate 58,306 of VMDO01001554.1, read as the reverse complement.
TTATCACACTCACTAATCCAATCAGAGATGGTCTGAACATTGTTGAGTTTGAATTGTGTATTAAGGCAGTATTCATCGAAAAACAACTTCCATGATGGCACTGTATGATATATATTTTTCAAAGCATTTTTATTCATATTCTTCTCTTTTACATGAGAAAGCCTATGCTCAGAAAACCTAAGTGATATAGCTATAGGTGGTCATTTTTCATGTTTTGCTTATAATTACTATTAAACATTTTAAGATCTGAATGCAAAAAGAATTATTTTAACTTTTTTCTGACACTCTGAAACATAAATCAAATAATTTACAATAGTTTTAAAAATTAATAAGGAATAGATCATATCCTATAATAACATCAACAAGAATAACATTTATTAATCCCCTACATATGGAGCATGAGCATTATCTCATTTAATGCTCATGCAAACTTATGAGATAAACATTATATCATTTCAATGATAGTTAAGGTCTTTGAACTGACATCCTACTCTTGTAAGGGAGTCTAGGGAATGTCTTGTATTGTTTGCCAAAACACATTGCTACAGTTATATAATGGCCTCCCATTATTCTTGAAGAATACATTCTAAAACCACAAATTGGTTCTTGGAAATGCAGATAATACTAAACATTTTACATATATATTATTTTTCTTATGGTATCATACTTATGATAAAGTTTAACTTATAAATTAGGCATAGGAAGAGATTGACATTAATAGCTCACAAAATAGAGTGAGTATAGCAACACATTGTAGCAAAAATATGTGAACATGGTCTGTCCTTTTCCTCTCAAAATATCTGATGCTACTGTAAACCCTTCTGGTGATTGTTCATAATCATTAGTGATTTGTATAATCTATAAAATGAAATTGGACTGTTACAAGTCACAATTAATTTTATTTAATATGTTTAGTATGGTTTTATGAATGGATTTTATTTCTTACATTGTTAAGCAGGTATACAATGGTTGATTTATATATTTTCAAAATATATATTAACTCTTTTTAAAAGTATTGGTTTGATAGTTGGTCTTTAAGAGGTAAAAACATTTTATTTTATTCATACTATGATGTTTTCTCTAAAACATTTTTATGTAAGAAGTTTTCGACTTGAGAACTATTTCTCAGTATTTTTCCTAGCTGGAGTCACTAGAAAATAAGAATCAGAATTCTATATATAAAGTTTTTCAGTCTCCGAAACTTATTTGAGCACATATTGTAGTTCAAATGACTAAACATGTAACCATTATGAAGACATCTGTATATTAAGGAAAATAATGTCATGCTTAGAAACTGATAGGGCTTTCATAATGTTTTCCCAGCAACCAGTCCAGTTTAATTCCAGGAGTCAAGTGGACAAAATATTAAATCTCAGATTATGAGAATAAGAAAATTCCAATGGTCATACCCATTGAATGTTTTCTTAGTGCTTTTTGGCTCTGGATTGGTAAGTGGATTGATCAGAGTTAAGTTCATTTGTTGGTGAGTGAGCTTCTCCCTGCACATCAATATTTAGTGTTCTCCTCCTACACTATAAACAGGTTTTTAGTTAGAAGTCCTTTCCAGACTCCAGGAAGATCTTGCAGTTTTTCCTCCAATATTTTTTGTTCACATCACTAGGGGTTTGAACCCAGGGCATCGTGGATGTTATGCAAGTGTTGTACCACTGAGCCACACTTCCAGCCTCCTTTTTAATTCACTTTAATTTAATTTATTTTTTTTAGTTTGAAACAAAGTTTTCACTATGTTTTGTAGTCTGCCTCTGCCAATATTTTTTCTTTGAATTTTGTTTGTTGAATTCTTATTTTCTCCTTGAACACAGTCAGATCAATTGGCCAATATAACATGTTTTTCTTTTTCTTATTTCATCTAGGGTTAAGAAACAGAGAATATAGTGTCGAAATGAGTGAGGTAAGTTAAATATGTATTTATTAGCTTCTCTATATGTAAAAAACAATACAGTGACAATGTTAGCAATATGCCTCATATAAATAGTTAAGTCTTTGTACTTCAGTTATTTACTCATACTATTCTTTCTTTTATGTCCTCTGCCCTACTCATCTTTTAGAAAGTAAAGCAAATTTCATGCTTCATTCATATTTAATATTACATCTTCCCACTATTCCCGCTCAGAGAAAACACATTCTTTCAGCATAAGTTGGCTATACTGTAGTTGGTTAGATAAATGGGATGCATAAGTGGTTGACTTAAGATTCCCATAAATTCTAAGATTCATTTAAAAAGGAGCCACCACAATGCTGAAAGAAACAGAATATGAGAACTAGAAGGGACTATGAGCATCATACATTTCAATGATTTTTGCAGTGTAGTTTGCAGACCCTGACTAAGAATTATTTGAAGAATTTCTAAAAACTCAGACTTTTAGGCTAAGTTTACACTCCTAGACAGTTGTTAGGAATAAGGCTGAGGGGGGATCATACACTTCTTCAAAAACCACAACAAGTGATTCCTACCACCACTGAAGTTTGAAAACCACTATTTTAAAGCAGAGTCACCACAACTAAAGTGATGTAGTGTGGCGTAGAGAACATATTGAGTAAGTTAACAAGTGAATCCAGAAAATTATGTGGGAAATAAAGACATGAAAAATGATAAATTTTCCTGTCTTTGGAGTGTACCAAGGAAAGTTTATAAGATTAATCCATTTTAAATGATTATAAATGTTGTCATTTTTATTTTGTTCATATGACATGGTAATAATGTGCTTCTCACAGATTTTTATACATATTGTTTAAGTTTACCTTTATTACAATTCATGCCCTTTGCTTCTGTGCAAACCATATGTTGTTGTTGTTGTTGTTGTTGTTGTTGCTAGGTGCCATCAAGTCATGTCGGACACATAGTGATCCTCATACCATTTTCAATGGCTGATTGTTTCAGGATTGCTTTGAGAATGGATTGCCATGCCCTACTCCCATTTTTTTGCAATTCTGGGAATTGAATCCATTGCCTCAGAACTGCAGAGTGGCGCTCTACAAACTGAGCTAAACCCTAATCCTTGCAAACCACACACACACACACACACGCGCGCGCACAAAGTGGGAACAAAAATATAGTCAATATTTAAAGAAAATAATTTATTGTGGTAAGAGACACATTGCCATTAATCCTCTGGCTTTGAACACATTTATCCCATCATCTCTCTTGTCATTTTCTTTTTTTTTTTTTTTTTGGATTCGTTTCTTTTTTGTCTGTCTTTCTTTCTTTTTTCTTTCTTTTTTGTTTTTTTTTGGATTTGTTTGTTTGTTTTGTGAGACAGGGTCTCACTGTGTGTAGCCCAGCTGGCCTGGCACTCACTATGTGGATGAGCCTGTCCTCAAACTTGGCATTGATTGTTCTGCCTCAGCCTGCCAACTGCTGGGATTATAGTCATGTGCTACCACATCTGGCTCAATATTGCCACTTTCTGGAGCAATTCTGTAAGTCCTCTTTTACAAGTAATAAAGTCTTTAACCATTTAACCATTCACAATAATTTTAATCACTGTATATATGTGTATATATATGTGTATATATATGTATATATATGTGTATATATATGTATATATATGTGTATATATATGTATATATATGTGTATATATGTATATATATGTGTATATATATGTGTATATATATACATATATATGTATATATATACATATATATGTATATATATGTATACATATATGTATACATATACATATATATGTATATATACATATATACATATATACATATATACATATATATATACATATATATATATATATATATATATATATATATATATATATATATGCTGGGATTTAGCTCAGTTGGTAGAGCGCTGCGCTGCAGTGTCTGAGGTCCTGAGTTCAATTCCCAGCACCACAAAAATGGGAGAAGGTCCTGGCAATCCACTCCCAAGGCAATCCCGAAACAGTCAGCCATTGAAAACCCTATGAGGGTCGCTATGAGTTGGATACCGACTCGACGGCACCTAACAACAATATATATATATATATATATATATATATATATATATATATATATATATGCATACCAGTGTGGTGTCCAATCCCATCAGATCTCAGAAGCTAAGCAGGGTCAGGCCTGGTTAGTATTTGGATGGAAGACTGCCTGGGACTATCAACTACTGTAGGCTTAGGGGAAGGACTTGGCAACCCACTCTCAAAAAACAATCAGCCATTGAAAACCTTATGAATAGCAGAGAAGCACTGACAATAGTGTTTCCTGTGTTGTGTATATATATATATATATACACACACATATATGTGTATGTATATATACACACATACATATGTGTGTGTGCGTGAGTGTGATCTATCTATATGTATACACACACACACACACACACACACACATACACCTAAGTTACCAAAAATGTATACACATTTTAAGAGATGTTATCTATGTATTACTTTTCAAAGTTGAGATGAGTTATGGTAGCAATATATAATATGACATTCTGCTCTCATATCAGAACAAGCATATGATACATTTTTAAAAGAGTAGAATGGAAAGTTTTTGTCCCAACAAATGTATACATTTTGACACCCTCTGCATGTATAAAACATATATGTATATATATGTAAAATATATCATATATGTAAAAAGTATATATATTACATATACATATACCAGACAAACTTCCAGAACATGAAAGCAACTTTATTTAGTCACATGTGCACTATTTCTTTTCTCTTAATACATTTCAAAAGCAATGGATCTTACTTTCTTGACTTCAGATTTATGTAGGTCTTCATTTGAAAAATTTTGCTCAAAATTTTAATCCTTATGCTTGGCTTGTCATGTTGAGGGATTTATTAGATTAAAATTAAGCCATGGTACTTCAGAAATTTAATTTTTAGCCTTCATTTTTAGTTTTGCTTATATAAGAAGTTAACAAGTGACAAAAGTAGATTCAAACCTAGGAGAATAATAGCATCATATCAAAGTCCTCTTAGATACAGCTTAGAATTATTTTTAGCATAGATTTTTCATATATTATACACTGGAGTAAAACTACTATCTCCATGAAACATAGTAAAAAACTTGGTAGATGAACATGTTATTGAACAAACCAATTCAAAAGTAACCACAGCTCTTACTTCTAGGAAGATGGAATAGAAAAAGGATTTTCATACTCATTCTGCTAAGTACAGCTAAGACTAGTGGACATGACATATGAAGCAAACATAAGAAAGCCTTGAGTGTTAGAGAGAAGAAAACATATCAATATTCAGCCTTGAGACCCAAGGAACAAAAATGAAATTAGTTTCCTGGATTTGTTCTTTGCTTCATATATGAAAGAATAAATACTGGAGAAGCCAGAAATGCAAAAATGCTATTGCAGACAGAGAAAACATCAATAAATGTCCTTTTGTTTAGGGAAAAAATGACCTAGGAATACAGAAAACTTGTAGGCAACAACTGCTGTATTGTAGCCTAACACCATAGGGGAGAGAAATCATAGTCCCAGTAACCCATAACCAGAGTTCAAATGGAGAAACTAGACTTTCATCTCTATCTGGTGGTAACAAAGTGCCCCCGCTTCCTGTAGGGTTGGTGTTAGAAGAGACCAAGGACTTTTATCCTCACTGGGTGGTAACATATCCCTCCCACTCTCCACCCCTTCTTGGTGTTAGTGGAGACCATGTGGGGAACCTGGACTTCTACTCCCACTCCTGGAAAATGGTGCCCCAATCCTCTGCTGGGAGCTATCAGAGTTTGCTTGGTAAAGATAGAATCTTTGCCACTGCCTAAGGGAAGTGAAGCCACTGTACCCCATTCTTTTCCATGGTGACAGTGGAGGCCTTTTGGAGAGCAGTAATTAGGAACTTCTCACTAGATTGACATCAGTGAAGGCCTATTGGGGAGTTAGACTCTCTCCCCTACCCAGCATTAATGAGAAATCTTTCTATTACTACCCTCTTCCACAAAAACAGAGGCTTAATGAGAATCTAGACTTCTATTCCAACTAGTTGGTGAGATATCACCCTGCTGGTCTTTCCAGAGTAGTGACAGCAGATTTAAGTAAAACTAAGACCTAAAGGCTGGGGATGTAGTTTGCTGATAGAGGGTTTGCCTAGCATGTGCAAGGTCCCAGGTTTGATCCCCAGTACCATAAAAAAATCCACAAAAAATAATACCCACCCACAAATCCACATTTCTATAAAATAAGAAACATAATACCAAAAATATGAAGGATCTCAACATGAATGAGAAAAGATAGTCAATATATGCCAAGGCTGAGAAGACAGAAAAAACCAAACCAAGCCAAAACAAAACAAAAAATTAGGTTATGAAGAAAAAAATGGAACATTCAGAAATGAAAAGTAGAATAACTGAAAAAAACTAATAAAAATGATGGAAAGTTAATTTATTATTAAAACAGTTGATGTACTTCATCACATGAAAAGGCTAAAAAATAAAAATCATATCCTTTTTCATAAAAATTGTCAAAATTCAACACACATTTTCTTAAAACACATCTCTCAGGAAAGTAGGGATAGAGGGGGAACATTCTCAACATGGTAAAGAACAATCACAAAATACCTACAACTAACATCATACTTCATTGTTAAAGACTGAAAGCTTTCCACATAGTATTAGGAGCCATTGTAAGGATGCCTCAGTTACCACTTCTGCTAAATATAATACTGACTGTCATTATAATAGGACCAGAAAATAAAATAGAAGTCATATGGGACAGAAAGGTATAAATAAAACTTACTCTATTTGCAGATGATATGAGGATACAGTGATCTACTTAGAAAATCCTAAGAAATATACAAACACAAATGAAATTCCTAGAACTAATAAGCAAGGCTTGTAGGGTCATAGAATATAATGGAATCACATGGAACTCAAATATATTTCTACATGTTAGCAATGAACATATAAAAATTCACAGTGATATATAGGCTAAGGCAATTTCTATCAAAATTCCTTTATGATGTTTTATAGGTATAGACAAGGTTAATCTAAAATTTTTATGGAAATGCAAAGTAGTTAAAAGAGACAAACTGATTTCAAAAAGAAGAAAAGAAGTGGGAATAATCACTCTACTTTAAGATATATTCCTTAGCTGTAACCCAATGAAGAGTATGTGGTCTTTAGAGAAAGACAGGTATGTAGATTAGTGAAACAGAAAATGAGACTCCCAAAATAGTCGTATGGTTGTGCAGCCATATGATCTTGAATAAGCATGTGAAATCAATTCAATAGAAAAAAGATAATCTTTTCAACAAATGGTGCCTCAGCATTTGTATATCCATAGGGAAACACAGAAATCTCAACCTAAACTGTATACTTTATACAGAAATTAATTCAACATGATGAGAGATTTAAATGTAAAGTATAAACTTTTTGAAAAAGAAATAATTCAGCTCTTTGGAAACCAGATCTTTGTGAATTCTTCCACATGACACAAAAACACGACCCACAAAAGAAAAAAAGAAAGATAAATAAGGGTTAATTTTATTGAAGAAATTGTGCCCTAAGGAGATAAAGAGGCAAGCTACAGACTGGAAGAAATATTTCCACATCATATATCTGACAAAGGACTTGTGTACCAACATTTCCCTACTTACAGCTCAACTTATGATTTTTTAATATTAATATCATGTGAAAATGATATGCAATCAGTAGAAACTGTACTTTGAATTTTGATCTTTTTCCAGGCTAGCAATATATAGTATGGGCTTCTGTCACTATAGTAGGCAGTGGCAGCAAAACAGAGCTTCCAGTCACACCACCACGAGGGTAAACAACTGGTTCTCCTTTGTATACTGTGTTGCTAAGGCATGATGCTTGACAAGTTCGATGTATTTAATGAACATTCAACAGTGTTTCAACTTTCAATTTGTTTATTTAAACATAACTCCAATGTAAATTGAGGAGCATCTGTATAAAGAACACATATAATTTGATATTAAAAAATAACTCATTTATAAAATGGACAAAATACGTGAAGAAACATTTCAGTAAAGAGGAAATGTAGGTGGCAAATAAATGCATGAAAAGATGTTCAGTATCACTAGGCATTAGGGAAATGGAAAATAAGACCAAAATTAGATATCATTGTATACCAATTAGAATAATTAAAGTGGAAAATTGTGAAAATAATAATTACTGTGGTTGATGCAAGGTCTCTCATACACTTCTGGATGGAATTTGAAATGAAAACATTTGGAAAATTTCTTTCAAAACTAAATACACTTGCAATATAATATGGATAATCACTGTCTTGGGCATTATCTCACAGAAGTGAAAACATATGCTCACATAAAAACCTGTATACATATATTCACACCAGGTTTGTTTGTTGCAGCTAAAAATAGAAAAAAATGCACATGTCCAACAGTAAGCAAATGGTTAAACAAATTCTGATACATCCTTACCATGGAATACTACCCACCAATAAAATGGAACAGACTATAAGTGCAGTGACTTGGATAGACCTCCAGGGCATTGTACCAACTGAAAAAAAACTTAAAATGTATGCATTTTCATTCCATTTTTATGACCTTCCTGAAATAATAATCTTATAAGCATGGGGAATGAATTAGTGGTTTCTAGGCAGTAGTAACACCGAGCAGGAGGAAAGTGGACAAATATTTAAAAGAGTCACATAAGGAAGATCTTCATGGGTAGAATAGCTGTGTATCTTGATTGAGTGGTTTTCACTCAAATGTACCTGTGATAAAATGAAGTGGAACTATACATCCACATTATACTCCTGTCAATTTCCTAGTTTTGGTATTTTGCTATAGGCATGCAAAGTATAACCATTAGGTGGAACTGAGTGGAGGGTGTGAGATCTCTGTGCAATTTTAACAAGTTCCTGTGAAGTTATAATTATTTCTACAAACACTAAATTAGATAGCAATCAAATTTTAAAAGAAATATTGTTAAATAATATTCACTCAAGTGTTTGAGGAAAAGATAAATAGGATCAGTAGATTTTGCCAATTAGCAATTTGCTGGTATGATGAATGTTTGGACCATTACAAGATGGAAGAATATGTAGAAATTTCATTATTCAATGTTGTTTTATACTTTCAAAGTAAATTTTGTGCTTTCAGAATTGCTTAAACTTTAAAGGACTAAATTCTAGAATGTTACCTCTGATTTAAAATAAATATAGAAGCTGGGACTGGTGTCACAGGCCCGTATTCTCAGCTAGTCCAGAAGCTAGGGCAGGAGAATTGTGAGTTCAAGGCCTGCGTTGGCTGCAGAGAGACTTCAAGACAATCCTGGGTAGTTTAGCAAAACCCCTGTCTCAAAATAAGAGATTAAAAAAGAGGAATTGCTTGCCTAGCATGTGTAATGCCATAGGTTCAATTGCCGGTACCACCCCCCAAAATTAATAATAATCTAGATTATCATTGAACATTGTTACTGCCTTTTTGGAGATTCAGAAAATGTATGTGAATTTAAAAGTTGTGGTACAATAAAGACAGTAACTTTATCATACGATCACTGGAAAGTAAGCAAAAATTAATTTTGAAAACTCAACATTTATTGAGAACTATTCATGTGCTATTTAATCTTTCTGTATGGAAGTTATAGAATAGAGTTTGACTTAATTTCATATTACATAGGTAGTTTTGCATAAGTGGAAGAAAAAGTTACGAAGATTCTATAAAGTGAAATTGTATGAACTGGTATATTTACTAAGTTGTGGATCTGAGATTCTGAATACAAATTCAGATACAGTTTGACTTGTGAGTTTGCTCTGTTAATCCCTTGATAAAATTCTTCTTTAAGATTTGATTTCAATTTTAAGAATCCTAGGTAACAACAACAATATAAAATTCAGCTGTGAGGTCATCCTAGTTCTGGGCTTTCCTTTTTTGGTACATTTTTTATTTTTCATTTTCCTTACTTATTACTCTTCTCTTCATGCTATTTCTTCCTGATTCAATCTTGAGACATTTTTCTAAAAATGTGTCTATTTCCTCTAAGCTAGCCAATCGATTGGCATATAATTGTTTATAATGACCTCTCATGATCCTTTTTATTTTAAGATATGATCGTTTTAATTTCTGATTTTATTTTATTTTTGCATATTCTCTCATTTTACCTTAGTCTACTTTGGTATTTGTTGATTTTGTTTTGTGTGTTTTGTTTCAAAGAACCAACTCTTGGTTTTATTAATTTCTTTCCTATGTTTAGACTTTTCTCTGATTTATTTCTGTTCTGATCTTTATTATTTCCTTCTTCATATTTACTTTGGATATAGTTTGCTCTTTTTCTAGTTCTTCAGGTATAATGTTAGACTGTTCATTTGGAATCTTCTTCCTTTTAAATGTAGGCATTTATTGCTGTTGTGTTCTCCTTTTGGACTGTTTTTGCTGGATCCAAAAAGTTTTGATACGTTTTGTTTCAATTATCATATATTTCCACTGTAATTTTTATCAAGATATTTTTCAATTTGTCTTTTGACTTCTTTTGTAACCCATTGATTCTTCAGAGTATGTTTAATTTCCAAATATTTACATTTCTCAAGATTTCTCCTATTATTGATTTCTAGTTTCAGACTGTTGAGGTTAGAAGTAATACAGATTTGATATCAGTCTTCATAAGTTTATTATGACTTAGTTTAAGGCCTAGTATATGGCCTGTTGTGGGGAATAGTCCATATCCACTAAAAAAGAATGCATATTCTGCTATTGCTGTATGGAAAGTTCTGTATTTGTTAGGTTCATTTGATGTAAATATAGTAGTTTCTTATTAATTTTCTCTTAAATTGATCTGTCCATCCTTGAAAGGAAAGTATTGAAATTCCATAGTATTATGGTATCACAGTCTATTTATTTCTTCATGTCCATTAATATTTGCTTTATATTTTTATATAATATACCAAGATTGAATCTGGAAGAAACAGAAAGCTTGAATAGACTAATAGCAAATAAAGAATTGAAGAAGTAATTTGAAAGTTTCCAACAAAGAAAATCTCAGCATCAGATGGCTTCATGGATCAATTCTAACCATTTGAAAAATATTTCTTAAATTCTTCCAAATTAGAAATAGAGGAAATAATCTCAAATATATTTAATGAAGCCAACATCACCTTGAATCTAAGCCAAAAAAGTCACAAAAGTAAAACCAATATCTCATGAAAATCGATTCAAAAACTCTCTACAAATATAGGAAACCAAATTGAACAACACATCAAAAGATTATATATTATGACCACATATGATTTATCCCTGGCATATAAGACTGGTTTAACATAGTAAAATCAAATCAATGATGTATATCACATTAACTGAGTGGAAGACAAAAATCACAATTGATAGAGAAAGCATTTGACAAAGTTCAGCAGTTTCTTAATCAAAACTCTTAACAGTTTAAGTATAGAAGAAAAGTTCCTCAGGATAATAAAGGATATTTATGAAAAACCAACAATTAACATGACCAATGGGAGCAACTTCTACTAAGATCCACTGTAAGACATGCATAACTACCCTTGCCACTGCTATTCAACATAATCATAGAAGTACTTAGCAAATGTAATCAAATAATAATAATAATACAGGAAAGATAGAAGGTGTCTAGATTTTATAGAAAGAAGTAAGATTATCTCATTGCGGATATGTGGGAAACACTAAAGGTTCTATATGCACATACATGCACTTACCTTTTAGAACCAATGAATGCAGTAATGTTGCAAGATATAATATCAGCATACAAAAATAAGGAAAGTTTTTGTACATATATAATGACCTAGTTGAGAAAAAATTCAAGAAAACAATCCTATTTACCATGTTGTTGTTGTTGTTGTTGTTGTTGTTGTATGCCTTCAGATCAGATCCAACTCATAGTGACCCTATGTACAATAGAACAGTCCAACACTGTCCAACACTGTGCCATGCCTAGCACTCTTGTGAGTGCTTCTCTGACAGTCATAGGAGTTTCAATGGCCAAATGTTTTGGGAGTGGGCTGCCAGGTCCTTTTCCCTAGCCTGCAGTCCCTGACTGATGCTGCTTAGCTTCTGAGAATAGAAAGGGTTAGATGCCAGAGGGGTACAGCTGAATAAACTTAAACAAGTATTTGAAATATTTGTACACACAGTGCTGCAAAACAATGGTGAAAGAAATTGAAGAAGATACAAATAATGGAAAGATATCCTGGATATTGGGAGAAGGACCTGGCAATCCACTCCCAAGGCAATCCCGAAACAGTCAGCCATTGAAAACCCTATGAGGATCGCTGTGAGTTGGATACTGAGTCGACGGCACCTAACAACAACAACATCCTGGATATATGAACAGGAAAGATTAATATTGTCAAAATGTTCAAACTACCCAAAGCAACATATGTTGTTGTTGTTGTTAGGTGCCGTCGAGTCGGTATCCGACTCATAGAGACCCTCATAGGGTTTTCAATGGCTGACTGTTTTGGGATTGCCTTGGGAGTGGATTGCCAGGCCCTGCTCCCATTTTTGCGGTCCTGGGAATTGAACTCGGGGCCTCAGAGACTGCAGCGCAGCACTCTACCCACTGAGCTAAATCCCAGCCCAAGCAACATATAGATCTAACATAATCCGTATGAAATTCCAAAGGCATTCTTCAAATAAAGAGAAGAAAAGTCTGAAATTCCTGTGTAAACACATAAACTCCTGAAAAGCAAAATATCACAGAGGAGAAAAAAAAAAGTTTGAGGGATCGTACTTCCAGATTTTAAAATGTTTTAAAATATACTAATCAACATATAATGGCACGGGTATAAAAAGAGGAACAAATGTCTGTGGAACAAAATAGACTGCAGAAATCAAAATATATATGGTCACCTAATTTTTGACAAGGACACAAATAGGATACAGTAGGGAATGGAGTCTCTTTTCCGTAATGATTCCGGGAAAGTGGATTTCAATGAATGAAGTTGGATCATTATCTTACACCACACACAAAAATCAATGCTAAGTAGATAAAAAATCTAAATATAAGATCTGAATCATCAAACATAGGGGAAATCATTCTGGATATTGTCATTGGTAGTGATTTTCTATACATTGTAACAAAAGCTTTGGTTATAAAAACAAAAAAATAAATGAATAATACCTTACATCAAATTAAAAATCTTTTGCATAGCAAAGAAAATAACAAAATGAAACTGCAATTTATGCAGTGGGAAAAATAATTGCAAAACATACATCTGAAAAGGGTGAATATCCTAAATTTTTACTTTTACAACTCAATAACAGAATAACAAGTAACTTGATTTTTTAAATGGGCAAATGACTCGAACAGACTTTTCTCCAAAGAAGATATACTAATTGCCAACAGGTATGTGAAAAGGGGGGCTGGGATTTAGCTCAGTTGGTAGAGCACTGCGCTCCAGTCTCTGAGGTCCCAAGTTCAATTCCCAGCACCACAAAAATGGGAGAAGGATCTGGCAATCCACTCCCAAGGCAATCCTGAAAAAGCCATTGAAAACCCTATGAGGGTCACTATGAGTTGGATACCGACTCGACGGCACCTAACAACAACAACAACAGTGTGGAAAGGTGCTCAACATCATGTATCATCAGGGAAATGTAAATTAAACCAGTATGAGTCACCACCTCACACCTGAAAGAGTGACTATTAAAAGATAAGCAATAAAAAATGTTGATGAGCCGGGCACGGTGGTACATGCCTGTAATCCCAGTGGCTCAGAAGGCAGAGGCAGGAGGATTGCAAGTTCGAGACCACAGTCAGTCTGTGTAATTTAGCAAGACCCTGTCTCAAAAAAATAATAATAATAATAATAAAATAAAAATAAAAAGTAAAAAAATCGGCTGGGAGTGTAGCTCAGTGGTCCAGCCCATGGAAAGCATGCAAGCATGAGACCCTCGGTTCTAGTAGCAGTACCAAAAAAAGAAAAAAAATAAATAAATAAAATAAAATAAAATTAAAATTAAAATAAAAAAAAATGTTGATGAGTGTGTGGAAAAAGAGGAACCCTAATATGCTGTTGGTACAAATGTAGATTAGTAAAATTTTATAGAAAATGATATGAAGTTTTCTAAACAAATTAAAAATAGAACTACCATATGACCCAAAAGCAACACTTCTGGGCATATATCCAAAGGAAATTAAGTTACTACCTTATAAAGGTAGTTGCACTCCCATGTTCACAGCAGCCAAGACAAGGAAACAACCTAAGTGCCCCTGACAAATGAATGCATAAAGTTTAGCATATGTACATGATGGCATATTAAACGTTCAAAAGGGAGGAGATCCTACACTGTGGATGGACCTAGATGGCATTATGCTTAATGAAGTAAGTCAGACACACAAAGAAAAAATATTTTATGACCTCACTTATATGTGGAACATATCATATCAAATACCCAGAAATAAAGAACAAGACCATGGTTACTATGAGCAGAATAGAGAGAGATGAAATGAGGAAATGTAGGTTAAAAAAAAAAGATGCATAGCATCAACAGTGTGAAGCACAACATGAAAACTGTAGTTAATAATAGTGTATTTTATTCAGTATTTTTGCTAAGTGAATAGATTATATCTAATTTTGCTACCAAATGGGTGGGAGGGAATAGTAAGTAACTATGTGAAATGGCAAGTATATTAATTTGATCTTTTATAGTAACCATTTTACCAAGTATGTATTGTAAAACATCTTTTTATATACCTTAAATATGCATAAGGAAATTTATTCAAAACCAAAAGAATACTATGAAGAAGTTTGGAATTTTTTTGTGAATTTCTATCTCCAAATCATTATGCTTATATTCAGAATATTCAAGAAAACGCTTCAGCTTTTATGACCATTTACAGATCCTCTGAATAATACCACACTTTGTTACTAATGTAATTTTGTGTTGCTTATTTTATTCATTTTATTCCACTTTGTACCATTTCACTAACCTCTTCAGTAGTTGGGGTCAGGGGAGGAGGCACCTGAGATTTAAGAGCCACAGTGACTGTTGAGGGCAAAGTAGAGCTGAGAAGAGAATGATAGAAGACCAGAAGAGTTGTGGCATAACATCAAAGATATCATTCATGAGGAAAGCAAAAGGTTATTTAAAAGACAGGACAAAAAGAAAGGACCAAATTATATGTCAAAAGAGATTCTGAAACTTGCCCTTGAACATTGAGCAGCTAAAATAAAAGGAAGACATGATGAAGTTAAGGAACTAAGTAGAATATTTCAAAAGGCGGCTTCAGAAGACAAAATTAAATGACATATGGAAAGAGCTGGAGACAGAAAACCAAAAGGGAAGAACATGCTCTGTTTCTCTCAAGCTTAAGGAATTGAAGAAAAATTCAAGCTTTGAATGGCAGTAGTGAAAGATTCCATAGAGAAAATATTAAATGATGCAGGAAACATCAAAAGAAGATGGAAGGAATACAGAGTCATACAAAAAACAACTGGTGAATGACCAACCATTTCAGGAGGTTGCATATGATGAGGAACCAGTGTATTGAAAAATGAAGTAGAAGCTCCCTTGAAGGAATTGGTGAAACACAAGGCTCCAGGAATTGATGGGATACCAATAGAGATGTTTCAACAAAAGGATGCAGCACTGGAGGTGCTAACATGTTTATAACAAAAGATTTGGAAAACAGCTACCTGGCCAACTGACTGGAAGAGATACACATTTGTGCCAATTCCCAAGAAAGGGAATCCAATAGAATGTGGAAGCTATTGAAGAATATCATTAATATCACAAGCAAGCATAATTTTACTAAAGATCATTCAAAAGTGACTGGAACAGTATTATAGACAGGGAACTGCTGAAAACTCCAGCTGGATTCAGAAGATGGCAGGGAACCAGGGACATCATTGCTGATGTCAGATGGATATTAGCTGAAAACAGAGAATACCAGAAAGATATCTATCTGTTTTATTGAGTATGCAAAGGCATTTGACTGTGTGGATCATAACAAATTATGGATAACACTGCAAAGAATGGCAAGACCCTAGCATTGTAATTGTGTTCATGAGAAATCTGTACATGGACCAGGAGGCAGTCATTTGAACAGAACAAGGAAACACTACCTAAAGTTGAGAAAGGTATGCATCAGGGCTCTATACTTTGACCATATCTTTTCACTTTCCATGCTGAGCAAGTAATATGACAAGCTGGACTTTATGAAGCATCAGGATTGGTGGAAGACTCATTAACAACCTGCATTATACAGATGACACACTGCTTGCTGAAAGTGAAGAAGATTTGAAACATTCAATGATGAAGATCAAAGAACATAGCCTTCAGTATGGATTGCAACGCAACATCAACAAAACGAAAATCCTTACAACTGGGTCAGTATGCAACTTCACGACAAATGGAGAAAAGATTGCAGCTGTCCATGATTTTGGTTTACGTGGTCCTACAGTCAACACTCATGGAAGCAGCAGTCAAGAAATCAAAAGACACATTGCTTTGGGAAAACCTGTGGCAAAAGATCTCTTTAAATGATTGGAAAGTAAAGATGTCACCTTGAAGACAAAGGTACACCTGCCTCATGCCATGATATTTTTAGTCACATTATATGCTTGTGAGAGCTGGACATTGAACAAGGGAGACAGGAGAAGAATTGATGTTTTTCAATTATGGTGCTAGAGATGAATATTGAATATACCATAGACTGCCAAAAGAACCAATGGATCTGCCATAGAGGAAATGCAACCAGGGTCTTCCTTGGAAGCAAGGATGGCTAGTCTGTGTCTCATGTATTTTGGACATGTAGTAAGGAGGGACCAATCTCTGCAGAAAGATATCCTGTTTGGGAGAGTGGTAGGTCAATGGCAAAAAAGGAAAATCCTCAACTAGATGGACTGACATATTGTCTGGAACAATGGGCTTAAACATAAATAAGATGTGTGCCAGGCACAGAATTGGGGAGTATTTTGTTCTGCTGTACATTGGGTCCCTATGAGTCATATTTGACTCGACAACACCTAACAACAAGGTCAGTGAGAAATGAGACAATGATGTATTCAGCAAAAAGTAGAAAAACTTCTATATGATTTTATTTTACATTTTGTAAACTGAATCTCTGACCATAGGTTTATATTGGAAATCAGAGCAAACTTACCATTCTTGAAGTAAGAGATTATAAAGTTGGTTGTTTGGGGAACATTTGTCCCTGGTGTCCTTGAACCCTTCTATAAGCAAATAAATAAATAAACAAATAAATATACAAGCAAACAAAGAAACCTGACATTTCTGCAGAACAATTGAAGAATATGTTACAAGGAGTCAAGATAAAATAAAAATATACTAAATTCCTTATTGTTTTTGTGGCAGAAACGTAGTTGCACAATTTATTTTTGAGGCTGCTATTTCAGAATTGACTGATTAAGATATTACTTAGCTTTATTTGATATCTGATGTGCTTTGATGAGCAAGTTGAATTCATTCACAATCCATAAGTAGACAGAGTTGCATGTAAGCAAAATAGGAGTTGAATAAATATGTACTCACAGACTTTCAGTCTTCTGCAGTTCTTCTCACCTGCTTCAGTATCACTTGAATATCATAAATGACACCCAACTTTTTGTGTAAGGTCTTTTGAATAAGAGTATGAAAACTGGTACATACTCAAAATTATTTCCACATCCTCCTTAAGAACCCAAAGATATTACAGGCTGTTTATGACACATTCCATTACATATCTTTACAATATTGGGTGTATTTCCAGGAAACCCCAAAGTATCTTTTAAGTATGTCCAAAGCACTTTTTATTTATTGTTTTTAAAATTGATTTTTCAAGCACCACTCAGTCATAATGAGATCCTGGTTGTGATTTTCCATAAAAAAAATAACAAATTATTCCTAGTCTGGACATGAACTTCAGATCATTTCTGTTAACTGCTGCCTCTCCATAGCATCCTGTATCTTTCCTGAGAGACAGCTGAGAAGTGAGTGGATGTGATCTCATTAGCCAGTTCTGTGGTGTATGGGCCATTGTCTAACAGGATTTGAAACTCCATCACAGTAAGGAATGAATGTTGTAATTACAAGGGGTTTGTGTGTATTCATATACATGTACAGATTTTTTTCTTGGGTTGTAAGTGGGTTCTTAATAATTCTGAAGAAGCATTTTCTAAGATATTCATTTTAATAGTTTCAAACTAATGTTCAAAGGAATAAAACAGTCAATTCTGCTCTTCCTTTTGGTCTTGTTTAGAATTCAGTATCATTAAAATAATAGAGTTCCTTGATATTTCTGTGTAATACAGTAGTTTTTAACCATTTCTCATATTACAAATTATTTAATAAATCTATAATTCCAATTCTTATTTTGTCTCAGGCATGCTGTCTCTCTCCCCCCCCTCTCTTTTCAAGCACATAATCCACACAAGCACAGATATCCACACCTACACATGCATAAACATGCATACACATGTATGAATATACACACATATGCACAATTTTGCATACAGTTTCATATATTTCATAGTTGAATACCAAGTATGATATTCTATATGATATTTTGTTATAGAAACTTAAATGTTCCACTTGCTTCATTTGTACTAGTGTTAACAGTATTGTTTTTCTCCCTTGGTTTTATTAACAGAGCGTGAGCAGCAGAGAAACCAGCTTTCTCATTGGTGAAACAACACTGGTAAGCAGTGATGAGTACTATCCTTTCTTGCACCTACAGACATGAGGCATCTTCTTGTAGTCTCCAGTGATGATATTGTCTTTCCCAATTTAGTTAATTTTCTGGCCCTCATTTGTGGCTATTTTTGGAAAAGACATCACTTTATCTGTGGGCAAAATAATACCACACATACTAATGAGAAAAACCTATCAATCTTAACACTTTTACTGCATTTTAATAATTCCTAGTTTTACAAACCAGAAAATGAGAGGTCTAAAGGGTTAAGGTCTTAATCAAAATTACCCATCTGTTTATACTAGAGTAGAACTCCAGTTTCTGAGGCCTTGCTCAGTATTCTTTCTCCATTATATCACTCTTCTTACCTAGAAATACATGTCTAAGAATAATCAGGAAGTACAACTTATTTAAAGATAAAATTTGAATATCACTTAATAGGTTAGTAGAACTTAAATTTTAAAAAATTCAAATTTTTCCATTTTTTGCTTAGGAAATAAAAGATGCTATTTAGGAACATAGAAAAGTAGAGTTAATAATTTTAACATAGGTGATAGTTATTTTTCCTTAGGGTACTAATCCAATACTGGAGGTTCAAACCAAGGCCTTGTGCAAGCTAGACAAGTAATCTACTACTGGGTTGCACCTCCAGACACTTTTTTTTTTTCATTTTTTTATTTTATTTTATTTTTTGTTTTGTTTTGAGACAGGGTCTTGCTAAGCTACAAAGGTGTCTCTGACCTCAAACACATGATCCTCCTGCTTCCACTTTCTTATGTCACTAGGATTACAGATATGTGACATGATGTCTGGTTTGGGATGCTAATATTTAGTATTCTGAATGGGGATTGTGAGGCTGCTGGAATGATAATAAATGGAATTTTCTTGGTTTATTTCCTATCTGGTTACATATTTTGCAAAATATTTATATGATTGCTAAGTTGAAAAGCATAAATAAGGCTTAGTGAAGCCCAAAGCTTACACAATTTGGTGTCACTCTTAAGAAAAACAGGGGGAAAACATTTCACTATGAGAAAACAATGCTAGAACATTTCCCAAATCTATAAAAGACACAGATATAAGTAAAATGCCCAAGAATTTTGAATAAATTGATGTGAATCTAATTCAGGTTGAAACTAGGAAATAAAGAATTTTCAGAGAAAACATTCTTCCTCTTAATACTACTGTAATACCAATTTTATTTGGTTTGCTCTTTCATTGCTATTAAAAATATTGCTACAAAGAATATCCTGGGAATTAGTCCAAAACTACTTTGGCCAGGGTATCTTTCTACGTGGAATTTTTCTATCAAAGAATAAGGATCCATATGATCCTACCAAATATTGCCAAATTCCTCTCCCTTCTACATTTTTAACAAAAACTTCAGAGCACCTATTTCCCCACAACCTTGTCAATATGTCTTGTCATGCTTTTAGATCTTTCTCTATATGATAGTGATATAAGTAGTGGCTATTGGGAGCTATATCAGCGTGACCTCTTATTTTAGTTTAAATTTGCATTTCTCTTAACATGAGTGAAATACTCAACTGTTTTCTACATCAAGTTGAAATTTAACATTTTGCTATTTCATGCCATTTATATATCTTATCCATTTTCTTGTCAAGCTGTTAGATTTGTCTTTTCTCTATCTTTTTAAAGGGTTTTTACATATTTATTATTATCCTCTTGCCTGTGATAAAAGTTGAAAATACTCTATATTACATCCTAATGATTGAAATTTCAAATTCTAAATAACTTTAAAGTGTTTTATGGTATTGCATTCTTTATGTTGACATTGTCTTTAGTTAAACAATAAGCTATTAAAATTAAACAGTACATTTCTTTTTAAAAATAATTTTTAGTAAAATACAGATTTAATTTATTCCAAATATAGTACACAGACTTCCTTATACACCACATCCATTTTTCTCTATTATTAATATGTTAACATTAATATGGTACGTCTGTCACAATTAATGAATCAGTATTAGTATATTACTATTAACAAAGACCAGGGCTGGGATTTAGCTCAGTGGGCAGAGCGCTGTGCTACAGTCTCTGAGGTCCCGAGTTCAATTCCCAGCACTGCAAAAATGGGAGAAGGGCCTGGCAATCCACTCCCAAGGCAATCCCGAAGCACTCAGCCATTGAAAACCCTATGAGGGTCTCTATGAGTTGGATACCGACTCTACGGCACCTAACAACAACAACAACATTAACAAAGACCATACTTTAGTGAGATTTTCTTAATTTTAGGCTTAAATTAGTTTCTGTCAATTTTCTTCACTACATACCTTCTCTATTTTCCTCTCCTCCTTTCTATACTGTATTCTTTGGAATAGAGTCACTATTTCTATTCTGCAGATACTAATTGTTGGGGGTTATGTTCTGCCTCTTAAGAGAGAATAAATTATTTGAAGGATATTTCTTTTCTTTTTTTCTCGTTCGTGTGTGTGTGTGTGTGTGTGTGTGTGTGTGTGTGTGTGTGTGTGTATGAGACTGAATATATCCCGAGCCCCTGGAGTTCTTCTGTATGTTAAATATAACTTCTTTTGTTCTATCCATCTTTCCTTCCTTTCTCACCATTATTATTGTGATAGAACGTGATAGACTATTACTACTAATGACCCAAAAATATAAAGGGTGACGAAAAGATACAATGAATGTTTAAATTAAAAAAAAATTCTTTCAATAACAATTTATTATAGAACTTCTTTAGAAAGTGGCAAGAATGATGGAGAGTGTTAGAAGCCAAGGGAAGTATTTTGAGGGGCATTCATGGAAATGTGTCTTCTATTGTAATACTTTTTTTGAATAAATTAAACATTCACTGTATTTTTATCACACCTCACATAGAAGAATTAACATAGTCTAAGGTTCTCCTTTCCTGCAGCCATACCACAGTGGTGTCCCATCGTGTCAGATCTCAGAAGCTAACCAGGCTTGGACCTGGTTAGTACTTAGATGGGAGACTGCCTGGGAACACCAGGTACTGTGGGCTTGGGAGAAGGACGTGGCATACCTACCCCCCCCCCAAAAAAAATCAGCCATTGAAAACCCTATGCATAGCAGAGAAGCACTGACAATATGTTTCATCTGTTATATGTAGGGTCACTATGAGTCAGACACCATCTCAAGGGCACCTAACAACAACAGATTCTATTTGAAGTAGTCAGCAGTAGATTTGAGTACCTAAATGGTACCTAAATAGCTAGAATAGAAGGGGCACTAAAACCATGAAATAGAGAAAGACAGAAAGATGGAGACAATTTTACTTCAGAGAATCATTTCAGAATTAGTGCCACATGTGTTTAGAAGGAATAATTTGGAAGTACTCTGAATTTAATAAGAGAACAGTGGGAATTGAAAGGACATGCTGGAGGTATGCTTTAATAATGATGGATGTGCCATTAACAGGTTTTGAAGGGATGTAGGTCTTGTTAATCTCAGTGATGATATACCGAACATTTAGCAAAGGATATAGCATAGGCCCAAACCAATCAAGAGGGACTTTTAATTAAATTAACTGAACTATTCAGTGTGAGTATAAGCACAATATCCATAATTGATTTGTGTATTTATTTAGATATTATTGCTCTAGAGTATGGTATTTTAATTTAGATTATTTTCATCCAGTTTCACGGCTGACTATAAAATTGACATGCCACTAACTCTCAAATTTAAGTTTCTAGAGTTGGTATCTCTCTTGAAGTTCATACTTAAATATCCAAGTGCTTTCACAGCATTTGGATATCATAAAAGCACCTCAGAACTACTGTGTGTGAAATGTAATTCTTGATATTACCTTCCAAGAAATTGTTGTACTGAAGACTTCATATCTATACAGGATCTGTCCTTCAAGTTGCTCAATCAAGAAATTTTAATTATCATCGTTACTAGATATAATAAAATGCACACATTTTTATTGATAACTTTTAACAAACTACAGCAACAAGATATATACAACAAGATATAGAAGATTGACATTATCCCCTTAAAGCTCCTTTTTACTCTTTCTTCCCTACCCTATCCTACACAACCACTGATTTATTTTCATTCCAAATGTTGCATGTAAATGAAATTATGCAGAATATACTATTTTGTGTCTGTCGTGTGGCCACTTTTTTCGGCATACTGTTTGAAAGTCTCATCCAACCTCAAAAAGATACTGACAAACTCGTTCTTGTTGGATATGTTATCCTTGTAGTTTTTGTGCTTGTTTTATTGCTGAGTAATATTCCATCATAGGGATATACCAAAATTTATCTATTCATTTGCCCACTGATGGCTATTTGTGTAGTTTTCAGTTCTTAATACTTTTAAGAAGAAAGATGTTGTACTTGCTTCAGCAGCACATATACTAAAGCTGGAATGGTACAGAGAAAATGGCCCCTGCAAAAGGATGACATGCACATTCATGAAGCATTCAATATTTTTGTCCATCAATAGATGATTGGATTTTTAAAATGTAGTATACATACACAGGGGCTGGGATTTAGCTCAGTTGGTAGAGCACTGCTCTGCAGTCTCTGATATATTGCGTTTGATTCCCAGCCCACAAAAATGGTAGAAGGATGTGGTAAGTGTCCACTCCTGAGACAATCCCAAAACAATCAACCATTGAAAACCCTATAATGGTTGTTTTGAGTTGGAAATGACTGGACAGCACCTAACAACAACAACAACAATAACATATATACACAGTGGAATATTGTTTAGCAGGAAAGAATAATGAAATTATGTCACTTGCAGCAAAATGAATGGAACTGGAGATCATCATTTTAAGTGAGATAGCCCTGGTTCAAAAAGAGAAATACTGTATGTTTTCACTCATATGCATGAGCTAGATCTACTTAAAAGAGAAAAACATATATACATCTATATAAGAACAACCCTACATATCTATGATTAGAAAATGCAAGCAGACCCAACATAAGGGGAGAGGGAACTAGAGGGAAGGAGACTATAATGGGGAAGAAGGGTGGGGGGGAGGAACAACATACAAGGAGTAAAGAGGGAGATTACAACTGCAAAATATAGGATTGCCTATATAGAAATCTCATAATGCATCTCACTATATTGTATACAATTTAAAAAATCATACTATACCTTGTAAATATTCTCTATTATTGATATTTGTGTTGTTGTTGTTGTTGTTGTTGTTGTTGTTGTTGTTGTTAGGTGCCGTTGAATTGGTATCTGACTCATAGTGACCCTATGTACAACCCTATGTACAGGCAAAACACTACTGTCTGTGCTTCTCTGCCATTCATAGGGTTTTCAATGGCACATTGATTTTTGGGATTAGGTTGCCGGGTCCATCTCCCAAGTCTATAGCACCTGGTGTTACCAGCAGTCTCCCATCCAAGTACTAACCAATCCCAACTCTGCTTAGCTTCTCAGATCTGATGGGATTGGATGTCACAGGGCTACGGTTGCAGGCCCAATTGATACTAATCAAAAAAAATTTTGTATGTTTTTTTGGGTTATGAAAATGTCAAGAATCCGTTTTTGATGATTGCACATTCTATGTATGAATGAAATTATCACTCTGTACTCCATTAATACATACAAGTAAAACACTAATAAAAAAGAAAAGTTCACATTAAAATGACAATGTAGCAAATATATACACATGCAATAAGAATTATTAATAATAAAATATCTAGCATAAAATTGAAGGTGTTAGGAATATTCATGTAAGGAGTGTTTCTATAGGTGCATATTTACATTTTTCTGGAAGTAGAATTTCTGGATCAGATACAAATTATATAGCTAATTTTAGGTAAAACTGCCAAACTGTCTTTGAAAGTGGTTGTAATGTTGTTCATTCTTACCAAGAACATATAGAGTTATACATGTTCTATGTCCTCATCAGCACTTGATATCTAGAGCCTTTTAATTTTAGGAAGTCTGATGGTTCAGTAGTGGTATCTTGCATGTCTAATTTTCATTTCCATGATGAATAATGATGTTGCCCAACTTTTTGTGGGCATATTGGACATTCATATACCTTTTATGAATTGCCTATTTAAATCTTTTGTGAGTTTTTAATAAATTGGGCTAATAGCTTTCTTGTTGACTTTTAAGAGTTGTTTGTATATTTTGGATGAAAGGCCTTTTTCAGAAGTATTTATTATGACTATTTTCTCAGAATCTGTTACTTGCCTTTATTTGTCAATTTACATGACAATGTTTTTGAAAAAGACAAAGTAAAAAAATTTGAAGTTCAATTTTTCTTTGTTCCTTTATGGCCAATGCCATTTGTGTTATAAGAAATATTTGTTGTTCAGATAGATAAAATTTCAATCCAAAACTAATTAGAAGAGACAAAGAAGAACACTACATTTTAGTAAAAACAACAATCAATCAGGAACCAATAACGCTCCTAAATATTTATGGTCCAAACACTGGTGCACCTAGCTTTATAAGACAAACTTTATGGAATATAAAGAACTTTATTGGACCAGACACAGTAATAATGGGAGACTTCAATACCCCACTTTTGTCAAGAGACAGGTCATCAAAATGAAAAATCAACAGAGAAACTTGGAATCTAATCACCACCCTAAACCAGTTGGATCTCTCAGATATACACAGAAGAATTTGATCCACACAATGTGGAATACACATTCTTCTCAGCTCAACATGGAACGTTTTCTAATCATATGGTAATCCATAAGAATTCCCTCAACAAATACAAAAAGTAGAAATTATCCACTGCTCCTTATCAGATCACAATGGAATTAAATTAGAGCTCAAGAGCAAGAATAATTCCAGAAATTTTACAAACTCATGGGGACTAAATAATACACTGCTGAATGATCAATGGGTTGTTGATGAAATCAAAATGTAATTTAAAAAATTCCTGCAGTCAAATGATGATGAAAACACATCTTACCAAAACATATGGGATACAGCAAAGGCAGTTTTAAGAGAGAAGTTTGTAGCATTAAGTGCCTTCATCAATAAGGTAAAGAAGAGCCAAATAAATGACCTAATGATGCACCTTAAGACACTAGAAACCCAACAACAAATCAATCCTAAAAGGAGCATCCAAAAAGAAATTACAAATATAAAGGGAGAAATATCTCAATTAGAATCTAGAAAGATAAATCAAAAAATTAAGACTAAGAGCTGGTTCTTTGAAAAGTTTAATAAAATAGACACTCCTCTGGCCAATCTCATGAAAAAGAAAAAGGAGAAAACTAACATAGGAAGGGTTAGGAAGGAAAATGAGTCCATAACCTCTGACTACAATGAAATACACAAAATCATCACAGATTACTATGGGAGATTGTATTCCCAAAAATATGAAAATACAGAAGACATGGATAAATTTATTAAAATATGACTTACCAAAGCTAACTGCAGAAGAAATAAGTGACCTAAACAAGCCCATTATATATGCTGAAATAGAAAAGGTAATAAAAAGGTCTCCCAATAAATAAGAGCCCAGGTCCTGAGGGGTTCACAGCAGAATTCTACCAAACTTTCAAAGAAGATATAATATTGTCTTCCTCAAATTATTCCAAAAAATAGAAAAGGAGGGAACACTCCCAAATTCATTCTATGAAGCTACAATCACCCTGATACCTAAACCAGGAAAAGATTCATCTAAGATATAGAATTATAGACCCATCTCCCTTATGAATAGATATGAAAATCCTTAACAAAATCCTGGCAAACCGAGTCCAGCTACATATTAAAAAGATTATTCACCATGACCAAGTGGGATTTATTCCACAGATGTAAGGCTGGTTCAACATACAGAAATCAACTAGTGTAATCCAACATATCAAGAAACTGGCAAACAAAAACCACATGATAATCTCAATTGATGCTTAAAAGGCCTTCAACAAAGTGCAACACCTTTTCATGATAAAAACCCTGGAGAAGATAGGTATAACAGGCAAATACCTTAACATCATAAGAGTCATCTATGACAGACCTACAGCCAACATTGTGTTAAATGGAGAAAAACTGAAACCATTTCCTCTTAGATCTGGAACAAGGCAAGGATGTCCAGTCTCTCTTATTCTATTTAACATAGCAATTGAAGTCCTCTCCACGGCAATCAGACAAGAGAAAGAAATCAAAGGGATACAGATTGGCAATGAAGAGGTCAAACTATGCTTATTTGCAGATGATATGATTCTATACTTAAAAGACACCAAAATCTCATCCAGAAAACTTTTAGATCTAATCAACTCCTTCAGCAAAGTGGCAGGATATAAAATCAACACACAAAAATCAATAGCTTTTCTTTATACCAACTGTAACCAGGAAGAGAAGGAAATTACAGAAACAATACCTTTCACGATAAAATTAAGAAAATTAAGTATCTTGGAATTAATCTAACCAAAGACCCCTCAGATCTCTACAAGGAAAATTTCAAAACATTAAAGAAAGAAATAGCAGAAGACACTAAAAAATGGAAGGACCTTCCATGCCCCTGGATTGGGAGAATCAATATAGTAAAAATGGCTGTCCTACAAAAATCAATTTATAGATTTAATGCAATCCCCATTAAAATTCCATAGACTGACTTTACGGAAATAGAAAAAATGGTACAAAAATACATGTGGAATCACAAAAGACCATGTATACCCAAAACACTCTTAAGCTGCAAAACTAGTGCCAGTGGAATCACAATCCTTGACTTTAAGCTATACTATAGGATAGTGGGGGCAAAACCAGCTTGGTAGTGGCACAAAAATAGGCCTGAAGACATGTGGAACAGAAGATCCAGAAATACCTCAACACACCAATAGACACCTAATTTTTCACAAAGGAGCAAAGCAAGTAAACTGGAATAAGGATAGCCTTTTCAATAAATGGTGCTGGGAAACATGGCCATCCACCTGCAGAAAAATGAAAACCAACCTGCATCTCTCAATATGCATGAGAGTTAACTCAAAGTGGATAAAAGACCTCAACATAAAACCACAAACTTTAAAACTAATAGAAGATTGATAATACACTCCAACATAAATGCATAGGAAAGTATTTCTTTAATAGGACTTGAATTGCTCAAGAAATTGCAACAATAATAGATAAATGGGATTACATGACATTAAAAAGCCTCTGTACAGCAAAAAAAGAAACAATTAATGGAGTAAGGAAATCCTCACTGAATTAGAAAAATTTTTCACATCCTATACATCAGATAAAGCTTTAATTACCAGAATTTATAAAGAATTTAAGAAAAAAATACCCAAGAGAACAAATAACCCAATACACAAATGGACAAAGGAACTGAATTGGCAGTTCTCAAAAGAAGAGGTCCTTAAAGCCATGAAACACCTGAAAAAATGCTCAGTATCCCTAGCCATTAGGGAAATGCAAATTAAAACAACTCTGAGATTTCACCTTACACCAGTAAGGATGGCTAAGATCAATAAGACAAATAACAACAAATGCTGGCAAGCTTGCAGAGAAAAGGGAATGCTCTTACATTGCTGGTGGAGCTGTAAATTGGTCCAACCACTGTGGAAATCAATATGGAGGTATCTTAAAACACTAAAAGTTGATCTACCATATGACCCAGCTATAACACTATTGGGAATTTATCCAAAGGGAGATATGTCATCATACCACAGAGACACCTGCATCTCTATGTTCAATGCAGCACTTTTCACAATAGCAAGGGTATGGAATCAACCAAACTGCCATCAATAGAAGAATGGATTAAAAAAAAAAAACTATGGTATATATACACAATGGAATAGTACTGAGCAATCAAAAAAATGAAATAATGCCACTTGCAGCAAAATGGATGGAATTGGAGAAAATTATTTTAAGTGAATGAACACAAGCTCAAAAAGAGAAATACCATATGTTCTCACTCATATGGCAGCTGAATCAAAATTAGAAGAAGGAAAAATCCTATGCAGAGGTCAGAATATAATAAAAAAGAGCTAAGAATGGTATTATTATAGATGGACTAGAAAATTCATGTTATAGTACTGACAATGTAAAAGGAAAGTTCACTACAGAAAAAGTTTCTATCTTAAACATAATTGGAAACCAAGGATATATAGAAAAATATTACCATAAAATGACAAGCAAATGGAAGAGAAGTCTTTGGTGGGGGTTGGAATGGGGGTAGAAAGCGGACAAGAGGTAAGGGGGAACTCACCTGTATAATGTTCAACAAAATGCACATATGGAAATGTCACAATGAAAAGCATGTCAGAGTGAATCACATTAAGGTGTATACTAAAAATTTCCAATAAAAAAATCCACAGAAATATTTGTTGTTGTACATATATCAAAGTACAGATTTTCTACAATTTTCTTCCATTTTATAGAGTTAGAGTTTATTATTCTTTTGGTATAACTTTTGTTAACTCAAGGCCCATGAACATCATAATGAGGTCCAGCATGCTCCTGTAGTATAGAACTCTCAGTTCTTTTAAAGATTCTGTAATGAATTTAGAGTAAACATTAGAGAAACACAGTAACCAGGAAATCTCATGAAAGGTGCCAGGAAAATTGAAGCACTGAGTTGAAAACTTCAGGCCAATAAAAGAGTATAGCTCAAAATATACTTTACACAACAACCATCATCTTTCTTGCATCTATGGTAAAGTGACTCCCCTGTCTACAAAAATCTCATTACATTACAGAACAAGAATTTTCCTTCTGATAACCATCTGCACCTTCGGCCCCTTCCTCTTAGGAAGGCAACAGTTGAAGCAAAACTTTCTCTGAGGAACTGAATACCTTTAATGATAATGTTGCTATTTATCCATTCCTTCTACTATAACATATGAACAGTACTTTTAGTACTATAGATTTGGTTTTCTCTCAAATAATATTGATTAGCTCAGGTATTTTTAGACAATATTCTTTGGTGTTTTAAATAATACCATGACATTAGAAGATTGGAGATTACTCAGTCTTCAAGTAATTGAATGATTTTTCCCTTTTTCCTGCATTTTGGAAAGCCATGAAATATTTTTAAAATAAGCCCTATGTAAACGTTTATTTGTTTGGTTTCGGTTTTTGTTTCTTTGTTTGGTGTTTTGAGACTCACTATGTATCCTCTGCTACCCTGGGACTTAGAATCTTCCTGTCTCAGCTTCCCAAGTGCTGGGATTACAGACATGCACCACCACACCTGACTCTCTGTAAACTTCCCACACCACTTACTATCCCAGTAAACTGGCTTTTTGTCTATGATACATTGAGACATATTTAATAAAATACCTATTAAGCTTTATATTTCCATTATTCTCATATTTGGTTCATTATTTTTCTCTTTTCATCACTAATTCAACTCCACAAATATTTATTTACAGCTGCTTTATACGGGATTTAGGCGCATTTACTTTAAAATCTCTTTTCCTTTCATTCATTTTTATTCTTTCCATCATGTTCTTTCTTCCTTCTCCTTGCTAACCTATTCTACCCTCCAGGTTTAAATATCTCTCACACACACACACACACACACACACACACACACACACACACGCACACACACTCAGAGAGTGACGATACTGAAGGTTGTATGTCTGCTTTTTGAAATCTTTCCTTTAATTCTCACAGGATTTGCTAACTTTCTGTTGGTTGCTTCACAGCCTGCAAAGCGATTCAATTTGTTCCTGAGGCGGCGGCTTATGGTAAAAGTGTGGAATGATGCTGCTTATGCTCTGGATGGCTGCAGTAATAGCCTGTATCATTTTTCTCCCAATGAATGTTACTGATATCAGGGGACTTTGTCACTGATACCTAGTTCCCAGGCAATTAATATTTAAGAATGGTGGTTCTCAATCTTTTTTGGATCTGATGAGATCTATAAACCCTATTCCTAAAAATGTGCACAGATGTACAAATTTTACACGTACAACTTAAAAGAGTTCCAGAGGCTTATGAATCCATTAGGAATATGGGTTTATGAACCTCAGAATGACTATGTCATTCAAAGAGAAGTCATTTAGATGTTTGTTTTATTATAAATAGGTATTTCTTAGAACAAGTCAGGCTGGGATTTAGCTCAGTTGGTAGAGCGCTGCGCTGCAGTCTCTGAGGTCCTGAGTTCAATTCCCAGCACCACAAAAATGGGAGAAGGGCTTGGCAATCCACTCCCAAGCCAATCGCGAAACAGTCAGCCAATGAAAAACCTATGAGGGTCGCTATGAGTTGGATACCGACTTGACAGCACCTAACAACAACAACAACAAGAACAAGTCAAATATGAACCCAAGTACATGCACATACTGAAATTAGGATCTTTATGTCATATTTTGAGCAAAATAAAAGTATGGCATGTTTTAATAGTATTCAGTCATTTTTAAAAAATTATTAAATTTTTCTTCTTTAGTTAGTTTTAATTAGTTTTTGTTAACAATCCTAAAATGTGTACCTCATATTAATTTACAATGCTACCAGGTTTTTTGTATGTTAATTTTTTACAGTTTATAGCCAGGGCTCTACATAATGATAGAAGTTTGGGTTTTCTTGGGTAGCTTTTGGCTTTCAGAAGAAGGAAAGTATACACACACACACACACACACACACACACACACACACACATTTAAACTGTGCACTTTGAAAAATAAGTCCATATTTTAGCTACTTTGTCAATTCTCTCTCTAGTTGTCAAATACTGGAAGTATGATTTTTCTTCATTTCCTTGTGCACATCTTCTGTCGTCCGAACTGCTCTTTGTGAACTTAGATTTATCTTATTTAAACAATATGAACACTTGTAAAAATATGAGTCATTTTTTAAAATTCTACCTTACAAAACATGGTTGTCACAAAATTAGAGCAAGACAACTATTTTCCCTCTATTTTTGATTTGATTATGCCTAGTCTAACAGTTTTCCTGCCCCATTTGCCTCCCATAAATTTTGATGATTTTTGGAAGATATATTAATGCTATGATAATTTGTACAAATTCCAATTTTTTTTGCTTTCCTTTCTTTTTCTTTTTTTTGACTGATTTATAATAGAGGTATAACATGATAGTATTTTGAGTTTTCTCAGGTTATTTTGCTTTCTATTAGGAAAGGGGAGATGGCATCTTTAGGCTGGTATTCAGAAAATTCAGATATAACATCTCAGTTACTATATTTTGATACTTAATCTCTGTTCTCCCCAGGTGTTTTTAGTTTCTTTGTTCATTTTTCTACTCTGTGGAGTGAAAGCTATTTCTTTCTGAGGCACATCATCTATACACTCATATATAAGTAAAGTTACTGTGTTCATTGACCATAGTTCAAACATGAACTTCTTGTTGTTGTTGTTACTATTATTATTATTATTTGTTTATGACCTTTCTTCATCCACTCCCTTTTATGGGATGATCACCTGGACTGAATGGAGTATAAAACAGCCCAGGGTACCATAAAAGAAACTCATAAGTGAATAGAAGTACCATTTTGAAAATCAAACTATCTAGTTCCCTATTCACAAATTAGATAAAGCACTTGAAAAATTGTCTCACTGCCATACATTGCATAAGCTACTTTTACAATTCTAAGCATTCTGTGTAGACCTTATAAATTTAAAGTATTACCTCTTACATATAAACTGTGAAGAAGATCATATCAGACAAACATGTTATCTCTTCTTTCTGAAGCTCTCTAGTATTTTTTACTGTTTTGAAAGGAAAAGATTTAATGCACTATACAACACGTGAAAGTTGAACTTATGTTTGATTATTATGTTGAGAGAATTCACACAAATTTAAACAAAAGACTGATTGTGGCTCACATGAGAAATTGCTGGGGAATGGACACTTGCATGAGAACTTACTTATAGTGAGGCCAACTAGCAAGCTACCTGCTTTCTAATTATTAACTGCACCTTGATTTTATTTTAATAATTAAAGGCTGAATTAGAAAAGGGCAATTTTGTGAAAGCATCTATAAGCATTTATCATAGTATATTTTCTTACAATGTGACACTCTTAATTGGTTTGTAATTAGTTGTACCATAAATTATTTAGTGGACTAATTGGTGTGTTTGATGAGGATAACAAGATTCTCTCTGAATATACATTTCAGGATCAATATAAAATATATTCATTTCATGATCTGGTATAATTGCAGCATTGTTTTGTGTGCATGTAGTTAATATGCTTAATTCCCTCCTGAATCTTTATCATTTAATCTCCTCTGTGGAATTTCACCTTGTAAAATAAGTTGGATTTTTTTCTTAGCTGGTGCTCATCTTGACTTGCCATTTTAAGACTGAGAAAAAATTGAATGGTGACAAAATTTTAGATAATCTTCATGTTTTGCCATTTGAGAAAAACAATAATGTAAAATTATGTCATTATGTCTCTTGCAGTTCCAAAGAAGGGAAGAAAGCAAAGATTCTATCTTCTTCAGAGATGGGTTTAGGCAAATCGATTTTGTTCTTTCTTATGTTGATGATATAAAGAAAGAAGGAGAAATAAAGGCGGTAAGTAAATGCTTCTCTTAAAGAAATGGAAATAATGAAAATATCCATATTCTGATGTTTGACAGAGATTTCTGTATTGAATTATGTTGTAAAAGTCAGTTCTCTGAAACTGAGTGAGAAGACTACAAAGTAGGCAGTGTGAGAATGGATGTATGAAGTCAAATTTATTTGGGGTGTATCTTGGAAACTAACTTCTATTTCTACCTCTTCTAGTGACTCCTTTATTTTTTGCATAGCTTACTTTAGATATTAAATGCAGCTCTCCAAATATGAGGTGTCTGAATACAATATTTATCATTCATATGCATTTTCATTTTGAAAATGTATGACTAATTCATCTAATCTCAAATAACCTTCATATTGTGCACTATTCCTCATCCAATTTTATTTTCATTGTAACACATCACTTTTTGAACTTATGTTACTTTTTCCCACTTGTTTACTGTCGCTTAATACCTTGAATCAAGTTCATGAGACCAAGTACTTTGTCTTACTCATCACCGTATACCCAGATGTCCAGAATGGGCATGTGATTGAGGCATAATGGATCCTCAATAAATATTTGGTATTTGATAGAGTAAGTTAATAAATTAATTTATGTGTGTATACATATATACACATGAAATATGTATATACAGAAACATGTTGTTATTGTTAGGTGCCGTCGAGTTGGTATCCTACTCATAGCGACCTTCATAGGGTTTTCAATGGCTGACTGTTTCGGGATTGCCTTGGGAGTGGATTGCCAGGCCCTTCTCCCAATTTTGCAGTGCTGGGAATTGAACTCAGGACCTCAGAGACTGCAGTGTGGTACTCTACCAACTGAGCTAAATCCCAGCCCGTATACAGAAACATATTTGTTTACATATTTAAATGCCATGCAAATAAAAGTTTTAAACTGTAACCATTATCCTAAGACCTTGTACCTATCTAGTTCTGTCTCTTTATTCTCCCATTGCATGGAAATCATTCTACCAAGCCTCTGAAATTCATGGATGATCATCTTTTCCTTCTCTGAATGATTCCTTCCCACCTGACTTTGTTGGTGTTTTTATCCCCCCCCACAGTCCTCTCAAGCCATGATGGTTTTCTCTACACAGGCTTTTCCTGTAATAAATGCTGCTTACTCTCTTTGTATCTTGTTGATTATACTCTATTCTTTCTCTCATGTCTCTAAAATTCCTGA
The DNA here is from genome assembly GCA_007922755.1 of Pedetes capensis. NCBI lineage: Eukaryota > Metazoa > Chordata > Mammalia > Rodentia > Pedetidae > Pedetes > Pedetes capensis. The sequence continues at coordinate 24,114 of VMDO01001554.1, read as the reverse complement.
GTTTTGAAACTTATCGGATAGATTAGTACCTTGCATGATTGGTGTCATCTATCTGATACAAGCTCTTCTCTTTTATTTTTTTAACTTTTTAGCTCTTGTTCACTGACAGTCTCTGCACCAATACTCCTTTTTTAATCACTGATGATTTCAGTGAATGTTATTTATTTATTTGTTTGTTGGTTTTTGTGGTACTGGGGGAGAAACCCAGGACTTTGCACTAAGCAAACTCTCTACTACTGAGTCTCCAGCCCTTTTTAAAATTTTTGATTTTTGAGACAGGGCCTCCTAAAGTAGTGCAGTCTCCTTCTAGCCTCAAACCTGCAATCCTCCTGCCTGATCTTCCCAAGTTGCTGGAATTGCAGGCATGTGACAAAACACCCAGCTGAAATGTCATTATCTTAAAGCATAACATTCTCAGCCTTAAACTTTTGTTTCCTCATTGAATTATTTTTATAATTATGAGTTCATAATTGATAAATCATCAGATATATTATAAAACTTCACAATTATTAAATGTAAAAATAAACACATCATAGATGCATTGATTAATGAGGTAGAGAAACTTTAAAAGTATTTTTTATATTCCTACATAATTAAGAATTATTCCTAGAATGAGATTGTTCAGTTTCAATTATAGTCCTCTTTTATATATACATATATCTTTTGTGTGTGGGTATACACACATATTTATGTATATATCTTTCATATGTATATATATATGTACATATATATATATTTCAATGCAAAGGAAGACTATTTAGATTAGTAGGTTGGAATGGCAGTATTAGGAAGTATTGTAGCAGTGTCAAATTTTTTCAAATTAGAAAGTGATTTAGCATTCGAAATAGTGTTTAATGATCTGTCACATGGCAACTCTTAGCTCAGCCATCAGTTTTGTTGAGCTTAGAGAATTGGTAACTGTCTGATTTATAAAGTATGTGTTCCTGCAACTAGATTATTCTCTTTCTCAAGACCAAAAACAATATTTTCGATGTCTTCCCTCCATCCATTGTTTGCTGGTTTTCTGGAAGTTTGCAGTCTGCATTACCTTGGAGAAAGGCAATTATGAAAATTTAACTGAGAAAGAAGATCTTGAAAAATATCAGCCCTACTCTCAATAACATTGGAATTGTAGAAAAAGAATATTGAAATAATAATTTATTCTTTGTAACATTTACAGAAACCACAAGATACACCTACTTATTTGAAGATGAGTGTTTTAAAATATCCTAGTGAAGCATTTTAAAAGATTATATCATTCTGAAATTTTTCCCACATAATCATAATTAAGGCCTAAAGAGTTTTTGTTCATCAATCATTCTTTTAAAAATTTGAGTAGCAATTACTTATACTGACTGCTAGTAAAATAAACTTTTCTTTTTATAAGAGAAGCCATTCTATTTTCAAGATTAAAAAGTTATGATGATATTTTGTCTTTAAAAGTGCATTATATTTGTACTTCATTTGAAGAATACTAATCTTTATATTATTGAGTTTTTCCAACTAGAAGCATGATGTGTCCCTTTATGAGATTACTTTAAAAAACATTGTGTTATCAGTTAAATTTTATACATCTCTTCAAATAGAGGCACTGCATATTTCTTAGAGACTATTCCTAAATATGTTGTTGTTGTTGTTGTTGTTAGGTGCCGTCGAGTTGGGTCCGACTCATAGCCACCCAATGTACAGCAGATCGAAACACTTGCCAATTCTGTGCCAGGCAAACCATCTTATTTATGTTTAAGCCCATTGTTGCAAACACTGTGTCAATCCATCTGGTGGAGGGTTTTCCTCTTTTGCGTTGACCTGCCACTCTCCCAAACATGATGTCTTTCTCCAGGGATTGATCTCTCCTGACTACATGTCCGAAATATGTAAGACACAGTCTGGCCATTCTTGCTTCAAAGGAGCACTCTGGTTGCACTTCCGCTAGGACAGATTTGTTGGTTCTTTTGGCAGGCCATGGTATATTCAATAGACATCTCCAGGACCATAATTCAAAAAAATCAATTCTTTTCCTGTCTCCCCTGTTCAATGTCCAGCCTTTACAATCATATGATACAACTGAAAATACCATGGCATGAGTCAGACGCACCTTCGCCTTCAATGTGACATCTTTGCTTTTCAATACTCTAAAGAGATCTTTTGCCACAGCTTTTCATAGAGCAATGCGTCTTTTGATTTCTTGACTGCTGCTTCCGCGGGTGTTGATTATAGAGCCGAGCAAAGCAAAATCTTGGACAACCTCAATCTTTTCTCCACTTATTATGAAGTTGCGTGCTAACCCAGTCATAAGGATTTTTGTTTTGTTGATGTTAAGTCATAACCCATATTGAAGGCTATGATCTTTCATCTTCATCAGTAAATGTTTTAAATCCTCTTCACTTTCAGCAAGCAGAGTTGTGTCATCTGCATAACGTAGGTTGTTAATGAGTCTTCCTCCAATCTTGATGCCACGTTCTTCCTCATAAAGTCCAGCTTCTCGTATTATTTGCTCAGCATATAAATGGAAGAGATAGGGTGAAAGTGTACAGCCCTGACACACACCTTTCTCAACTTTAAACCACTCAGTGTTTCCTTGTTCTATTCAAACAACTGCCTCGTTCACATACAGATTTCTCATGAGCACAGTTAGGTGTTCTGGTATTCCCATTTTCCGAAGTGTTATCCATAATTTGTTATGGTTCACACAATCAAATGCCTTTGCATAGTCACTAAAACATAGATAGACATCTTTTTGATATTCTCTGCTTTCAGCTAATATCCACCTGACATCAGCAGTGATGTCTGTGGTTCCCCACCCTCTTCTGAATCCCGCTTGATTTTCCGGTAATTCTCTGTCTATATACTGCTGCAGTCGCTTCTGAATGATCTTGAGTAGAATTTTGCTGGTGTGCGATATTAGTGATATTGTCTGATAGTTTGCACATTCAGTTGGATCCCCTTTTTTAGGAATAGGCACAAATATGGATCTCTTCCAGTCAGTTGGCCAGGTAGTTGTTTTCCAAATCTGTTGGCAAAAACATGTTAACACCTCCAGTGCTGCATCTGTTTGTTGAAACATCTCTATTGGTATCCCATAAATTTCTGGAGCCTTGTATTTTGCCAGTTCTTTGAAGACAGCTTCCACTTCATCCTTCAACACCATTGGTTCCTCTTCATATGCAACCTCTTAGAATGATTGGTCATCTACCAATTCTTTCTTGTATATGACTCTGTGTATTCTTCCCATCTTTTTTTGATGTTTCCTGCATCATTTAATATTTTCTCTGTAGAATCTTTCACTACTGCCACTCGAGACTTGAATTTTTCTTCACTTCCTAAGCTGGAGAAACACAGAGCACGTTCTTCCCTTTTAGTTTTCTGCCTCCAGCTCCTTGCACATGTCATTATAATATTTGTTTTTGTCTTCTCAAGCTGCCTTCTGAAATCTTCTGTTTAGTTCCTTAACTTCATCATATCTTCCTTTTACTTTAGATGCTCAATGTTCAAGGGCCAGTTCTACTGTCTCTTTTGACATGTAATTTGGTCTTTTCTTTTTTTCTTGTCTTTTTAAGAACTTTTTGCTTCCTTCTTGAATGATATCTTTTACGTCATGCCATAACTCTTCTGGTCTCCTATCATTTGTGTCTAATGCATTAAACCTATTTTTGAGGTGGTTTCTGAACTCAGGTGGGATATATTCAAAGTCATATCATGGCTCTCATATACTTATTGTAATTTTCTTCAGCTTCAGTTTGAACTTGCATATGAGAAGTTGATTGTCTGATCCACAGTCAGCACCTGGTCTTGCTTTGACATTTTGTATAGAGCTTTTCCATCGTCTCTTTCCACATATATAGTCAATTTGATTCCTATATGTTCCATCTGGTGAAGTCCATGTGTATAGTTTCCGTTTATGATGTTGAAAAAATGTATTTGTAATGAAAAGGTCATTGGTCTGTCAAAATTCTATCATGCGATCTCCAGCTTTGTTTCTGTCACCAAGACCATATTTTGCAACTACTAAGCCTTCTTCTTTGTTTCCACCCATTGCATTCCAGTCACCAGTGATTATCAGTATGTCTTGACTGCATGGTTGATCTATTTCAGGTTGCAGAAGCTGATAGAAGTCTTCCCTTTCTTCATTTGTGGCCTTAGTGGTGGGTGCATAAATTTGAACAATAGTCATATTAACTGGCCTTCCTTGTATGTATATGGATATTATTCTATCACTGACAACATTGTATTTCATGACAGATCTTGAAATTTCTTTTTTGATGATGAATGCAACCCCATTTCTCTTGAGTTTATCATTCCCAGCATAGTAGACCATATGATTGTCTGACTCAAAATGGCCTATGCTGGTCCATTTGAGCTCACTGATGCCTAGAATGTCAATATTTATGCACTCCATTTCTCTTTTAATGATTTCTAATTTTCCTAGATTCATACTATGTACATTCCATGTTCCAATTATTAATGGATGTTTACAGTTGTTTCTCCTCATTTTGAGTCGTGGCACATCAGCAAGTTTAGCACCTTGGGGCTTTACTCCATTTCCCTCATCACGGTAGACTCTGCTTGGAGGAAACAACTCTTCCCCAGTAGTATTTTGAGTGCCTTCCAACCTGGGGGGCTCATTTTCCAGCACTATATCTGACAGTATTTCTTTGCTATCCTTAGGGTTTTCATTGGCTAGTTGTTTCGGGAGTGGTTCGCCAGGTCCTACTCCCTAGTCTGTCTTAGTCTGGAAGCTCAGTTGAAAACCTGTCCACCATGGGTAACCTTGCTCATATCTGAGGTTACAGTGGCAGAGCTCTCAGCCTCATCACATCACACAAGCTCCCACACTGCGGCAAACTGACATTCGTGTGTGGGATTCCTAAATATAGTTTATTTTAATAGTTATTGTCAGTTATGGTACAGATGAAAAGCAGCACATTGCCTAAAGATGAGGGTATTGCGTAAAGTAATTTTAAACACAACCATGGGAAAGACAAAGAACAATCTGGAGGTATAACCACTGTGTATATTGAGTCTTCCTATTATTGAACATTAGCACAAAGTATTCTGCATTATCTTATTTATTGTTTTGCCATAGGAAAGAAGGAAAGAGTTTGAACTAAATCTCAGAAAAGCAGGCCTCGAGTTGGAAACTGAAGACAAAAGGGTAAATATAGTTGATAATTTTTACAAAAATCTTATTTTTAAGTGGTATTTTCTCCTGGTCTGGCATTTGGCTGGATAGATTTTGTGTTTGGCATGATACATAACTCTTTCGGCTACAGAAAGGTGCACTGGGGATAGTAGGGCTTGTGTTCTACAAGTCTGTAGATCAGTGAGCTGCATATGAGATGATCAGTGGAGCAGTTTAAAAATGACCACATATAGTTTCTAGTGAGGATACAATAAAGTGAAGACATGGTCTTCCTGTTCTAAAGACTGCCTATAATTTTAGACCATAAGATTATATTTCAGCATAACCTATTACTTAAGCCAAGATACTTTGTTCACAAATATGGCAAGTTCTTTTATTTTTTAATCTGCTTTCTTTTACTATCTTTCAATAATTACCTTCAAAATTGTTTTTAAAGTCACATTTAAGATCCCACTCACAGTCTGAAGTTCTTCCTCTTCAGGTAAGCTGTATAGAAAAGCTGGATAAGAAGAGTATGACCACCTGATAGTTGATATATGTTCCTTCTGTAACATCAGCACAATTCTGAGCTCAGCGCTAGTTACTGAAACCTTAAGAGATTGCCTACAACCACATATTTAGCTATAGAACTGAGGATTAATTCTACATTTACTCTGAAATGTCTTTTAAAAGGTATTCTCTTTGTCTTTCTTTGTCTCTCTGTGGTTCTCTCTTTCTGTAACACAAGTGCACACACACATACATATGTATACATATGTATATATATGTATAACATATACATATGCACATGTGTATATAAGTATAAATATACATCTGTTTGGAGAATTTAGTGTTCTAAAAGTTTTGCTGAACATTCAATAATTGAAAATGCTGGGGTATTTTTGAGATTTTATATAATCTTGTTTCTTTAATAAGCTCAGTAACAAATCAGTTAGCTTTTTTTTTTTTTTGCCTCTTTTTTATGTAGGACTCTGAGGATGGAAAAATTTATTTTGTCAAGATTCATGCCCCTTGGGAGGTACTAGTTACTTATGCTGAAGTGCTGGGAATCAAAATGCCTATTAAGGAGAATGATACCCGACCCACACGCAATGCTCTTAATTACATGCTTGGACCTGTGAAGCTCCCTGCAACTGTGAAATATCCTCATCCTGAATATTTTACTGCCCAATTCAGCAGACATCGGCAGGAGCTCTTCCTCATTGAAGATGAAGCAACCTTCTTTCCATCCTCAGCAAGAAACAGAATTGTAGGTAGAGAAGGTCTTGGACACATCTCTCAAAGTGTGGCATGTGTGTCTGTGTGTGCTTTTACATTTATGCATGTGCAATACTATGTCTCTAATATATTTCTAGGAAGAAGTGGCAGTAGTGTAGTGGAGAGGTTTAAAATCTGTTCAGTCCACTTTAACCTGTTAACCTCTCTACCTCTCAAACCATTGTTTAAAACTGAGTGATTGATAGTGTGGTTATAGAAATGAAAGAGTCATCATGCAATTCTAGACAAGTCCTTAACTGAGAGAGATCCTGAGGATTTTGACTTTATATAATCTTTGTCAATTGCTTTTGTAATCTTAAAGTTGAGTTTTATAAATATAGTGCATAGTAAAAGGATACTGATTATCTTAAGAAGAATTTGAATATTTTAATTTCTTTATATATGGATAGAACTTGAGAAATTCTAGAACATTTTGTTCCTACTTAAAACCATCTTCATTCTTTTAAATAATAACTTTTCCTTTCCATTCATAGTCCTAGGATTTTTAAGTTATCCATTAAAAGTTCTCTCATAAAGAATCATATTTTCTGTGCCACTGTTTCTCTGTGATTATATTGGCATAATGTCCATTTCATAGGTTACTCAAAGATTTAAATGAGTTGGTATGAAATGGTTTCAGCAGTACCTGGCACATACCAAATGTTCAGTGCATATCAAGTATTATTATTATTTGATTTCAGAATTAAAAATTCAGGTTCCATATTGCTCTTACACTTTTTACCTGTTGTTTATTAATTTGCTATCTGGTTTCTAACAATCACAAAACTCTTCCATTTGAGATTATGTATTTTCTTTTCCTGAATACAGAAAAAACTACATCCATTTTCTTCCTAGTTCTAGATAAATAGTTTAACATTTCACTGATAATTGCTAGGCTAATTCAGTGTTACAGTACAATTCCCACTCCTTTTTGATGGAAAAATATCTTTGTTCTACTGAGGAAATTATTTGGAAGATTAATGTAGAAAGATTTCTCTTCCTTTCTGTCCTCATTCAAAACATTACAGTTTATGTATATTCAAATATATACATATACATCTGTCATATACAAATGTATATGTGTGTGGGGGGGGTGGAGGGGTGGGTGTACTTTTGTGAAAGAAAAAGAACAGAATTTTTAATATGACTAAAGCTCTAGATGTTTCCAAATGTATTGATGGAAAAGCTCTCTCAATCGTTATAAGATTTACATTGATCCTATGGCTAAGGAATTTCTATACATACATAGAAACAAATAAGAAACATGGTGTCACTTTATTTTTTATTTTTTATTTTGTCTTACTTCGGAGTTGAACTCAGGGCCTCACACATCTTTATAAGTGCTCTAACATTAGGCTTCACCACTAGCCCATTTTTCACTTTTTATTTTGCTAAGTTAGTCAGGCTGACTCTGGCCTAACACCTGAGATCCTCTTGCCTCAGCCTCCTCAGTCTCTTGAGATTACAGGCTTGTGCTACTGCACCCAGCAACATCACTTTTATTATTGGACTCCTTTACAAGGACAGAAAAGTGACTCTTACAGCACAATGAAGCCAAAGAAATGGCTTTACATTTGTCTAAAATGTAACATTTTTCATTGCTGTTATATAGGCATACTTCTCTTTATTGTGCTTCATAGACATTTCGTCTTCTAAAAACTGAAGCATTATGTCAATTCTTCATTGAGCGTGTCTACTCATGCCATTTTTTCAATTTCATGTATCCATTTTGTGTCTCTGTTATTTTAGTGATTATTTAATATTTCAAACTTTTTCTTTATTTCTGTTATGAGTATCTGTGATCAGTGATGTTTGATATGACTCCTATAATTATTTTGAGACACCACAGACCGTACCTATCTAAACTGGCTAACTTAATCAATAAATGATGGGTATGTTCTGGCTCCTCCAGTACCTGACAGTTTTCACATCTCTCTGCCATTCCTTAGGTCCTTCTATTCCCTGACACACAACAATACTGAAACTATGCCTGTTACTAATTGTATAAAGGCTTCTATGCATTCAAGTAAAAGGAAGAATCATACTTCATTCATTTTAAAGCAAAGCTAGAAATGATTAAGCTTAGTAAGGAAGTCAAGACACCAATGAGGTAGGGCAAAACCTGGGTCTCTTATGTCAGATGACCAAATTGTGAGTGCAAAGGAAAAGTTCTTAAAGGAAATTTAAATACAACTCCAATAAAAAGTCAAATGATAAGAAAACAAAATAACCTTATGGCTGAACATCATAGGTGTCTGGATAGAAGATCAAGCCCTTGAGCCTCCATTTCCTTAAGCCAAAACCTAATTCAGATCAAGACTCTCTCTTTAATTCTATGAAGGTTGAATGAGGTGAGGAAGCTACAGAAGAAGAGTTTGATGCTAGCAGAGATTGTTTCATAAGATTTAAGGAAAGAAGCTGTGTTCCTAACAGAAGTGCAAGGTGAAGCATCAAATGCAAGTATAGAAACTGTAGCATGATATCCAAAAGATCTCCCTAAGATGACAGATTTTCAATATAGATGGAGCATCTTTGTATTGGAAGAAGATGTCATCTGGGACGTTGATAGCTGGACCAGAGAAAACAATGCCTGGATTCAAAACTTCAAAAGGCAGCACGACTTCCTTGTTGGTGCATAAGGGAACTGTTGACTTTAAGTTGAAACCAGTGCTCACTTATTCTGTAAATCCTATACTAAGACTTATAAGGTTATATGTATATGAAGTCTACTCTGATTTTATTTATCAATTGAACAACAAAACTTGGATGATATCACATCTATTTAAAACATGGGGTTTTTTGTTTGTTTTGTTTTGTTTTGTGGTACTGAGGGTTGAACCCTGGGCCTCACGCTTGCATGCTCTGCAAGTGCTGGACCACTGAGCTGCACCCTCAGCCCATTGTTTTTTACTTTTTGAGACAGGGTCTTGCTAAGTTACGCAGACTGCCTCTGGTCTCCAACTTGTGATCCTCCTGCCTCTGCCTCCCAAGCTGCTGGGATGACAGGCATGTGCCACCATGCCCGGCTCTATTTAAAACATGTTTTATAAAATATTTTAAGTACATTGTTGAGAACTACATCTCAGGAAAAAGATTCCTTCCAAAATATTACTGCTTATTAACTATTGTTAATACCTGATCACCCTAGAATTCTAATGGGGAGGCATGAGATTAATTCTGTTTTCATGCCTGCTTACACAGCTTCCATTTATCAGCCCAAGATCAAGGAGTAATATGTATTTACAATTCTTACTATTTAACGAATATATTTTGTAAGGCTATAGCTGCCAATGATAATGATTCCTCTGATAGACCAGGGCAAAGTAAATTGGCAACCTTTTGGAAAGGATTCAACATTCTACATGCCATTAAAAATATCCATGAGCCTGGGCGCAGTGGCACATGTCTTTAATCTCAGGGACTCAGGAGACAGAGGCAGGAAGATTGCAAGTTTGAGGCCAGAGGCAGCCTGTGTAACTTAGCAAGACCCTGTTTCAAAATATAAAGTAAAAAAAAGGGGGGGGTATTAGTATAGCTCAGTGATTGAGTGCTTGCAAAAATCATTCATGAGGTCCTGGATTCAATTCCCAAGTACATCACTCCCCACCAAAAAAAAAAAAAAAAAAAAAAAAAATCCAAGAGGTCAAAACATAAAAGTTAACAGGAGTTTCTAAAGGCCCTAGTGGATGACTTTGAAGGTTCAAGACTTGAGTGGAGGAAGTAATTGGAAATGTGATGGAAATAACAAGAGAACCAGAGTTAGAAGTGAAACTTAAGAGATGTGTTTGAATCGCTGCAATCTGATAAAGCTTGAATGGAAGAAGAGTTTTCATCTTATGGATTAACAAAGTGGTTTCTTGAGATGGAAACTACTCCTAGGGGATGAGGCTGTGAACAATTTTGAAATCACAGCAAATGATTTAGAGTATTACATGAATTTAGTTAACAAAGTAGTGGTAGGATTTTAGAATATTCACTCTAATTTTGAATGACATTCTTCTATGGATAAAATACTAGCAAAGAATATCACATGTTACAGAGAAATCGTTCATGAAAGGAAGAGTCCATAGATGAAGATTACATCATTGTTGTCTTATTTTTTTTTAAATGCCACAATCAGCACAGCCTTTTGCAACCTTGTCAATCAACAGCCATCCCAATACAGGCAAGACCCCCCTCCCCACTGGCAGTTTTGGTCATGCCTCACTGAAGGCTCATATGATTGTTAGCATTTTAAAACAATAAATAACTTATCTAAATTAAAGTATATACATTGAATTTTTGTACCTACTGCCATTGCGTACTTAGTAGGCTATACTTTAGTATAAATATAACCTTTATAGGACTTTGTTGTTGTTGTTAGGTGCCCGTCGATTTGGTATCCAACTCATAGCGACCCTCTGTACAACAGGGGAAACACTATTGTCAGTGCTTCTCTGCTGTACATAGGGTTTTCAATGGCAGATTGATTTTTGGGAGGGGGTTGCCAGGTCCTTCTCCCAACCTACAGCTTCTGGTGTTCCCAGGCGGTCTCCCATCCAGGTACTAACCAGGCCCGACCCTGCTTAGCTTCTGAGATCTGATGGGATCGGATTCCAGAGGGCTACAGCTGCAGGCCTTTATAGGAGTAGGATGCCAAAAAATTTATGTTACATGTTTTATAGTAGTGCTCTGGTCTTACTGCATAATATCTCTGGGGTGTATTGTTGTTGTTAGGTACTATGAATTGTTGTTGTTGTTGTTGTTGTTGTTGTTAGGCGCCGTCGAGTCGGTATCCGACTCATAGCGACCCTCATAGGGTTTTCAATGGCTGACTGTTTCGGGATTGCCTTGGGAGTGGATTGCCAGGCCCTTCTCCCATTTTTGCAGTGTTGGGAATTGAACTCGGGACCTCAGAGACTGCAGCACAGTGCTCTACCAACTGAGCTAAATCCCAAGTTCAACAACATGTACAGCAGAAGGAAACACTCCCCAACACTGGGCCATGCCTGTCACTATGTGAATGTTTCTCTGATATTCATAGGGTTTTCAATGGCAGATTGTTTGGGGTTTGTATCTGGAGTGGGCTGCCATGCCCTTCTCCCATTTTTATGGTGCTGGGAATTGAACTGAAGGCCTTACAGAGCACAGAGCAGCGCTCTACCAAGTGAACTAAACCTAAACCCTGGCTCCCTGGTGGGGAATTGATACTTGGTCTCCCACACTGAGAATTACTCTTTACCTGTAATTAATTTTTTTGCATAGTAAAAAGAAGAAGTCATTTTTTTCTCCATATGTATGGTCAACCAACTTGTAGCAATTATTTAAGACTAAATTTTTGTACTGTTTTACAGTACTGCCCATATCATAACTCAAGTATCTACTATGAACCTAAATTTTAAAATGCTGCTTATTTGGGACTAGCAGAGCATTACTATGGAGGTACACATGCGATATAAACTATGGGTGTATTAAAAGAGATTGAGGCAAGGGAAAGTTTTTAAATACATAAGTGAAGAGGATCATATAAGATAGTTTGAAACAACAATCCTTGGTCAAAGAGATTAAGTAACTAGAGTGGTATCAGTCTGTGGTTGAACAAGCAGTTGCTAGGCAGATATCTTTGTAGAAGTAATTTTTGTATAAGTTTATGGTGGACAACTGAGAGCTTGTGGTTCTAACAGACTCTTTGGTGATAGTTTTGATTGGGCAATCACATGTAAGAACACTTTCTTCATAACCTCCTAGATTTGTTTATGATTTATGCTTTTAGCATTGACATAAGTGACTCCATTTTTGTTCTGATAATTTTCATATTTCATTCACGTGGTATATTCATAGATTACATATGAACTCTATTCTGCTGTTTAGATCTGTATCTGTTTTTTTCTCCATACTGGCAATGTTGAACTTTACCAGAGTTATATAGCCTTGGAAAATAGGGATAGTAAAAGAAATCTCCGTATGCTGATGCTTCTGGAAAACTGCTTACCCCAAAGAACCATTCTTCGTCTATGTGACCTTAGATAATATTTAGAGAGACCCTGGCCATTTCACTAATTTGACTCCATAAAATTGCTTATTACATTGCTATTGTTAGGTGCCATTGAGTTGGTCTGACTCATAGTGACCTTTTTAATGGCTGAGTTTTTGGGGATTGCTTTGGGAGTGGATTGCTAAGTCCTTTTCCCATTTTCATGGTGTTGAGGATTGAATGCAGGACATCAGAGAATGCAGAGTGACACTCTACTAACTGAGCTAAACCCCAGCCCCACATATCACATAGGTCATCCTAAATTTACCCACTAACGGAAGTGTCCAACTATGTTTACCCATTGCTAACTTTCCTAATTCTTACATTTAAAAAAAAAGGGGGGGCCAAGAAAACTTAGCATTTCTGGTTGGTAACATTGAAGACACTTATGTAGCTTTTGAAAAGTTTGTGTTCATCTCAAAGGGGAAAAAAATTATAGTTACACATTTTCTGAAAAAATGTTCTAAGAAAACAGAGGGGTGAGGATTTCCCTTTTGGCATCAGGGGAAAAAATCAATTATTTTAGATCCATGCTTACCCTTACATTTCTCCCTTTTGTTACTACTTTATAGTGACAAAGGCCAACAAACTTCTTCCAAATTCCCATTCTTATTTTCATAAATGGTTAGTTGAACCATTTTTTCTCATTGATGCATTAAAACAAAGTCCTTGTTATCTAACTTGACCAAGCTTATTTATGCTTCTGTCTGACCCCCAGGAAACAACCTTGACCCACCCTGGACCTGAGCCAACATTGACATGTAGAACTACTGCTCCTTAATGCAAAGCGACTCCCCTTGAACATTGGTTACTTCTCCTCATAGCAGAGAACTTTTTTCTGCCTGACCTTTCAGATGTTTGCAGATCTGGCTAGAGCATTCTTCCTGTTGCAGTAGTCTTTTTCCTTCTCTTGCAATAATCTATTTTTTTTTTTTCTTTTTTCCCTTTGTTGGTAAATGTTGCTGGGGTATAGAGTAATACAGCATTTGCTTTTCCCATTATGTAACTATTATATCACTTTTGATTACACTTTTATCACTTAAAGTTTATGGAACCTTTTGACTAATATGTAAACTCTTATGCATGTATGGGTTATAGTCCCCTTTTTGCAATGTATTCATAAAATTACACCATTTGCATTGAGAATATCCTTTCCCCCTTTATCTCTTTACATTGTTTACCCTCCCCTTCCCACTTTCCAAAACCTTCACTTCCCTTCATTAGACCACTCCCTCCTTTCTACTCTTTATATTTTCCCTTCTTTGCTAAGTTTAATTGTGCATTTTAATACATCTAGGTATGTATGTTTTTTCTTCCTTTCAGTAAAATTGCACTCCCACACATAAGTGAGAACATAAAGCATTTCTCTTTTTGAGCTTATATTTGTTCACTTAAGATGGTATTCTCTAGTTCCATCCATCTTGCTACAAATGACATTTCATTCTTTTTTATTGCTTAATAATATTCCATTGTGTATATGTACCATAATATTTTTATCCATTCTTCTGTTGATGGGCATATTGTTGGGTCCTTATCCTTGCTATTGTGAAGAGTGCTGCATTGAATATGGAAGTACAAGTATCTCTGTGGTATGTGGGTTTGTCTCCCTTTGGGTATAGTCCCAGGAGTGGTAACCAGATTTGATTTTTTTACAGTACTATAACTTTGTTTTATTAGTACAGCTTTATAATACATTTTAATATATGGTAGAATAAATGTTCCACTTTGTTAACACCCAAGGCAGAGTTTTTCTTTTGGTGACTATTTCCTAAGAGAATAATCCAAAGTATATAAAATTGTTCTTGTTTATCATATTATTCATGAAAATTAAACTACCTTGCATGAATTGTGATTTGTTATCAAGATGGAATATCAAGCACTCATAAAACAAATGACCATATTATATAATGATGATTTAAGGTTAATAACCATTCCAAGTAACAAGTCTCTGTTGATGAATGATGAAGTGGAAAAGAAGGTGTGTGGGGAATATATTTAAAACAGTGTTAAAAGGACCAAATCCAGCAATCAGAAAAGCATGAGTTCTGAAAACCTGATGATGGAAAACAAAAATTGGGTCAAATTGATATAAATACAAGAGCATGGGACAACTAAGCCCAAACTATGTGCAGGAGACAACTGATATAAAGATTAAGTGATTGAAGCCATGCACGGTGGCACACGTCTGTAATCCCAGCGGCTCAGGAGGCGGAGGCAGTAGGATTGCAAGTTTGAGACCAGAGCCAGTCTGTGTAACTTAGCGAGACCCTGTCTCAAAAAATGAAAAAAAATGGGTTGAGGATGTAGTTCAGTGGTTCAGTACTTGCAGAGCATGCATGCGTGAGGCCTTGGGTTCAATCCCCAGTACCACAAAAAAAAAAAAAAAAAAGTGATCGCAACATGGTTGGAGAGATATGATAATCTTGAGTTAATAAATTCAATTCAAGATAATATCAGATAAAGGCCCTGTATAAACCTTCAGAGCAATTAATTGAAGAACAAAATGACTAAGACTTCATATTTCTACAAGTGATCTAGTAGTAGTGATATTCAACTTGGAATCCTGATTATAGTAGGAATTCTGGCAGAAAGAACCCTAGAAGAGCATGAGTCAAGAGCAGCAAAATAAATTACTCACCTTTGTCCCCCACTGAAGGAACAAGGGACCCTCAGGGCCAGGGTCTAAAATACCTACAAAATCCATACTCTGAATCTTCTCCCAAACAACAAAGGGAAGTTTTTTCTGTAACCAAAGCCTATGTCTACCTGCAGACAAAATGGATATTGCTAAGTTGCAAATGAAAGAAGTATAGAAAGCTAAAGTTCTGAAATATGCTAGTGTCTCTCTGTACTTACCTTGCAGGTATACTATATTCTCTCACGGTGTCCTTTTGGCATAGAAGATGGGAAGAAAAAGGTTGGCATTGAAAGGCTGCTAACATCTAAAACTTATTTATCTGCCTACCCACTTCATGATGTAAGTATAGATTTGACTTTCAAGTGCAGAACAAATCTCTACTCTCAGATACAGAGATTGCCTTGTTGGGAGATAGAAATATCCATTAGTTTTCCTTTTTCTTTGAAATCACTTGTCATGATGGGAAGATTCTCCAAAACTCCCTGGTTCCAAGCAGAGAATTGTGTCAGCTATGTGGAAACACATTGTTAATGCCTCTTGACACTGATGTTTCACATGGAAATTTATTTTAAAATATTATTACATTTACCCAAGAATTTTCCTTAGAACTCATTTTTAAAAGAGTAGAACATAATATTTGGAAACTTCTATCTGAACCCATCAGGTCTTTTCTTATAAAGATTTGAAGCTGTAAAAGACTGTAATTTGTGCTCTCATATATTCATTCACCAAATACATAATTGGTTTCAATTTTATGTAAAACATTCAACTAGCTATTATTGCAACACAATTGTGGAACTAAGCTCAGAGACTAGAAATTTCCTAGAAATAAAGCATGTGTGCAATCATACTAAAAGCTCAAGAATTTAGTCATAAGAAGCATTCTAACAATGGATAATTAGAAGAATTTATCTTTGTACAAAAATATTGAATTTTAAGTGTTCTACAAATAAGTGACTATTTAGATGATGCATCCAATTAGTCAAACCTGAAAATGGCCTGGCAACTAAGGCATGGCCTAATTTCTGAGGATTTCTAAGGAAAATCTTCCTATTTGGATAGACAGTGTATAAATTTCACCATCTGTTGGCAATAGAAATGACATGTTAAAGATATACAAACAATTTTTAGATCATATTGTGGATCTTTTGATTCTTTTTTTCCAATTTCATTCTTCCATGCTGACAGAAGACTTTTTGATTATGTACGCTCTGCAAGAAACACACTCCTCACTAATATAGAAGAAACAAGTATTTCCATAGAAACAAGTGGTAGGTAAATCATTGCCCATTTTTTGAAAGTAGTGTTGCTGCAATAATTTCCAAAAGCCCAAAGTTGAACCCTGTTACAGGACTTAAACTACTGTATAATACTCTGTTAATCAACAGTATGGGATTTGATTCTAGGTCAATTCTACACTGACTACTCTAATACGCTTCCTGTAAGGGTAGCGCAGAATTTCCCAGCATGAATGTCCATTTTCAGCAGGAGTGTCAATTCAGTTTCCTTTATTGTAAATATAAAGTAGCCATCCTTCTCCCTCTTCTAATGCTCCCCACCCCCCAAAACTTATATATTTCTTTCTCCTGAAGCAAATGAACTCTTTGGGGATTATGTATCCTAAAGAAAGCCATGGATATTTAATAATGTGGAGAGATCCAAATTAGATTAATAGACATGTTACAACACAATCTCTTCACAAAAGGACTTATTATTTTTTTAAAAAGATTATGAAGATTTTTTGCTTGTTTAGTCACTCGTGGGACATGAATTCTCTTTTCCAATGCCATGTTATAAAGCCACATAATATTTCTAGTCATCAGTAATGTTAATCTGTACATTTAGCCTTTTAGTAGAGTCATTCATGCTTTGGAAATTCAGTGACAACTGGGTTGTATAGCAGTAACTTACAGTTAATTTTACTTTTTATTTTCACTTTCTCTTCTGAATACAAATCTATTTACTGGATTTTCCCTTATATGCTTTACATTTTCATAAGATGCCCAAATAGCCTCCTAACAAAAGTACATTTATTTTCAAGTTGTATGTCTCAAGATTCAGTAGAGTTATCCATAGAAGAACAAAAAATTGGATTCAGTATGATATAAAAATTTATACTTTGTCATACAGAATTTTAAATGTTAAGTTTTAAGCTGGATATTCACTCGGTGTTATCTTTAGTGGTTCACATGCTATGCCCATTTTTTTAAAAGGATTAAACAACTGTGTACAAAGTACTTCATTTACTAGGCTATGGTGTGATATCAATAAAGCCACTTCATATCTAAAATTAGGTTCTAACAATGGGTGAAGACTTTATGCATGAAACAATATGGAGGCTCTTTAGTGCTAAAATGTGTTGTAATATTTTAGGTTTGCTGAGCCATGTGTATCAGTGATGGCAATGATGACAAGGCAGGAATCTTGTCCTATAATAGCAATGTGACTCAGATCAGTCACTTAACTTTGCTTGATATTGAATATTTTATCTATAAAATAATGTTTGTTTCTTTCTAAAATTCTAGGCAGCTATATAGTCATATGATTCTCTGCACTATCAATAGCATATGAAAATTTCAGTAGAGAAGAAAAGACATTTCAGGTAGAAGGAAAAGCATGAGTAAATCCCAAGTCTATTTTTAGGCATTTGGGTACATTTATCACTCTGGTTATAGTTTTTGACAGATTTTTTAATGAATCATTCCATATCAGTAGAATACGAAACATAAATCTGAAAGTAAAATAGAGGATTAGCCTGTCCACTAACCTTCTTCATTTACTTCACCCTTGTTTTTGTTTGGTCCTATATTACCCTCTTCTTGAATATTTTTTAGGGCCAATATTGGAAGGCATCGGAATCTCCCAATCGTATCAATGAAAGGTATATACTTCGCCAGAATTGGGCTCGGTTTTCCTATTTTTATAAGGAGCAGCCTTTAGATTTGATTAGGTAAGTTTTTACACTGGATCACATCAATTAAATTTGATGTGATTTTTAGTCATAATAATTCATATTATATTCACTCTTACTGTCATTTTCACCTGTCATATATCATAGCTTCTCTTGTTTATGTCTACACTGTTGTTGTTGTTGTTAGGTGCCGTTGAGTCGGTATCCGACTCATAGTGACCCTCATAGGGTTTTCAATGGCTGACTGTTTCGGGATTGCCTTGGGAGTGGATTGCCAGGTCCTTCTCCCATTTTTGCGGTGCTGGGAATCGAACTCGGGACCTCAGAGACTGCAGCTCAGCGCTCTACCAACTGAGCTAAATCCCAGCCCCTCATGTCTACACTATAAATTAGTAATTCATTTGGAAGCAGAATGTCATTACCAAGATCTGTAACTAAGTGTATGGCACAGGGCATAAGAGGTTAGGCCTTAGAATTTAGCCAGGCTGAACTTGAGTTCTAGTCCTGCATCTTAAAAACTATATTGTATAAACTTTAGCTGGGTGCTCGCCTCCAATCCAGCAATTTGGGAGGCTGAGGCAGGAGGATCACAAGTTTGAGGCCAGAGGCAGCCTGTGCTGTGCAACTTACCAAAACTTTCTCTCCAATTTTTTAAAAAATTTAAAGAGTACTGGAGATACATCATAGTTGTACAGGATTTGTCTAGCATGCACAGGTCCCTGGGCTCAATATTCCAGTACTGCACAAAAAAAAAAAAGAAAATTAAAAAAAAAAAAAAAACAGAAGAAAAAAGAAAAGAAAAAAGAAAAACTGTTTAAAATTGGTCAAATTACTAAATAGCTATTAGGCTCATCTGTGAAATGGAAATAGCAATAGTATTTTCCTTTTGGGTTTTTTAATAATTCAGTGAGATATGTGTACATTTTACCATAAAAATTAGCATTTAGTTCTCATTGCATATTAGTTTTGTTTTTCTTCTAGAGTATAAGAATTTAGAAGGTAGAAAAACATAGGGTATGAATTGTTTGTGTGTGTTGATCTAACAGAGCTATAAACTCATTCTATAATAGCAATTTTTTAGATAGTTTCATTGGCAAAGCAAAAAGACTATGGTTACAGCATCTTATTTTGAAATAGAATACTGTTACATGTCTATTGGATGGTAGGAGACTCTTGCTGTGATTTTGGTAAAGGAAGTATCAGATTATAGATCCCTTGCAAACAGAGGCTTTTTTTATGGTCATAGTGCTATGCTTGCACAGCATCACAGCATCCATTTTATTGTTGTTGTTGTTGTTGTTAGGTGCCGTTGAGTCGGTATCCGACTCATAGCAACCCTCTGTACAACAGGGGAAACACTACTGTCAGTGCTTCTCTACCGTTCATAGGGTTTTCAGTGGCAAATTGATTTTTGGGAGGGGGTTTCCAGGTCCTTCTCCCAAGCCTACAGCTTCTGGTGTTCCCAGGCGGTCTCCCATCCAGGTACTAACCAGGCCTGACCCTGCTTAGCTTCCGAGATCTGACGGGATCGGCTGCCACAGGGCTACCACTGCAGGCCCTCCATTTTATTAGACATATTTTAATGCATCCTCCAAACCAATTGAAATGCTACTTCAACAGTTTAATGTAAGGCAAGTTAAAGGAAATATTTTGAAACATAAATGTACCTATCTAGTATATAAAGTGATACTTTCTCTGTAAATCATTGTGCAAAGTTGGCTATTTTTATTGTTTTGAATAGTGGCCATTTAATTTTTAAGTTGCAAAAGCATCACACTTATCAAAGTATTTCAAGAAATAAAGAGATTTGCAAAGTTGTAATTGAAAATTCCACCTTCATCAAACTCCACAGAAGTAACTACTCTTGATTTGGTAATATCCATTAAGTTCTATTTTTATGTTTCTACATAATTAAACATATACACAAATACATTTTCCCTGGGGCATTCTTGATGTATTTACTGGCCATCTATAAACATAATTCTTTGCCTGCAGCCTACCACCCTGGCATCTTATTTCATCAGATCTCAGAAGCTAAGCATGGTTAGGCTTGGTTAGTACTTGGATGGGAGACTGCCTGGGAACATCAAGTTCTGAAGGCTTGGGAGAAGGATCTGGCAGCCCACTCCCCCCAAAAAATAAACCATTGGAAATCCTGTGAATAGCAGAGAAGCACTGATAATAGTGCCAGGCATGGCACAGTGCAGGGTTGTGTTTCATTTATTGTATGTAGGGTCACTATGAGTCAGACCCAAGTCAAAAGCACCTAACAATGACAACAACAGCAAACCTAATTCTTTAATGAAATACATATTAAAGTCTTTTGGTATCTTTATCACCTTTTTTATTCTGAGAATTTCCTCCTGTTCACCAATTAATATATTATTGGCATCCTTTCCCATAAATTTGCAAAATTTTTTCTCATGCTTTTTAACAGAATACAGAATGCCTTATTATTTTTTTGTAATTTATCAGTTTCTCTGGACTACATTTAATGTTATCAAGAACATCTGCAGATATTTTGCTGTTGAAGAATACTTTTTTAGGAGATTTTCAAAGAAACAAAGTTGTCCAAATGAAGATCTGCATCTTTGACATTTTTCAAAGTACATTGAGAGCATTTATTCACCTAACATTATTCCACTATCTACTATGTGTGGACTATGATATAAATATTCTTCAAAGACAGATTTCATAATCCTAGACATAACTAGAAACATTATGTCTCAGGTCAGTGCTAGTGTATCTGTAGTATCTTGCTAATGCTTGTTAATTTCTTTTTATTGCAAATAGGAAGCTCAGCTACTCCATTGGATGACAGTGTATTGCTTAATTCAATAACTTTAATTTTTTTCATATTATGATTATAATCCTTTCCATATCTAGCAAGTTATAGTGTATTTAAATTTCAGCAGTGGAAAATTTTTCAAAGTAAATTTGAATTTTTGGCAGAAAGCTTAATGCAATGAATTGCTAACTGAAATAAAAAGTTTTTATCTAGTTAAAAAAGGGAGAAGAGAAAACATTGTTATCACATAGGTAGTAACTGCATAAAAAAGTCATTATCCTTAGAGTTTCTTTACAATGGTTATGTAAGAAAAATGTTTATTCTTTAAAATAGACAATGGAGTATTTAGGGGTAAAGGACCACAATGTATTGAATTTATTTTCAGTTAGTTCTGAAAAAAACTGTCATGTATTTGAAATAATTTCCAAATGAAAACTGTAATAAAAGGAGAGTACAGAAATAGTCCCACACGTATATGAGCAATGAATTTTCAGCAAAGGTGCCTGGCATTTCAACGCAGAAAGCATAGCTCTTTCAGTGAACAATACTGGTACAAATGGATATGCATATGCAAAATTTGTATTTGACTGTTTCCTATGCAAAAAAGTGAAATTAATTTGAAATGATTCCAAAAACCAAGAGCTAAAACTGCAAAAACTTTTAGAAGTGTAAATAAGAGAAAAATCTGTATGACCTTGAGTTAGGCATGAACTTCTTAGATAAGACCTAGACACACACACACACACACACACACACACACACACACACACACACACACAATAAAAAAAGATATATTTCATTTCATCAAAATATAAATCCCTACTCTTAAAAGAGAGTTATAAGTAAAAAGACAAACACAGGCAAAAAAACTATTTTCAATACACATATCAATACAGGACTTTTATCCAGAATATATAAGGGACTCTTTTTTTTTTTTTTTTCAGTACTGGGGGTTGAACCCAGGGCCTCTCGCTTGCTTGCTTTGCAAGTGCTGTATTACTGAGCTGCACCCTCAGCCCATTTTTTTTACCTTTTGTTTTTTTTTTTGGGAGACAAGTTCTCCCTAAGTTTCGCAGACTGCCTCCGGTCTTGGAATTCTGATCCTCCTGCCTCCTCCTCCCGAAGTCTCTGGGATTACAGGCCTGCATCACCAAGCCTGGTTTATATAAAGGACTCTTGAAACTCAATAATGTTTTTGCATGTGTGTGTGTGTGTTAGATGCTGTCCAGTCATCTCTGACTCATAGTGGCCCTCATAGGGTTTTTGATGACTGATTGTTTTGGGATTTGGGGGGGAGTAGGATGGCACATCCTTCTCCTATTTTTATTGTGCTGGGGATCAAACCCAGGGCCTCAGAGACCACAGAGCAGCATTCTACCAATTGAGCAAAACCCCACCCCAAAACTCAATAATAAAACAAAATAATTGATAAAAAAATGGGCAAGATTATAAAAGATACTTCACCAAAGACTTATGTTTATGGGTGGCCAATAAATACATGAAAATAATCTCAACATTATTATTCACTAGGGGAATAAAAATAAAATGTCATTGATGTCATTGAGATACCACTACATTACTAGTAGAATAGCTAAAATCAAAATGACTAATAACAAGAAGCCACTTGAAATCTCAAACACTGCTGGTGAGAAAGCATTATGGTAGAGCCACTTTACAAAACAGTTTGACAGTTTTGTATACAATTAAATATCTTCCTTCTAAATGACCTAGCAGTTCTACCTACAGAATTTAATTAGGAAAAATGAAGCATATGTCCCCAGAAACATCATTATTTGAATGCTCATGGCAACTTAACTGGTAACAGTAAAAAACTAGACACAACCTAAATATCTATCAACTGGTGAGCAGATAAACAAATTATCATACATTCATACAATGGATCCTCCCATAAAATAAATGAAGATAAATAAATTAACACATGCAACATCAGGGATGAAAAGATCACCACAAAAAGCTGCATACTCTGCTTTTCCATTTAAAAACATTACTCAGGAAAAGGCAAAACTATTGGGATCAAGCTGGGAGTTAGCTCAGTTGGTAGAGCGCTGCACTGCAGTCTCTGAGGTCCCAAGTTCGATTCCCAGCACCACAAAATGGGAGAAGGGCCTGGCAATACACTCCCAAGGCAATCCCGAAACAACCATTGAAAACCCTATGAGGGTCGCTATGAGTCGGATACTGACTCTACGGCACCTGACAACAACAACAACAACAATAATTGGGATCAAAAACAGAACAGTGGTTGCCTATATCTGGGAGTTGGGGAAAGGTTAACTATGAATGTCTACAGAGAACTTTTTGAGCTGTTGAAAATGCCCTGTATGTGTATGGGGAGTGGTTACATGAAGGTCTGTATTTGAACTTACTGAACTATATACATAAAACCAATGGATTTTATTATATGTGAATTGTACTCCAAATTATTTGATTATAAAGTAAAAAGAAAGAAACATTCTTTTTAGGATGATTCACCTTCCAGAAACAGAAATTTTTGGGATGTGATGAGGAAATCCATTGGGAGAGAAAGACAGAAGTCAGGGAAGAAAGAAGGCTGTTAAAATTATCCAGCAGGAAATATGAAAGATTTTATTCAAGATGCTGGTAACAGGAAGCAAAAGAGACTATGGATTAGAAGAATATTTTTGTGACAGAACTTATGACATCTAGTGAATGATTGGACATGGAGAATAAAAAAAAAAAAAAAAAAAAGAAGAGGGGATGACTTTCGGTGCCTGGAAAAAAATTTAGAATATAGGAATCTAAATTCTTAGTTTTCATATATTTCATGTTATCTCTATAACAAATATCAGTTCAATGTGAAAATATTTGTATATGGTTTTTCTGCCATTTTGGCTCTGGTAATTTCATCATGATAAATAATGTTTTGGAGGGAAAAGCAGTAAGACAGTTTGCTATCATTGGCTTATCTGCCTTCAATTTTATAGGCCCTATCAACACTTTTTCTTCTTTCAAGTTTAACAACTTCATGTAATTTTTCTTTTTATATCACCTATTTCACATTTCTTGGTGCTTAGAAATACAATTGGTGTACTATTACCATATTTATACTAAGTTATTTATACTAAATAAGTTAGAATAAATATATTTAGTGGCTGTAATGGTACTATTATAATACCAAGATAATATGACATCTGAGTTAAGTTTTTGAGGGGTCAAAGGAGTCACAATAAAAACAAATTCCTTTGGAAAAGATGTTTACATTTGTTCATTCATTCTTCAATACTGTATTGTAATCTATCAACATTTTTGATTATTGAGTATTTCAGAGTATTTCATTCTAGAATAATCCCTTTATACAACATCTCAAAGCCATTATTTCCAAACC